>AP025057.1:15464431-15569287 GCA_036186865.1 Eustoma russellianum
GGTGTTCGAAGTATTCTGGAAGGTGCTGTGACACATCGAAAGCCTACATAAGGCGCCTTATGTGACATAAAGCGCCTTATGAGGTGTTTGAAGTGTTCTGGAATGCACTGAGGCACATCGAACGCCTACTTTAGGCACCTAATGTGACATTGAGCGCCTAAAGGGGTGTTCGAAGTGTTCTATCGATCCCCCAAACCTGTAGTTTTGCAGAAACTTCCTCTCTTCTTCTCCTCCCTTCATCCCTTTCACGTTAAACACCCCGAATTCAAATTATCATCTAAATCCATCAGGCATAGCATGTAGAAATAAGAGGGTTTGAGTGATTTCAAAATAAGAAATTTGAATGCATATATATATATATATATATATGTATAAACGTGCATAAATGTGTATATGTATGCATGATAACTTGCCATTACTTGCCTTATTTAGCTTATATATTATGTTGCCGTACTAACGAGCTATGAAGCATTAAAGCTTACATCATATGGCAAACATTTGTTATGTTTATACTATTTTCAGGTGCCACCATTAATGAACTAAATTAGTTCATTAAGTGAAGTACTTAGTTTAATACTAAGTAGTTCATTAAAGGAAGATTCATTTGGAAAAGGCACAAAGGCAACAAGGCTAAGGAAGGAAAGTTTTCTCCTCCTCTCCTCTTTAATGATACACACGCCATATATATATATATACACCATATATTTTCAGATTTTTTATAAAGGCACATACACATGTATTCCAACGTACTACCGACACGTTATATATCTTACGTACGTATGTTAACGTCACACCACTATACTTAACTCATAATTATGAGTATATTCAGGTCTTATATCATATGATATAAGATATGGTGATGACAAATTAAATACGACACGATAAAAGGTTCTAAACCGAAATTTGTCGTATCGGGCGAATACCGAAACTTCGCCAACGTGTCACGTACTTGCCATAAATAAATGGCCAGCCCATATACATCAAAATATGATGTAAATTTCGTGCTACACATGACATATTCAGCCAAAAATACTTTCCATGTTGGCACACACAAATTACTCCACATTAAGGCCAAAATGTGAAGATTCCAAGTTTAATTTTGTCACATGTTAATGGTACCACTTTAAACCAGCCAAGTGCTGAGATTTAAAGTATATATTATATATATTATGTATAACATAATATATATAACATGTGCAAAAGTTGGAATTTAAATTAGAGAAAAATCGGGTAATCGATAAATATCGAAAATTCGGTTTTCTACGCACATAACATGGAACGTTTTTCTTGTACATCATGTGACACGTATCTAGACACTTTTTACATATGATATACATCTTAAAGTGTTCTAGAAAATTAAATTAAGGGCTGATTGGAATATTACATGTGTGTATTATTAAATGTGCACTATTTTACAAAGTTAGCAAAAATGAAATTCAGCACATGCATATACATGTATACACGCCCCTACAGCTGAGATGGAGCATATGTGGAGCCTTGTTGGCATATTGATTGGTCAAGAATCAATCATACATTATTGGTGACATAAAGGAAGGAGCTACACAAGGTAATACTTCAAAATCTTGTCACAATTGTGACACATGCTGAAAATTCAGCATGTGTGCTAATGGGTGGCGTTTTTAAGGTCATTATGAGACATATTTTACTTCTTGATTAAGGTGGATTGATTGGAAGAGGATATGGTAAGGTTTTGAATAATATTTAAAATAAATAAATGGTGATATTTAGCATATCACACATGCTGAAAATTTTTCAGCATGTGTACATGTTGTGGCCGAACATGATGAGCTTTTTGTGTCCAAGTTCATGTCTCAATTGATAGCAAGACTTACCATGTATTGTTGATTCATTTTTAATGAGAAAAATCAAAGTAAATTGGGAATTATCTTGAATAAAATTAAATGGTGCACATGCTGAAAATTCAGCATGGCAAGATGACTATATGGCCGAAATTATGCCTTGTTTGGGAAGGATTTGTTGGTCTTGCAATTTATGGTGTATCTCTTGACTTATGGTATGATTTTATGATTGATATTGGCACATGTTTAAAGTGTTGATCTCAGATTTTTTCCATGTCATCATGTTGACAACATTGAGCCAATAAAGAGGTGCCAAGTAAGCAAAGACTAAATGATGATCCAATAGAATGATGCCAAGCAAGCAAGGCATTGTCACAATGATGTCTTACACTCTCTCAAGCACTCAAAAGGAAATTTTCAAGAGGGAAGACAAGAGAAGGGGGGACGCCTGCCACAATTAAAAAGAAGAAGAGGAGAGCAAACAAAAGAACAACAAGAATTGCATTCCAAAGTGATCAAATAGTCAAGCTCTTCTTCTCCTACATCTTCTTTCTTTCTCTTTTCTTGTAAAGCCTATTGTTTTTCATATCTTTCAATCTTGAATAGGCTTGACATAAACCACCATTCATACATCTTTGTAAAAGATTGATCAAGGTGTGATCAATCTTCATTCTAGCAAGGTGGTGGTGTTCGTGCAAATTGTACTAGCAATACAAGGTTTGTAAAGGGTTGGAGTTAAGGTGTAACTCTATCAACCCTGTGGTAAGGTGTGTTGTGTGTGTGAATAGTGTGAACCAAGGAAGGTGTTCCTTGAAGACTGGAGTAGGTTGTTTATAACCGAACCAGTATAAAAATCTCGGTGCAATTTACTTTCAGCATTTACTTTTCAGTTTATGCACTGTTTATACATTTTGTTCACGTTCGTAAAAATAGTAAACGAATTTCAAAAATTATAAACATTTCCAGAAACATACCTACACGTTCTAGGGTTAATTTGGCACAAGTTTTAACCCTTTTGGACAAGTATAAGTCAATCAAACATCAAAAGTTCTGAGACTAGTGCAGTCTGATTCTCAGACTTGCAAAGGTTGAGACTTTGATTGTATTTGACCTACTTCCCAAAAGAATTTTCCAAAACTGTTTCAACCCATTAAAATGTAGTATATAAAGAGTTAGTGGTCAAATTTTCAGATCATTTGGACGTTCACACAAATAGGAATTAATTTTTCAAAACCATCTACCGTTTCTGGCAGATTTGAACAATCTGAGTACCAACGGTTTTTGAAGGGGTTAAAGGTTGAATTTTAATTTGAAATTTTTAGGGGACCCTCATAACATCTGAGGCTAAGTTCTCTCAAAATTTCATAATTTTTGGAGACCTCTAACCTAGTTTTAAAAACGTTTTAAAACTGGTCCTAAAAACAGAATCTGTTTTCAGAACTTGAATTGGCTAGGTTTAAAGAAATTTTAAAAACCATATTTTCCGCACCATCTATTCAACCCCCCCCCTTCTAGTGGTGCCTTGCAGATCCTACAAGTGGTATCAGAGCGCAGGAATACTCACTTCAAGGAATCCAACGATTCAGTGAGATGGCATCCACAAATCTCAAAACCGAACAAGAAGGTATGTCGAGCCAAAGGCCTCCACTTTTTGACGGTGAGTCGTTTATTCAGTGGAAACTTAGGATGAAACTTTTTCTTATGGCTATAGATATAGATCTTTGGTCAATAATTGAAGATGGTCCATATGTCCCATCTAAGTCATCCACTGTAGACGGAGTCACACTAGAAGTCGTTAAAACTAGACAAGAATATACGAGTGATGATAAAAAGAAACTTAGTATGAATGCTAGGGCTATGCAATTGCTTTTAAACGGATTAAGTAAAAGTGAGTCTAGTTATGTGTCAAACTGTTCGAGTGCACAAGAAATGTGGAGGATACTAGAAATGAAACACGAAGGCACGAGTCAAGTAAAAGAGTCAAAAATTAATATGCTTATGTCCACTCTCGAGTCCTTTAAATTGTTGCCTAATGAGTCTATTGTAGATATGGATCTTCGTTTGACTAACATCTACAACTCTCTTGAGTCTCTTGGTAAGGCTTTTACTACGCAGGAAAAGGTACAGAAAGTCCTACGAAGCCTTCCTTCTGAATGGGATCCTAAAGTAACTGCGATAGAGGAAAGCAAGGAGACTAAATCAATAAAGATGGAAGAACTAATTGGCTCACTCAAAGTCTATGAAAACAAACTTACTATTCGGAAATCGGAATCATCTAAACAAGGTAAAACCATTGCTTTTAAATCAAATGAATACGTCTCCTCTCCCTCCGATCACGTAGATGATAGTGATTCCGAATCGGATAATGATGACTTAATCCTATTGGCTAAAGGACTAAGAAGATTTATGAGAAAGTCATTTAGAAATAAAAACAAGGGCACTACATCTAAGAGAAATAAAAACAAATCAAATGATAAAGACATTAAATGTTATGAATGCGGCAAACTCGGACACTTATCATATGACTGCCCAAGCAAAGAAAAGAAAACTAATAAGTACCCTGACAAGGAGCGGAACAAAAATAGACTCGTCTCAGATCCTAAACAAAGGAAACGTGCACTAAAGGCCTCCACCTGGAGTGACTCATCAGATTCTGAAACTGAGACCGAAGAGGAGACCGCTCAAGTTTGCTTTGCTTCAAAGGCATCTAATGAGGTATCATCTGATTCTAACTCTGACTCTGAACCTTCTTATGATGATCTTTTTAGCCAATATCTTGAATTGCATAAATTTACTAAGACTCTCGCTAAAGAAAAGAAACGTTTAATTGAAGACAAGAAACTGTTAGAATCTTCTAACGAGAATCTTGTCGCTCAATTAAGCGATTCAAAGAAAGAGTCTTCATGTGTCATCACTGCATTAAAAACCGAGATTTCATCATTAACTACTCAAAATAATGAAATGAAATCCGAGATTTCAAATTTGAAATCAAGGAATACAGATTTAGAGAAAATGATGAAACAATTTGTGTTAGTGTATGTGCCCTAGGCCATGATTTGGATATTTATGTTATGCATTTATTATTAATAAAAGAGGTTTTATTATCATTATTGTTGGTTAGTATGTTACACAATTTTGATATATGTCCCTGATTCATTATTGTTATAGAGATAAAATAATTTATAATCAGTATGAGTATTGATTTGATAATCATGAGATGATTATGTGTATGGTGATACGAATCAATCTCATAGATACTTGTTAGATAACAGTGTATTGGATAGACCCATCATGAGATTACTACATGGATTAGCGTCATAAGTAAATCTCATGATAGTCATGTTTTAATCCTTTGACTTGAGATTGTCATAGTTTCCAACATAAGGACTATTATATTTTGACATGATCAAACGTTATTCGTGACTGGATAATAATAAAGGTCATGATTGAATGTGATAGAAATTATGTAGAGGATATTGAACAATCAAGATAGAATTTGTCCCTCTCTTTTGAGAGTGATATCTTTGGGCCCCTCGATTAGTGAGACTGTGAAATGCATGGACGTGCTCAAATGATTTGATAGTGTGATCAGTATCATTTGTTTTATCAGTCTACTTAGAGATCGAGTAATCATATGTTTGAACAATATAAGTATGACGCTGACCATGACTTATGTTCAAACTAGATATCGTGTGACAAAGGGATTAATGCATGTACTATTATTCGGCTAGTTGGACTTTACTCGTATTAATTGGGTAGTCGTAATGCCTTGCTAGAGGCCAATTACGACTTGTTGGTTTAATAGCGATTTAATCAACTGCCAATTAATATGGGCCTATCGGGTCACACACAAGAATGCGTATGGCTGAGATTAATAATATTAATAATATTAATATTGGATATTAATTATTATTATTATTATTATCGTTTTTAATATTAATAATATTAATATTGGATATTAATTATTATTATTATTATTATTAATTTCGTTTTTTTGTGTATATATTTATATCATCGGATAATAACAGAGAATCCATATTTGATATGGATTTTGATTAGTGTTATCTAATCCTAACAGAATCCGTATTTGATGCGGATTATGATAGTTATTAACCAATCCGATCAGGAATCGGATTTGATATCTATATATATGTACGGAGCATGGTGTATCTCGTACACCACACAACCAGTAGAAAACGAAAGGGCAAGAATCGTTTTTGTGAAAACCGAATTCTTCAGCCGCGCCGTTTGAAGAGCTAGCACTCCGGGCGGAAGCGTTCGTGTGGATACCGACAGAGGGTGATCGAATTTTCGCACCTTTTCATCTGCAGATTTCGAATCTACGGAGGTACTTTTTGATTTATTTTGTCGAATTAAACGAACAACATGGATCCTTGGTAGGAAATCAGAGATCAATTTTTGTTTTTCGCTGCGCGTTTTTGCAGTGATCTCGTTCGATTTCCTAACAATTTGATACAGGGTCAAACATGCTGCATCGCATCATATTATCACAAAAGCATGACAGTGACAAAACTGGATTGGGATACATTGATACTAACGAAGTATCAACCAAACCAACCAAGTTTGTTGTGTCTAAGAAAGTAGACACTCCTAAGCCGCAAGTGGCGTCTAAGATGCCGCAAAAAATGCCCCCTTCCTCACGCCCCACTCCATCATATCATGTGAAATATAACGTTGTACCATACAGATATGAAAAGAGAAGAACAATGCATACACGAAATACATATCATCCACGCACTATGCACACACACACAAGGACATATCAAAAGCGTCCTTCATTCAATGAGTATAGAGGAGTCCTTGGGCAAAGACCCAAAGTACATGCACCACATGGATATTATATCGCACCTTCATCTACATTCTTGCCATTTGATAGACCGAGAAGGATCACCCAAGTATGGGTACCGAAAGGTACCTTCACCAAAAGGTGATTAACTAACTCGAAAGGACCCAAAATTAAAAGGGTACCTAAATCACCTTTTCACATTGCAGGGAGACCACTCATCGAAAGACACATCAATAAAGTGGTTCCTTGACATTGGCTGCTCGAGGCACATGACGGGTGACCCGAGCCTGTTCTCCAAATTAAAGAAGGTCACAAAAGGCGGATCCGTGACCTTTGGAGACAACAATGAAGGCAAGATCATTGGAAAAGGTACGATTGGCAATCCGAATACACTTCAAATCTCCAACGTATTTTTGGTAAGCAACTTATCCTACAATCTTCTTAGTATTTCTCAATTTGTTGACAATGGTTTCAATGTGTGCTTTACTCATCCTTATTGCAACATAATAGATAAAAATGGAGAAACCGTTTTAAAAGGAAAACGAGAAGGCAATATTTTTACGCTATCTATGGATGATGTAGTAGACGCTAAAGTTAAGTGTTTCATGACAAATGAACCCAATGTGAATTTATGGCATAGACGTTTAGGACACATTGGCATTTCCACACTAGAAAAACTACAACGAAAGAACCTAGTACGGGGATTGCCTACGCTTGATTTAGACAACTTTCAGTTGTGTGAATCTTGCATAAAAGGCAAACAAACACGTGAGTCACTTAAGCCGAAAAATGAAATAAGCACGACTAGAATACTAGAACTATTGCATATCGATTTGTTTGGTCCTAGTCGCACTACAAGCCTTGGTGGGCGTCACTATGCACGCGTGATTGTTGATGACTTTTCTCGTTATACTTGGACTTTATTTCTTGCACATAAGGATGATAGCGCCGTAGAGATTGCTAAATTAATTAAACAACTCGAAAATCAATACGGTGTAAATGTGAAAAGAATAAGAAGCGATAGAGGCGGTGAGTTTAAAAATAAAGAAATGATTTCATTTTGTGAAGAAAAAGGAATTAAACATGAGTTTTCGCCACCTAGAACTCCACAATTAAATGGAGTAGTAGAAAGAAAGAATCGCACACTACAAGAAATCGCTAGAACCATGCTTTGCGAAAATAAATTGCCTAGATTTTTGTGGGCGGAAGCCATAAATTGTGCATGCTATATTGTAAATCGCCTATCTATAAGAAAGAAAATAAACAAGACGCCTTACGAAATTTTGAATGATCGCATGCCTAAGATTGATTATTTTCGTGTGTTTGGATGCAAATGCTTTGTCCTGAATACAAAAGATAATTTAGATAAATTTGAATCCAAATCAATTGAGTGCATTTTTGTTGGGTATTCCATAAATTCAAAAGCATATAGATGTTATGATCCTCTCACTAGACAAATCATAGAATCTATTCATGTTAAATTCAATGAATTTGGTGAGATTGATAAAGATAAGGAATATGACAATGATTTTGAGTTGAAACCCGTTTTGAATGAAGATAACGATTCTTTTGATATGCATGATATGAATGAGACACTAGAAATGCATGATCATATAGAAATGCATGATAACTTAGAGAATAATCAACCAAGATGGCATAGAGATCACCCACATGATCTCATCATAGGCGACATCACTCACGGTGTGCGACCACGTAGAAGAATCACTTCGGATGAAATAAATGAATTTCATGCTATGATTTCTGAAATTGAGCCTAAAAATGTGCATGATGCTTTGAGTGATTCATCTTGGATTGATGCTATGCATGACGAACTTAATCAATTCGTTAGAAATGATGTATGGGATTTAGTGCCACGACCACAAGATAAGACTATAATAGGCACAAAGTGGGTATTTAGGAATAAAATGAATGAAGAAGGAAAGGTCGTTAGAAATAAAGCAAGACTCGTAGCTCAAGGATATAATCAAGAAGAAGGAATAGACTACGATGAAACATTTGCACCCGTAGCACGTTTAGAAGCTATACGACTCTTACTTGCTATTGCTTGCATGAAAGATTTTAAATTGTATCAAATGGACGTCAAAAGTGCTTTTCTAAACGGATTCATACAATAAGAAGTATACGTGAAGCAACCACCCGGTTTTGAAGATTTGAAACATCCAGATCACGTGTACAAACTAAAGAAGGCACTATATGGCCTAAAGCAAGCGCCAAGAGCATGGTATGATCGTTTTGCTACTTTCCTTTTAGAAAATAATTTTAAACGCGGTACTATAGATAGTACACTATTTTTGAAACAAGAAAAATCAGATTTACTTATTATTCAAATCTACGTAGATGACATTATTTTCGGTTCTACCTCACATAGACTCGTTAAAGATTTTGAAAATTGTATGAAAGCTGAATTTGAAATGTCTATGGTTGGTGAACTTAATTATTTTCTTGGCTTGCAAATTAAGCAAACGAGTAAAGGAATTCATATAAGCCAAGCTAAGTATGTAAATGACATGATCAAAAAGTTTAATTTTGAAAATTTGAAACCCTCCCCCACGCCTATGAGTGTCACTACTAAATTAGACAAAGACGAACATGGTAAAGACGTTGATAATAGATTATATCGATCTATGATAGGTTCTTTACTATATTTAACTGCTAGTAGGCCTGACATCATGTTTAGCGTATGCATGTGTGCTCGTTTTCAAAGTCAACCTAAGGTGTCACACTTAAATGCGGTAAAAAGAATATTCCGTTATATTAAGCACACGCCCACCTTAGGTATTTGGTATGATAAGGATTCTACATTTGACTTACATGCTTACACTGATGCAGATTATGGTGGCTGCAAAATAGATAGAAAAAGCACGAGCGGAACTTGCCAATTTATAGGAAATTCCCTTATTTCATGGTTTTCCAAAAAGCAAGCAAGTGTTGCTTTGTCCACTACGGAGGCTGAGTACATGGCACTTAGCCTTTGTTGCACACAGTTGTTGTGGATAAAACAACAACTTTAGGACTTTGGAATTACCGTAAATAAGATTCCTATATATTGTGATAGTATGAGTGCAATAAATTTGTCTAAGAATCCCGTGTTACACTCTAAGGCTAAGCATATAGAAGTTCGCTATCACTTTCTTCGTGATCACGTTAACAATGGTAATATTGTCATAGATCACGTACGCACAGAATCACAAGTAGCGGATATATTTACAAAGGCCTTAAATCAAGCCACATATGAATCTCTTCGTTCTAAATTAGGCATGATTCCCGTTGATGTGATTTGATGTGATATTATTTGCTTTACTTTCCTTTTTGACAGGAATCTTTTGATTAACTTTCCAAAATAAAGGGGGAGAGAGAAGCATGATTTAAGGGAGAGAGAGACACTGATTGATCTTAATTGCACAAATCAAGGGGGAGCCGGATTTGAAATTCGAAATTCAAAATTTCAAATCTGTGCATAGTTCAAGGGGGAGAGATAGCATTTAAATCATGTACACATGTTATTTTGAAAATCATCAAAAGGGGAAGATTGTAGAAATAAGAGGGTTTGAGTGGTTTCAAAATAAGAAATTTGAATGCATATATATATATATATATGTATAAACATGCATAAATGTGTATATGTATGCATGATAACTCGCCATTACTTGCCTTATTTAGCTTATATATTATGTTGCCGTACTAACGAGCCATGAAACATTAAAACTTACATCATATGGCAAACATTTGTTGTGTTTATACTATTTTCAGATGCCACCATTAATGAACTAAATTAGTTCATTAAGTGAAGTACTTAGTTTAATAAACTAAGTAGTTCATTAAAGGAAGATTCATTTGGAAAAGGCACAAAGGCAACAAGGCTAAGGAAGGAAAGTTTTCTCCTCCTCTCCTCTTTAATGATACACACGCCATATATATATATATACACCATATATTTTCAGATTTTTTTATAAAGGCACATACACATGTATTCCAACGTACTACCGACACGTTATATATCTTACGTACGTATGTTAACGTCACACCACTATACTTAACTCATAATTATGAGTATATTCAGGTCTTATATCATATGATATAAGATATGGTGATGACAAATTAAATACGACACGATAAAAGATTCTAAACCGAAATTTGTCGTATCGGGCGAATACCAAAACTTCGCCAACGTGTCACGTACTTGCCATAAATAAATGGCCAGCCCATATACATCAAAATATGATGTAAAAATTTCGTGCTACACATGACATATTCAGCCAAAAATACTTTCCATGTTGGCACACACAAATTACTCCACATTAAGGCCAAAATGTGAAGATTCCAAGTTTAATTTTGTCACATGTTAATGGTACCACTTTAAACCAGCCAAGTGCTGAGATTTAAAGTATATATTATATATATTATGTATAACATAATATATATAACATGTGCAAAAGTTGGAATTTAAATTAGAGAAAAATCAGGTAATCGATAAATATCGAAAATTCGGTTTTCTACGCACATAACATGGAACGTTTTTCTTGTACATCATGTGACACGTATCTAGACACTTTTTACATATGATATACATCTTAAAGTGTTCTAGAAAATTAAATTAAGGGCTGATTGGAATATTACATGTGTGTATTATTAAATGTGCACTATTTTACAAAGTTAGCAAAAATGAAATTCAGCACATGCATATACATGTATACACGCCCCTACAGCTGAGATGGAGCATATGTGGAGCCTTGTTGGCATATTGATTGGTCAAGAATCAATCATACATTATTGGTGACATAAAGGAAGGAGCTACACAAGGTAACACTTCAAAATCTTGTCACAATTGTGACACATGCTGAAAATTCAGCATGTGTGCTAATGGGTGGCGTTTTTAAGGTCATTATGAGACATATTTTACTTCTTGATTAAGGTGGATTGATTGGAAGAGGATATGGTAAGGTTTTGAATAATATTTAAAATAAATAAATGGTGATATTTAGCATATCACACATGCTGAAAATTTTTCAGCATGTGTACATGTTGTGGCCGAACATGATGAGCTTTTTGTGTCCAAGTTCATGTCTCAATTGATAGCAAGACTTACCATGTATTGTTGATTCATTTTTAATGAGAAAAATCAAAGTAAATTGGGAATTATATTGAATAAAATTAAATGGTGCACATGCTGAAAATTCAGCATGGCAAGATGACTATATGGCCGAAATTATGCCTTGTTTGGGAAGGATTTGTTGGTCTTGCAATTTATGGTGTATCTCTTGACTTATGGTATGATTTTATGATTGATATTGGCACATGTTTAAAGTGTTGATCTCAGATTTTTTCCATGTCATTATGTTGACAACATTGAGCCAATAAAGAGGTGCCAAGTAAGCAAAGACTAAATGATGATCCAATAGAATGATGCCAAGCAAGCAAGGCATTGTCACAATGATGTCTTACACTCTCTCAAGCACTCAAAAGGAAATTTTCAAGAGGGAAGACAAGAGAAGGGGGGACGGCTGCCACAATTAAAAAGAAGAAGAGGAGAGCAAACAAAAGAACAACAAGAATTGCATTCCAAAGTGATCAAATAGCCAAGCTCTTCTTCTCCTACATCTTCTTTCTTTCTCTTTTCTTGTAAAGCCTATTGTTTTTCATATCTTTCAATCTTGAATAGGCTTGACATAAACCACCATTCATACATCTTTGTAAAAGATTGATCAAGGTGTGATCAATCTTCATTCTAGCAAGGTGGTGGTGTTCGTGCAAATTGTACTAGCAATACAAGGTTTGTAAAGGGTTGGAGTTAAGGTGTAACTCTATCAATCCCGTGGTAAGGTGTGTTGTGTGTGTGAATAGTATGAACCAAGGAAGGTGTTCCTTGAAGACTGGAGTAGGTTGTTTATAACCGAACCAGTATAAAAATCTCGGTGCAATTTACTTTCAGCATTTACTTTTCAGTTTCTGCACTGTTTATACGTTTTGTTCACGTTCGTAAAAATAGTAAACAAATTTCAAAAATTACAAAAATTTCCAAAAACATACCTACACGTTCTAGGGTTAATTTGGCACAAGTTTCAACACTTTTGGACAAGTATAAGTCAATCAAACATCAAAAGTTCTGAGACTAGTGCAGTCTGATTCTCAGACTTGCAAAGGTTGAGACTTTGATTGTATTTGACCTACTTCCCAAAAGAATTTTCCAAAACTGTTTCAACCCATTAAAATATAGTATATAAAGAGTTAGTGGTCAAATTTTCAGATCATTTGGACGTTCACACAAATAGGAATTAATTTTTCAAAACCATCTACCGTTTCTGGCAGATTTGCACAATCTGAGTACCAACGGTTTTTAAAGGGGTTAAAGGTTGAATTTTAATTTGAAATTTTTAGGGGACCCTCATAACATCTTAGGTTAAGTTCTCTCAAAATTTCATAATTTTTGGAGACCTCTAACCTAGTTTTAAAAACGTTTTAAAACTGGTCCTGAAAACAGAATCTATTTTCAGAACTTGAATTGGCTAGGTTTAAAGAAATTTTAAAAACCATATTTTCCGCACCATCTATTCAACCCCCCCTTCTAGTGGTGCCTTGCAGATCCTACATAGCACACAAACAACAAGGATTGATTCTTAAACATATCAATTACATTAACACTAGACCTTCTATCACCCAAATCTTCCGATATATCATCAAACTTTCCAACATAATAAATCTACAAAAACCCATCATTCGCCCTTCAAACCTTCTTCAAGTCATCTCAAATCATGTAAGGCACGGTGTATACACATAATAATTCATAACAAGACAATAATCACATCACGGATGACACTTTTAGGGCATATTTAACAATGACCAAGCACAATATAGATATTCTCAGAATTTGTCCCAAAAGATTATGTCTTTACTCAATCAACAATAGATACATATAATAGAGCAATTAACATAAACGCATCAAGATTACCAATGTATGATCCAATTTTCTCTTTTTAGGAAAATAGGGCATGTTGAATCAAAACTTGAGTAAAGTGTATAGAAAGATTACTTGCCTTTGTATCTAGATAATCATACGAGTGTATGGCGGAATTTCGTGACGGATTTGACCTAGGTTGGCCGCTCTTTCCTCTTCTTCCTCTTCCTCTTTGTCTTTCTCTCTTTCTTTACTCTTTTCCTTTCTTCCTTTTTATCCCTTCAGCCGTTTCCCCCTGTTCCTTTTCTTTTGTAACCGCTGGTCTAATGGAGGAGTTATACTTAGTTGTGTAACTCCCTCAACATTTATTTAGGGAGGGCAATTTTGGTATTTTGGGCCTAATTTTCTCAATTTCCGCTTTTTGATTATTTTTCACCTACAATTTATTTAACTAAGCCTCATAAACATATGCAATTAATAAAATTGTATTTTTAAGTTGTTTTCTAATTATTTAATGTCGGACTCGAAAATTATTGGGTATGACATTCTACCCCCTTACAAAAAGTTTCGTCCTCGAAACTTAAGTACCTTAGTTGAAAGGTTGATGATACTTCTCCTGCATCTGTTCTTTAAGTTCCCAAGTGGCTTCCCACTCCGTGTGATTGCTCCACTGGACTTTCACCTAAGGAATCGCCCGCTTCCTCAACACTTGTTCCTTCCGGTCCACGATTCTCACCTGTACCTCTTCATAAGTAACATCACCAATGAGTTCCAAAGGTTGTGCTTCGAGCACATGGCTCGGATCCATCACATACTTCATTAACTATGATACATGAAAGACGTTATGGACTTGTGCCAATACCGGAGGCAATGCCAACCTATATGCCAAGGCTCCCACCTTCTCAAGTATCTTGTAAGGACCAATTAAACGGGGGCTTAGCTTGCCTTTCACTCCAAATCTCATAATATCCTTCGTAGATGATACTCTAAAATAAACCTTTTCACCTACATTTAACTCCAAAGGCCGTCGCTTGGAATCCGTCCAACTTTTGTTGCAGTCCTGAGCTGTCTTGAGTCTATCTCGAATGATTTTCACCTTTTCTAACGTCTTCTCGAGTAACTCAGGTCCGGTGATGGTCCTCACGCCGACTTCGTTTCAGTAAACAGGTGATTTGCAATTCCATCCATACAACGCTTCGAGGGGAGCCATATCAATTACACTGTGGTGACTGTTATTGTAAGAGAACTCCATTAACTTCACCATTCCATCCCAACTCCCTTTGAAATCTAGGACATAAGCCCTTAACATGTCTTCTATGGTCTGAATAGTCCGCTCAGACTGTCCATCTGTCTGAGGGTGATACGCTGTACTCAACCTTAATTATGTGTCCATGGTTTTCTGGAATGCTGCCCAGAACTTAGTTGTAAACCATGTATCTCGGTCGAGCACTATACTCACTGGAACACCATGCAAGCTGACAATATTATCCATATATAGATATACTAGCTTGTAGGGAGACGATTCACTCAAGATGGGTAGAAAATGTGTTGATTTGGTTAATCGATCCACAATGATCCAAATCATGTCATATCCACTTCTCGTCTTTTGTAAAACGGCTATAAAATCCATCGTGATGTGCTCCTATTTCTATTCTTGAATCTCCAATGGCATCAACAATCCACCAGGACGTTGATGTTAAGCCTTAACTTGCTGGCACACCAAACATCTCTCGATGTAATCTGCGATATGCATTTTCATTCCGGGCCACCAATAGTACTATTTGAGATCTCTGTACATCTTGGTGCTACTAGGATGCATCGATAATCTTGAGCTATGAGCCTCCTGCAAAATTTCTCTTCTAAGTTCATCCACATCTGGCACACATAGTCTTCCTACAAACCATAGGCTCCCGTCCTCATTGACCTGAAATCCCTTGACCTGATCATGCTTCATCTTTTCTGCAATCTCACTCAGGGTCTTATCATTCTTCTAAGCCTCTTTTACCCAGTAAATCAGACTCGGTGAGATGGTCAATGCTGTCAAAACATTCATTGTGGAGTCGATCAAATCTAGACCGAATTATTCCATTTCTCTCTCCAATGGTGATTGTCGCGCATGGCTGGACTTTCTGCTTAATGCATCAGCCACTTTATTAGCTTTTCCAGGATGGTAATTAATGGTCAAGTCGTAGTCCTTTACTAGTTCCAACCATCTCTGCTGCCTCATGTTTAGCTCCTTCTGGGAGAACATGTACTTTAGGCTCTTATATGTAGGATCTGCAAGGCACCACTAGAGGGGGGGGGTTTGAATAGTGGGTGTAGAAAATGTGGTTTTTAAAATTTTTTTAAACCAAAAACCCAACTTCTGAAAATAGTTTCTATTTTCAGGACCTATTTTGAAACGTTTTGAAAACTAGGTTACAGGTCTTCAAAAATTCTGAACTTTGCAGAGATCTTAGTATCAGATGTTCTGAGTATCTCCTAAAAATTTCAGATTAAAATTCAACCTTTAACACCTTTAAAAATTGTTGATGGTCGGATTGTGCAAATCTGCCAGAAACGGTAGTCTGATTTGAAAAATTAATTCCTATCTAACCGTAACTCCAAATGCTCTAAAAATTTAATGACTAACTCTTTTTTAGGTGTATTTAATTGGGTTGAAAAATTTTTGAAAAATTCTTTTGGGAAGATAGTCAAATATGTTCAAAGTCTTATTCTTTGCAAGCCTAAAAATCAGACTGCACTAGTCTCAGAAATTTTGACGTTTGAATAACTTATACTTGTCCAAAAGGGTTGAAACTTGTGCCAAAAGAACTTTAAGACGTGTGGCTATGTTTCCTGAAAGTTTTGTGATCTTTGAAATTCATTTACTATTTTTACGAATGTGATAAAAACGATGCACTGTGCTGGAAACTGAAAGTAAGTGCTGAAAGTAGAGAACACAAGGAATTTTATACAGGTTCGGTTAAAACAACCTACTCCAGTCTTCGAGGACACCTTCCTCGGTTAGAACTAATCATAAAACACAAATAACACCTTACCACACAGGGTTAATGGAGTTACACACAAACTCCAACCCTTTACAAACCTTGTATGTGACTACAATGATCACGAACACCACCACCTTGCGAGTGCAAGATTGATCACACCTTGATCAATCTTTTACAACAATAAAGAGTATAGGGTGGTATGTAAGAAGCCTATTCAAGATGTATGAATATGAATACGATAGGCTTTTAGAGAGAAGAAAGAAAGAAGTGTAGAAAGAGAAGGATGTAGCGTTTTTGATCTTGAATTTGCAAGACTTGTTCTTGTATTTTTGTTTGCTCTCCTATTTCCTTTTATCACTAGTGGCCGCCCACTTGATGCGTTCTCTGCCTCTTGAAAATTATCTTCTAAGTCCTTGGGAGAGTATATTGCATCATTGTGACATTTCCTTGCTTACTTGGCAACTCCTCATTGGATGATCATTAAGCTCTTGCTTACTTGGCACTCTTTGATTGGATGGAAGTTGTCATCATTTGATGACTAGATAAATCTGAAAATAAACCTTAAAAACATGTGCCAATTAGCCATAAAAGTAAAGCCATAAGTCACATAATCATCCCACATAATTAGCAAGACAAATAACTTCATTGTTTCTTAAGAAAATCGGCCACATGCATGCTGAAAATTCAGCATGTGATTTTCACACTTAATTCAAATTGTTGCCAAGTTTGCATTTGATTTATTCCTTGAAAATAAAGAAGAAATCAATCATCATTTAGTACATGACATTTCTACTAATTTTGGAATAAAAATTTGTCACCAAGAAGGCCATGAATTCGGCCAAGTACATTACACACATGCTGAAATTTTCAGCATGTGTGATATTTGAAAATATCACTTGATTATTTCCATAAAATATTCAAAACATTGCCATAACATCTTTCAATTAATCCACATAATTCAAAGTGGTAAATATGGCATAATTAAGTAGCAAAAATCAGCCAGCTCTATTTTACACATGCTGAATTTTCAGCATGTGTCACAAATGTGACAAAGTTTGAAATGTTACCTTGTGTAGCTCCTTTCTTTATGTCACCAACATTGTATGATTCATTCTTGGCCAATCAAGATGCCAACAAAGCTCCACATAAGCTCCAACATGGCTGTCTAGGCGTGTGATGATGAATATACATGTGCTGAATTTTATTTTTGCAAACTTCGTAAAATAGTGCACATATAATTATCCACATATGGTATATTCCAATCAGCCCTTGATTTTTCTAGAACACTTTAGAATGTATAGAATATGTAAAAAGTGTCTAGATACATGTTATATGCCATGCCAAAAATGTTCCATGTGTCGTGTTTGTAGAAAACCGAATTTTCGACGTTTGTCGATTACTCGATTTTTCTCCGATTAAATTCCAACTTTTTGCACATGTTATATATATTATGTTACACAAAATATGCATAAATTAAACTTTAATATTCAGCACTTTTGGGCTGATTAAAGTGGCGCCCAACATGTGACAAAAATTGAATTTGGAATCTCCATAATTTGGCCTTAATTTGGAGTGATTTGTGTGTGCCAACATGGAATGATTTTACGGCTGTATATACCATGTAAGCCACGAAATTTGTGTCCATTTTTGAAGTGTAGGGGCTGGCCATCTATATATGGCAAGTACGTGACACGTTGGCGAAGTTTTGGTATTCACCCGATACGACAATTTTTGGTTTAGAACCTTTTAACGTGTCGTAATAAATTTTTCATCACCATGACTTATATAATATGATATAAGACCTTAATATACTCATAAATATGAGTTAAATATAGTGGTGTGACGTTAACGTATGTTCGTAAAATATATAACGTGTCGGTAGTACGTTGGAATATATGTGCATGTGCCGTTTTATAAAAAATCTGAATATATATATATGGTAAAAACGTGTAGCATGAGGGAGAAGAAGACTTTCCATTCTTCAATTTGTTGCCTTTGTGCCTTTTCCAAATATAGCTTCCTTTAATGAACTACTTAGTTTCTTTAACTAAGTACTTCACTTAATGAACTAGTTTAGTTCATTAGTGATGGCACCTGAAAACAGTTCAAACACAACAAATGCTTTCCATTTGATGTAAGATTTAAAGCTTCATGGCTTGTTAGTACGACAACATTATATATGAACTATATAAGGCAAGTTTGATGCAAAAATGTGTCATGTCATAAAATATGTCATGTATTTCTTTAATACACGTTATTTAAATCATGCATTTTGTAATCACTCAAACCCATTTTTCTCTACAATCTCGCCCTTTTGATGACTTACAAAATAACCTATAGTCATGATTTAAATTTTATCGCTCCCCTCTAATCATGCACAAATTCAAATTTTGAATTTCAAATTTCAAATTTCGAATTTTCTCCCTTGATTTGTGCAATCAATTTCTCTCTCCCCCTTAAATCATGCATTCTCTCCTCCTTTATTTTGGAAAGTCAATCAAAAATGCATGTTAATATGGAAAGACAATCAAATCAAATCAGCAGAAATCATGCCTAATTTAGAACGAAGATTTTCATATGTGGCTTGATTTAATGCTTTAGTGAAAATGTCAGCTACTTGTGCCTCAGCGTGTACGTGATCTATGACAATATCACCATTATTTATGTGATCACGAAGGAAGTGATAGCGTACTTCTATATGCTTGGCCTTAGAATGTAGCACGAGGTTCTTAGATAGGTTGATGGCGGTCATACTATCACAATATATAGGAATCTTATTTACCGTAATTCCAAAGTCAGAAAGTTGTTGTTTTAGCCATAGTAGTTGTGTGCAACAAAGGCTAAGTGCCATGTACTCAGCTTCAGTGGTGGAGAGGGCGACGCAGGCTTGCTTTTTAGAAAACCATGAAATAAGTGAATTTCCTATAAATTGGCAAGTGCCACTCATGCTTTTTCTATCTATTTTACATCCGCCATAATCTGCGTCAGTGTAGGCATGCAAGTTAAATTCGCAGTCTTTATCATACCAAATGCCTAAGGTGGGTGTGTGCTTAATATATCGAAATATTCTTTTTACGGTATTATAGTGAGACACCTTAGGTTGACTTTGAAAACGTGCACACATACATACACTGAACATGATATCAGTCCTACTAGCAGTAAGATACATCAAAGAGCCAATCATAGATCTATATAAGGCATTATCAAAATCCTTACCATGTTCATCTTTATCTAATTTAGTTGTGACACTCATAGGGGTGGGTGACGGTTTTAAATTCTCAAAATTGAACATTTTAATCATATCATTTATATACTTAACTTGGCTTATATGTATACCTTTACTCGTTTGTTTAATTTGCAAGCCAAGAAAGTAATTTAATTCACCAACCATAGACATTTCAAAATTCGATTTCATGCAAATTTCGAAATCTTCAACAAGTTTATGTGAAGTAGAGCCGAAAATCCGATTTATGTTTTTTTAAAAAAATAAAGTACTATCTATAATGCCTCTTTTACAACCATTTTCTAAAAGGAAAGTAGCAAAATGATCATACCATGCTCTAGGTGCTTGCTTTAGACCATATAGTGCCTTCTTTAGTTTGTACACGTGATCGGGATGTTTCAAATCTTCAAAACCGGGTGGTTGTTTCACGTATACCTCTTCTTGTATAAATCAATTTAAGAATGCACTTTTCGCGTCCATTTGATAGAGTTTAAAATCTTTCATGCAAGCAATAGCAAGTAAAAGTTGTATGGCTTCTAAACGTGCTACGGATGCAAATGCTTCATCATAATCAATTCCTTCTTCTTGATTATATCCTTGTGCTACAAGTCTTGCTTTGTCTCTAACAACTTTTCCTTCTTCATTCATTTTATTCCTAAACACCCACTTTGTGCCTATTATAGTCTTATCTTGTGATCGTGGCACTAAATGTCATACGTCATTTCTAACAAATTGATTAAGTTTGTCATGCATAGCATCAATCCAAGAAGAATCACTCAAAGCATCATGCATATTTTTAGGTTCAATTTCAGAAATAATGCATGAAATTGATTTATTTCATCCGGATTTATTCTTCTACATGGTCGCACACCATGAGTGATATCGCCTATAATGAGATCGTGTGGGTGATCTCTATGCCATCTTGGTTGATTATTTTCTATGTTCTCATGCATTTCTAAGTGACCATGCAAACTAGTGTATTATGCATATCATGCGTGCCATCATCATCATTCAACATGGGCTTCAATTCAAAATCATCATCATATTCTTTATCTTTATCAATCTCACCAAATTCATTAAACTTCACATGAATGGATTCTAGAATTTGTCTAGTGAGAGGATCATAACATCTATATGCTTTTGAATTCACAGAATGTCCAACAAAGATGCGTTCAATTGATTTAGATTCAAACTTATCTAAATTATCTTTCGTATTTAAAACAAAGCATTTGCAACCAAACACACGAAAGTAATCAATTTCAGGCATGCGATCATTTAGTATCTCATAAGGCGTCTTATTTATTTTCTTTCTAATAGACAAACGATTAACTATGTAGCATGCACAATTTACGGCTTCTGCCCACAAAAATCTAGTCAATTTATTCTCACACAACATGGTTCTAGCAATTTCTTGTAATGTCCTATTCTTTCTTTCTACTACTCCATTTAATTGTGGAGTTCTAGGTGATGAAAACTCGTGTTAATTCCTTTTTCTTCGCAAAATGCAATCATGTCCTTGTTTTTAAATTCACCGCCTCTATCGCTTCTAATCCTTTTCACATTGAAACCATATTGATTTTCAAGTTGTTTTATTAGTTTAGCAATCTCAATGGCACTATCATCCTTATGTGCAAGAAACAAAATCCAAGTATAACAAGAAAAATCATCAACAATCACACAAGCATAATGACGTCCACCGAGACTCGTAGTGCGACTAGGACCAAACAAATCAATATATAATAATTCTAGAACTCTAGTCGTGCTTATTTCATTTTTAGGTTTAAGTGACTCGCGTGTTTGTTTGCCTTTTATGCAAGATTCACACAACTGAAAGTTGTCCAAATCAAGTGTAGGCAATCCTCGTATTAGGTTCTTTTGTTGGAGTTTTTCAAGTGTAGAAATGCCTATGTGTCCTAAACGTCTATGCCACAAATTTACGTTAGGTTCATTTGACATGAAACACTCAACCTTAGCGTCTAGCATATCATCCATAGAAAGCGTAAAGATGTTTCCTTCCTGTTTTCCTTGTAAAACTATTCCTCCATTTTTATTTATTATATTAAAATATGGATGAGTAAAACACACATCAAAACCATTGTCTATAAATTGTGAAATGCTAAGAAGATTATAGGATAAGTTGCTCACCAAAAAGACGTTGGAGATTTGAAGGGTGCTTGGGTTTCCAATTGTACCTTTTCCTATAATCTTGCCTTCATTGTTGTCTCCAAAGGTCACGGATCTGTCTTTTTTGACCTTCTTCAATTTAGTAAACAAGCTCGGGTCACCCGTCATGTGCCTCGAGCAACCACTGTCAAGGAACCACTTGATAGATGTATCTTTTGATGTGTGGGTTCCCTGCAATGTACAAAAGTGATTTAGGTACCCTTTTAATTTTGGGTCCTTACGAGTTAGTTATTCACCTCTTAGTAAAAGTACCTTTCGGTACCCATACTTGGGTGATCCTTCTCGGTCTAGCAAATGGCAAGAATTTAGATGAAGGTGCAATGTAGTAGACATGTGGTGAGTGGATTTTGGGCCTTTGGCCAAGAACTCCTTTATATGCGTCATATTGAGTTCGTTTTTGATATGTCCTCGTGTTAGTGTGCATAGTGCGTGATCTAGATGGATGAAATGAATGTCGTGTATGCACCACTTGTTTCTTCTCATATCTATATGGCACATAATTATATTTCGCATGATATGAAGAAGAAGTATGACGAGATCAGGGGAGAGGGGGTCTTTGCGTCATCTTAGATGCCGTATTTGCTTTTGGAGTGTCTACTTTCTTAGACAAGACAAACTTGGTTGGTTTAATGTATACTTCGTTTGTCTCAATGTATCCTAATCCGGTTTTATCACTATCATGCTTTTGTGATAAAATAATACGATCTAGCATGTTAGATCCCGTATCAAACTTTTTCATCATTTTCTCTAAGTCCGTATTCCTTGATTTCAAGTTTGAAATCTCGGATTTCATTTCATAATTTTGCGTGGTCAATGATGAGATCTCTGTCTTTAATGCATTAATGATGCATGACGACTCTTCTTTTGAATCGTTTATGTTGTACCCCGCGAAAATTGGTATATACTGAGAATCGTATAAAGCGGTTTAAGGAGGAAATAATGTTATACCCCACGGGAATTCATCTATACCGTCGACTCTTAAGAGACGAGTCACTAAGAATTAGTCAACCAGTTACATTGTTTAAATGTAACTACATTAATTTGACATTCTCCGATAGAATTTCCTTAAAGTAAAATTATAGGAAATTTTATATAGTTATGTAAGTGTGTCGCACGACACAAGTGAAATGACAAACTACCCTTCCAACATTATGTAAAATTCGGCCATAAGGGCCTTGGAAGAGTCTAGAATTTTCCTTATTATCACAATTATGTAATTAGTAAGACTACAATGAAATAGGTTGTCTTGGAGCAAGAAGAATTAAGCATGGTGAAGGGGTCAACCAAGCCTAGAATCAGCCCCCCTAGTTGACCAAGAAAAATTACCATGGTTACTTAATATTTACTACAAGGTAACTCTAGTTGGGTAAAGTAACCAAGGTTGGCCATAAAGTAACTATAGTTGACATAAAGTAACTATAGTTGACATAAAGTAACTATAGTTGACATAAAGTAACTATAGTTGACATAAAGTAACTATAGTTGAACTAAAATAACAAACTCTTATTTAAAGAAATAAAATAAAATAAAGGAAAGACAAGACAAGTTGTCTTGGAATAAAATAAAACAAAACAAATGGGGGACATGGAGTAGTTAATGTTCAAGACACAAAGGAGGCTCTCTTTTCTCAATGCACACCTTGGAAGCTTCATGTCTCCTTGTCTCTCTCCCTCCTTAAGGCACGCCCCCCCCCCCCCCTTTTCCCTTGTCTTCCTCAAGAAGACTTCTTCTACTAAGAAGCTCTCTTACATCTTCAAGTTCATCCATGGAGCTCTTCTTCATCTCCAAGTTTTGAACACTCTCAAGAGCTCTCATAAGCAAACCATTCAAGACTTATGAAACTTAGACCACTCCTCTAACATCATCAAACTTTCGGCCATGATGAAGCTAGGAGTGTGAGATCATCTTCATCTTCAAGCCTTGACTCATCTAGGTAAGTTGAATGTTGAATCTCCTAAGTGAGTTCTATATTTCAAAGAATGAAACTCACCATGGTACCCCCTCTTTCATGTCAAAAACGTGAACATTCAAAATGGTCACAAGATGAAGATTTGACAAGTTACTAGGAGAAGCTAACATCTTGGTGGTTTGAATCCATTTCAAGCTCCATTCAAGCTTCATTTTGGTAAGATGAATCTAGCCTCAATCTAGCTCCATTCTTCATTTAAAATGATAGCTAATGTTCACCTCCTTCTCCTCTTCAAAAACGTGCTGCACATGTGAAGTGGAGGAAGACTTCATTCCATTTCAACCAAAGCTCAAGCAAAGGAGAAAGCTCTAAGGTTCAAAGAGGCAAGTATACTCTAGCCAATCTTGCCTTATTTGTGAAGTGCATGCTTGAATGACTAGCCATTTTTAAGTTATGAATCTTAGTTGAAGATTCTAAGAACAAGACATGAAAGAAAAGTGTTGATATGAAAAGTGACATGTCCTAAGCATGTATGGCAAGACTGTTGGTATGAGTAATGTGTAGCCTAAAATGAGTTATGAGACTTGGAATAACTATGTTTAAATGTGTATTTGATGTATAGTAAGTCATCTTAATGAATGAAGTTGGTGGAAGAATGCTTGGACAATAAAAAGGTGAAGAAGTGCTGAAACTACTGGGGCTGGCAGATTTGTGTTGCTGATTGTGTGACTTGAGAACGAACCTTAGAAGTGTTCAATTAAGCTAAATTTTTACATGACACTAGCTCTGTGTGTGTAGTACAAGTCAGAGTTGGAATTGCAGTAAAAAGAGTTATGGTTTATTTTTAATAAATCTTTTGGTAAAACTGCTCAAGAAGAAATTACTAGAACTGGGCAGAACAGTGTGACGTTTTGCATGACCTGAAAATGAATCTTAGGAGTATTTACATTGGCTAATTTTTGGTGTGATGTTAGCCTCATATGTATGTGAAATGTGTGAGTTGGAATTTCAATGAAAGGAGTTGTGGTTTGTCCTTAATGGAGTTTTTAGTAAGAAGTGGTCAAACAGAAGCACTGGAGATGAGCAGTTTTATGTGTCATGTTGAACGACCTGAAAAAGAACCTTAGGAAGGTGCAAATTGACTAATTTTTGGTATGGTGATAGATTTGTATGTTTATGAAATGTGTGAGTTGGAATTGTAGTAAAAGAAGTTGTGGATTATTTTTAATGAAGTTCTTGGTAAAACGGCTCAAACAGAGTCGCTGGAACAGGACAGTTTTGAGTAGTAAGTTGTGTGGCTCGAAAATGCACCTTAGGAATATTCAAATGAGCTGATTTTTGGTATGATGATATCTTGATGTGTGTATGACATCTGTGAGTTGGAATTTTGGAAAAAGGATATGTGGTTTGGTCACAATTCATTTCGTGAAACAACTGGTCATTCCAGTTTCTGCATGTACCCATTTCGGGAAAGTAATTAGATAACCCCTTTAAGTTTATTGGATTGCCTTGGAAATTTTACGGTAGTTACTTAAGGTATAGATGTATATGTTCATGTAAATAAATCAGCATAAAACCACCATTTTGATGGTTAACAACTGAGTTGAAGTTAGTGGTACAAAACTGGAAAACAGGACAGTTTGATGTCATAAGTTGTAAGGCTTCGATCTTGCTCTTTTAAGCTTAAATGTGATGTTTAGCCTTAGGAATATTGTTCCGTGGTATGTTAGCTATGTTTTCTAGGTGTTGGATCAAATTTATTAAGGTCTTATGATCCATGAAAATAAGGTAAGGCGGTATTGCCCTGCTGATTTCAGCAGTACCTTTGATGATACTTGATGTGTTGAGGTCGTTAGACATTTCGGAATGTTGCGAAATTTTTATGGCATGTGTCTAAGACTTCATTATGCATGTGTATGATATGAGTTGATGAAAATGAGCACGAATTGATGAGCATGAGGCTGTATGAACAGAGTATGATTGCTGGGACAGTTTTTCCAGCTTAAGAGACGAGTCAGCATATGCTTGTTATGAATGTATTTGTTCACGAGTCGCATGTTGGCATATCATACATCGCATTGTCCATGTTCATACAGTTCACGAAACTGATTTTATGAAACAGAATGATGAGAAAGATCTTTTGAAAAGAAGTTTTGAGTTTTGAAAGAAAGATCTTTGAAAGAGAGATTTACGATTGCGAAAAGATTCCTATGATACCATTTATTCTGGCCAGCTTAACCCGCTCCAGATCCGGGGTTAATTGATCTGAAGAGTTATAAGAACTGAGTCAGGCCCGGTATAATAGGTCTGAAGATGATCACGTTATAGGACCAGATAAAGGTTGAAGATTATAAGACCGATCCAGGCCCAGGTATAATAGGTCTGAAGATTAGAAGAACCGATCCAGGCCCGGTATATAGGTCTGAAGATTATAAGACCGATCCAGGCCCGGTATAATAGGTCTGAAGAGTGTAAGAACCGAGCCAGGTCCGGTATAATAGACCTGAAGGTGATCATGTTATATAAGAACCGAGTCATGCCCGGTATAATAGGCTGACACACTCCTCTTGTTTTATGATGAGCATGATTTGAAAGAAAGAAAGAAAGTTCAAGTATTTTCATGAGCATGTCTAAATGAAAGAAAGAATGTTTTCCGTTGCATTTGCATTGCATACGCATTTTCATACGCATTATGCAATTGCATACTCATACACATTGCATATGGTCATGAGCATGATGTCGAGGTGCCCTGAGTTGTGTCTTTACGTACTACATGACTAAGTTATGATTTTATTGCCTTAGTGGTCTATTGACGGAAGGGATGAGATGCTAGCTAAACGCTAGACGAAATGTTATTTAGGTCATGATCTTTCGTTACCTAAGTTACGATCTTATCGTTGTTGTTATGTAAGCTATGATCTTATTTCATTTATGATCAAGTGATGCTTCTATTACCTTGGTGGCATTTGAATGGAAAGACAGGTATGATGGTAAGAGACCAAATTTTGGGGGTTCGGTTCTTGTATGTACTTTCCATTTAATGCATGATTGTTTATGGTGTACTTGCTGGTGACTTTGTCACTCACCCCCTATTTTTCCTCCCAGAGTTACAGGAAACGGGGTAGCAAGGATTGATGACGAGCAATAGGATCCCACATCCGTGAGAATATGAGTGGATGACAGCTTAGGGATTCTATTATGATGGATCCATAATATGGCGGATTTATGTTGGAAAGCGATGATTGCAGAAGTACTAATGTAATGAATGTGGTTGTAAAAACTTATGTCGGATGTATAGAATGATTTATGTAAAAGTTTCAAATTCTGCCGTATTTTTATCTACCTGTTAAGATCGTGACTTTGTAATCCATGTTATCCATGGGTTTTACGAGTTAAGTATCGACGCTTTGTACTTTTCTGAAAGGGAAAGTACGGCGGGTGCACCGTACGAGGGGTAGCCGAGTACGGGGCGCTACCAGGTGGTATCAGAGCGAAGGCTCCAGATCCGGGCAGAATGTCGAACTAAGTGATGATTATAGTCAACTAAGTTTGATCTTAGACCTAAGTTCTCATCTTAGATGAGAGTTGACCTTAGACCAGGATGATTTAGACTGAAAATTAGGGTTTTGACCATATGATAAAGCCCTAGTCGATGGCCATCTATGGAATGTAATCATGACTGTTTGCATGACCATAAGATCGTATAGGGATTACGAATTAAATGGTGTCGCTTATTCTGAATATTTATACCTTAAGTAAGACTCCGACACTTCGTAGTGCGGATGACACCACAATTCAGTAAGATGACATCATCACTGTCACCACAGGAGGCAGTAAACATTACTAACAATAGTTAGTAAGAACACGTATTCCAAGGTTTGGCAGGGAATTTAGTTCATAGTAGGGCAGAAAGATGGTTAAGTAAAGTTGAAAGTAACTCCATGCTGATACTGGTACTGGATAAGATAAGGGCAAGGTTCTAAGAGGAGTTTTATGAGTTCTTCCTCTCAGAACTTAGTCACGAGAAGGATTGAGGAATTTGACTCACTAAGACAGGGGGTCAAGCATCTCCGTACTCATTCATTACTTTGGGACAGTATGTTCCTTTGATTATGAGAGATGAAAAGTTTAAGGTAATCAGATTTGTACGCAGTCTAGACCCCCAGATCAAATTTGGCTAAGTTAAGTCGTATTCAAGGATCTTTGGTGAACTATTGGAGGGCCGCTACGGAGCAGAATGCGATAGTAAGGGAACGAAAGAACGAAAGGAACGATTCAACAAGCAAATGAAAATAGAAGGAGGAAAACCGTATCCATATAAGGCTAGTTTATGCGGATGGCAAAGAAAACAACCAAGGTACGCCTAATAAGTGTGAAGTACCTGTGTCCTCTGCTCTACTTCCTATTAACCAAGAATGAGTGATTATGATAGTTTTCTTTAAGTTATGATGAGTAAACCACAAGTAAACAAGTGAGATTATTAGTGATAACATGACTAAGTATGACACTATGTATGGGACTCGAGGTCCTCGCCATAATGCGTCACTTTAACACTTGTACGCATTTTAATGCAGTATAGAGGGAAATATGTCATGACTATGAAAACCATGTTTTAAGAGAGCGGGCCACCTTCGGATGATTTGAAACATCCTAAAGGGAACATAAGTTTCAAAGGAGAACCACAACTTCTAGTTCGATTTTATGAAATGATCGCAAAAAGGGGGTAAAAGTTATTACGTGATAAGACGATCAGCAAGACAGATAAACGTGGCACATACTTATGAAGAGCTTGGTATGTGTACCTTATGGGAATTATTCCGGATGTCCTTGGAAGCTATTTTGTACGTAGGATGACCGTCACATGATCACTGAAAGGATGTTTACAGAAAAGAGATAAAGGTCTATATCCCAGAGTTAATGATCTCTGCCAAGTTTTTTTTTCATATTTTATGAAAAAGGAAATTATAAGCCTACTATGATCATGATTATACGGAATGGATTTTGTTATCAAGTACATAGTATCAAGGTTGCAAGTGCTAGATATGAGATAGGTTACGACAACACCTCTAGAGGAATAAGGGATAAGTTCTGGTGAAATCTCTAAGATGAAAAGAACAAAGCAAGTTCTGAAGGAACTAAATAGACGTTTATTGCGATCTTATTTACCCAAAAGAAGAAACCACATGGGAAACGGAAGGCAACATGAGGAGTAGACGCCCCATGTTGTTGACTAGCCTGAAGTTTCGAGGACGAAACTTATATTAAGGGGGGGGGGAGAATGTTGTACCCCGCGAAAATTGGTATATACTGAGAATCGTATAAAGCGGTTTAAGGAGGAAATAATGTTATACCCCACGGGAATTCATCTATACCGTCGACTCTTAAGAGACGAGTCACTAAGAATTAGTCAACCAGTTACATTGTTTAAATGTAACTACATTAATTTGACATTCTCCGATAGAATTTCCTTAAAGTAAAAATTATAGGAAATTTTTATATAGTTATGTAAGTGTGTCGCACGACACAAGTGAAATGACCAACTACCCTTCCAACATTATGTAAAATTCGGCCATAAGGGCCTTGGAAGAGTCTAGAATTTTCCTTATTATCACAATTATGTAATTAGTAAGACTACAATGAAATAGGTTGTCTTGGAGCAAGAAGAATTAAGCATGGTGAAGGGGTCAACCAAGCCTAGAAATCGGCCCCCCTAGTTGACCAAGAAAAATTACCATGGTTACTTAATATTTACTACAAGGTAACTCTAGTTGGGTAAAGTAACCAAGGTTGGCCATAAAGTAACTATAGTTGACATAAAGTAACTATAGTTGACATAAAGTAACTATAGTTGACATAAAGTAACTATAGTGACATAAAGTAACTATAGTTGAACTAAAATAACAAACTCTTATTTAAAGAAATAAATAAAATAAAGGAAAGACAAGACAAGTTGTCTTGGAATAAAATAAACAAAACAAATGGGGACATGGAGTAGTAATGTTCAAGACACAAAGGAGGCTCTCTTTTCTCAATGCACACCTTGGAAGCTTCATGTCTCCTTTGTCTCTCTCCCTCCTTAAGGCACGCCCCCCCCCTTTTCCCTTGTCTTCCTCAAGAAGACTTCTTCTACTAAGAAGCTCTCTTACATCTTCAAGTTCATCCATGGAGCTCTTCTTCATCTCCAAGTTTTTGAACACTCTCAAGAGCTCTCATAAGCAAACCATTCAAGACTTATGAAACTTAGACCACTCCTCTAACATCATCAAACTTTTCGGCCATGATGAAGCTAGGAGTGTGAGATCATCTTCATCTTCAAGCCTTGACTCATCTAGGTAAGTTGATGTTGAATCTCCTAAGTGAGTTCTATATTTCAAAGAATGAAACTCACCATGGTACCCCTCTTTCATGTCAAAAACGTGAACATTCAAATGGTCACAAGAATGAAGATTTGACAAGTTACTAGGAGAAGCTAACATCTTGGTGGTTTGAATCCATTTCAAGCTCCATTCAAGCTTCATTTTGGTAAGATGAATCTAGCCTCAATCTAGCTCCATTCTTCATTTAAATGATAGCTAATGTTCACCTCCTTCTCCTCTTCAAAAACGTGCCTGCACATGTGAAGTGGAGGAAGACTTCATTTCCATTTCAACCAAAGCTCAAGCAAAGGAGAAAGAAGCTCTAAGGTTCAAAGAGGCAAGTATACTCTAGCCAATATGCCTTATTTGTGAAGTGCATGCTTGAATGACTAGCCATTTTTAAGTTATGAATCTTAGTTGAAGATTCTAAGAACAAGACATGAAAGAAAAGTGTTAATATGAAAAGTGACATGTCCTAAGCATGTATGGCAAGACTGTTGGTATGAGTAATGTGTAGCCTAAATGAGTTATGAGGACTTGGAATAACTATGTTTAAATGTGTATTTGATGTATAGTAAGTCATCTTATGAATGAAGTTGGTGGAAGAATGCTTGGACAATAAAAAAGGTGAAGAAGTGCTGAAAACTACTGGGGCTGGCAGATTTGTGTTGCTGATTGTGTGACTTGAGAACGAACCTTAGAAGTGTTCAATTAAGCTAAATTTTACATGACACTAGCTCTGTGTGTGTGTAGTAACAAGTGAGAGTTGGAATTGCAGTAAAACGAGTTATGGTTTATTTTTAATAAATCTTTTGGTAAAACTGCTCAAGAAGAAATTACTATAGAACTGGGCAGAACAGTGTGACGTTTTGCATGACCTGAAATGAATCTTAGGAGTATTTACATTGGCTAATTTTTGGTGTGATGTTAGCCTCATATGTATGTGAAATGTGTGAGTTGGAATTTCAATGAAAGGAGTTGTGGTTTGTCCTTAATGGATTTTTAGTAAGAAGTGGTCAAACAGAAGCACTGGAGATGAGCAGTTTTATGTGTCATGTTGAACGACCTGAAAAAGAACCTTAGGAAGGTGCAAATTGACTAATTTTTGGTATGGTGATAGATTTGTATGTTTATGAAATGTGTGAGTGGAATTGTAGTAAAAGAAGTTGTGGATTATTTTTAATGAAGTTCTTGGTAAAACGGCTCAACAGAGTCGCTGGAACAGGACAGTTTTGAAGTAGAGTAAGTTGTGTGGCTCGAAATGCACCTTAGGAATGTTCAAATGAGCTGATTTTTGGTATGATGATATCTTGATGTGTGTATGACATCTGTGAGTTGGAATTTTGGAAAAGGATATGTGGTTTGGTCACAATTCATTTCGTGAAACAACTGGTCATTCCAGTTTCTGCATGTACCCATTTCGGGAAAGTAATTAGATAACCCCTTTAAGTTATTGGATTGCCTTGGAAATTTTACGGTAGTTACTTAAGGTATAGATGTACATGTTCATGTAAATAAATCAGCATAAAACCACCATTTTGATGGTTAACAACTGAGTTGAAGTTAGTGGTACAAAACTGGAAAAACAGGACAGTTTGATGTCATAAGTTGTAAGGCTTCGATCTTGCTCTTTTAAGCTTAAATGTGATGTTTAGCCTTAGGAATATTGTTCCGTGGTATGTTAGCTATGTTTTCTAGGTGTTGGATCAAATTTATTAAGGTCTTATGATCCATGAAAATAAGGTAAGGCGGTATTGCCCTGCTGATTTCAGCAGTACCTTGATGATACTTGATGTGTTGAGGTCGTAGACATTTCGGAATGTTGCGAAATTTTTATGGCATGTGTCTAATACTTCATTATGCATGTGTATGATATGAGTTGATGAAAATGAGCACGAATTGATGAGCATGAGGCTGTATGAACAGAGTATGATTGCTGGACAGTTTTTCCAGCTTAAGAGACGAGTCAGCATATGCGTGTTATGATGTATTTGTTCACGAGTCGCCTGTTGCATATCATACATCGCATTGTCCATGTTCATACAGTTCACGACACTGATTTTATGAAAAGAATGATGAGAAAGATCTTTTGAAAAGAAGTTTTGAGTTTTGAAAGAAAGATCTTTGAAAGAGAGGTTTACGATTGCGAAAAAGATTCCTATGATACCATTTATTTCTGGCCAGCTTAACCCGCTCCAGATCCGGGGTTAATTGATCTGAAGAGTTATAAGAACCGAGTCAGGCCCGGTATAATAGGTCTGAAGATGATCACGATTATAAGAACCGATCCAGGCCCGGTATAATAGGTCTGAAGAGTGTAAGAACCGAGCCAGGTCCGGTATAATAGACCTGAAGGTGATCATGTTATAAGAACCGAGTCATGCCCGGTATAATAGGCTGACACACTCTCTTGTTTTATGATGAGCATGATTTGAAAGAAAGAAAGAAAGTTCAAGTATTTTCATGAGCATGTCTAAATGAAAGAAAGAATGTTTTCCGTTGCATTTGCATTGCATACGCATTTTCATACGCATTATGCAATTGCATACTCATACACATTGCATATGGTCATGAGCATGATGTCGAGGTGCCCTGAGTTGTGTCTTTACGTACTACATGACTAAGTTATGATTTTATTGCCTTAGTGGCTATTGACGGAAGGGATGAGATGCTAGCTAAACGCTAGACGAAATGTTATTTAGGTCATGATCTTTCGTTACCTAAGTTACGATCTTATCGTTGTTGTTATGTAAGCTATGATCTTATTTCATTTATGATCAAGTGATGCTTCTATTACCTTGGTGGCATTTGAATGGAAAGACAGGTATGATGGTAAGAGACCAAATTTTGGGGGTTCGGTTCTTGTATGTACTTTCCATTTAATGCATGATTGTTTATGGTGTACTTGCTGGTGACTTTGTCACTCACCCCCTATTTTTCCTCCCAGAGTTTACAGGAAACGGGGTAGCAAGGATTGATGACGAGCATAGGATCCCACATCCGTGAGAATATGAGTGGATGACAGCTTAAGGATTCTATTATGATGGATCCATAATATGGCGGATTTATGTTGGAAGCGATGATTGCAGAAGTACTGATGTAATGAATGTGGTTGTAAAACTTATGTCGGATGTATAGAATGATTTATGTAAAAGTTTCAAATTCTGCCGTATTTTTATCTACCTGTTAAGATCGTGACTTTGTAATCCATGTTTATCCATGGGTTTTACGAGTTAAGTATCGACGCTTTGTACTTTTCTGAAAGGGAAAGTACGGCGGGTGCACCGTACGAGGGGTAGCCGAGTACGGGGCGCTACAGTTTAATTGAGCGATAAGATTCTCGTTAGAAGATTCTAACAGCTCATTGTCTTCAATTAATCACTTCTTTTCTTTCGCGAGAGTCTTAGTAAATTTTTGCAATTCTAAATATTGACTAAAAAGATCATCATAAGAAGGCTCAAAGTCAGAATCAGAGTCAGAAGATACCTCGTTTGATGCTTTGGACACAAAGCATACTTGTGCAGTCTCCTCTTCTGTATCAGTCTCGGAATCAGATGTATCACTCCAAGTGGAGGCTTTGAGAGCTCTTTTCCTTTGCTTAGGTTCTGAGACGAGTCTATTTTTGGTCCGATCCTTGTCAGGGTGTTTGTTTGTTTGCTTGTCCTTATTAGGGCAGTCATATGATAGATGTCCAAGTTTACCGCATTCGTAACATTTAACATCCTTGTCATTTGCCTTGTTCTTATTTCTTTTAGTTGAAGAAGCCTTAGTTTTGTTTCTAAATGACTTTCTCATGAACTTTCTTAAGCCTTTAGCCAATAAAATTAAGTCATCGTTGTCTGATTCAGAATCACTATCATCTATGTGATCGGAAGAAGTAGAGACGTATTCATTTGATTTAAATGCATTAGTCTTACCTTGTTTTGATGTTGATTCCGATTTCCTTATGGTGAGTTTGTTCTCATATACCTTAAGCGATCCAATTAGTTCATCTATCTTAATTGATTTAGTTTCTTTGCTTTCTTCTATGGCCGTTACTTTAGGGTCCCACTCGGATGGAAGGCTTCGCAAGACCTTTTGTACCTTTTCCTGCATAGAGAAGCCTTTGCCAAAAGACTCAAGAGAATTGTAAATGTTAGTCAAGCGAAGATCCATATCAACGATAGATTCATTTGGCAATAATTTAAATGACTCGAGTGTGGACATAAGCATGTTGATTTTGGACTCTTTTACTTGACTAGTGCCTTCGTGTTTCATTTCAAGAATTCTCCACATTTCTTGAGCACTAGATCAATTTGAAACATAACTAGATTCACTTTTACTTAGTCCATTTAGAAGTAATTTCATAGCCCTAGCGTTCATGCTTAGTCTCTTCTTATCGTCACTAGTATACTCTTGATTAGGCTTAACAACTTCTAGTGTTACTCCATCTACAGTGGAAAATTTTGACGGAACAAATGGACCATCTTCTATAATGGACCAAAGATCAATATCAATTGCCATAAGGAAAGTTTCATTCTTAACTTCCATTGAATGAAAGACTCACCGTCAAAGAGAGGAGGCCTTTGACTGGATATACCTTCTTGCTCGGTTTTGAAGTTTGTGGTTGCCATCTCACTTAGATCGTTGGATCCTTTAGTTGTGAGTGTTCCTGCTCTCTGATACCACTTGTAGGATCTGCAAGGCACCACTAGAAGGGGGGTGAATAGTGGGTGCGGAAATGGAAAATGTGGTTTTTAAAATTGTTTTAAACCAAAAACCCAACTTCTGAAACAATTCTGTTTTCAGGACATGTTTTGAAACATTTGAAAAACTAGGTTATGGGTTTTCAAAAATTCTGAAATTTGGAGAGATCTTTAGTCTCAGATGTTCTGAGTATCTCCTAAAAAATTTCATATTAAAATTTCAACCTCTAATCCCTTAACATTGTTGATGGTCCGGATTGCGGCAAATCTGCCAGAAACGGTACTCTGATTTGAAAATTTAATTCTTATCTAACCGTAACTCCAAATGCTCTGAAAATTAAATGACTAACTTCTCTTTCAGGTTTATTTAATTGGGTTGAAACAGTTTTTGAAAAATTCTTTTGGGAAGATAGTCAAATACGTTCAAAGTCTCAACCTTTGTAAGCCTGAAAATCAGACTGCACTAGTCTCAGAACATTTGACGTTTGAATGACTTGTCCTTGTCCAAAAGGGTTGAAACTTGTGCCAAATTAACCTTAAGACGTGTGGCTATGATTCTGGAAGTTTCGTGATTTTTGAAATTCGTTTACTATTTTTACGAACGTGATACAACGATGCACTATGCTGGAAAACTGAAAGTAAGTGCTGAAAGTAGAGAACACAAGGAATTTTATACTGGTTTGGTTAAAACAACCTACTCCAGTCTTCGAGGACACCTTCCTCGGTTAGCACTAATCATAAAACACAAATAACGCCTTACCACACAGGGTTGATGGAGTTACACACCAACTCTAACCCTTTACAAACCTTGTATGTGACTACAATGATCACGAACACCACCACCTTGCGAGTGCAAGATGATCACACCTTGATCAATCTTTTACAACAATAAAGAGTATAGGGTGGTATGTAAGAAGGCCTATTCAAGATGTATGAATATGAATACAATAGGCTTTTAGAGAGAAGAAAGAAAGAAAGTGTAGAAAGAGAAGGATGTAGCGTTTTTGATCTTGAATTTGCAAGACTTGTTCTTGTATTTTTGTTTGCTCTCCTCTTTCCTTTATCACTAGTGGCCGCCCCTGGATGCGTTCTCCTCCTCTTGAAAATTATCTTCTAAGTCCTTGGGAGAGTATATTGCATCATTGTGACATTTACTTGCTTACTTGGCAACTCCTCATTGGGATGATCATTAAGCTCTTGCTTACTTGGCACTCTTTGATTGGATGAAGTTGTCATCATTTGATGGCTAGATAAATCTGAAAAATAAACCTTAAAAACATGTGCCAATTAGCCATAAAAGTGTTGTCATAAGTCACATAATCATCCCACATAATTAGCAAGACAAATAGCTTCATTTTTCTTATGAAATCGGCCACATGCATGCTGAAAATTCAGCATGTGATTTTCACACTTAATTCAAATTGTTGCCAGTTTGCATTTGATTTATTCCTTGAAAATAAAGAAGAAATCAATCATCATTTAGTACATGACATTTCTACTAATTTTGGAATAAAAATTTGTCACCAAGAAGGCCATGAATTCGGCCAAGTACATTACACACATGCTGAAATTTTCAGCATTTGTGATATTTGAAAATATCACTTGATTATTTCCATAAAAATATTCAAAAAAATGCCATAACATCTTTCAATTAATCCACATAATTCAAAGTGGTAAATATGGCATAATTAAGTAGCAAAAATCGGCCAGCTCTATTTTACACATGCTGAATTTTCAGCATGTGTCACAAATGTGACAAAGTTTGAAATGTTACCTTGTGTAGCTCCTTTCTTTATGTCACCACATTGTATGCTTCATTCTTGGCCAATCAAGATGCAACAAAGCTCCACATAAGCTCCAACATGGCTGTCTAGACGTGTGATGATGAATATACATGTGCTGAATTTTATTTTTGCAAACTTTGTAAAATAGTGCACATATAATTATACACATATGGTATATTCCAATCAGCCCTTAATTGATTTTTCTTGAACAACTTAGAATGTATAGAATATGTAAAAATTGTCTAGATACATGTTATATGCCATGCCAAAAATGTTCCATGTGTCGTTTCGTAGAAAACCGAATTTTCGACGTTTGTCGATTACCGATTTTTCTCCGATTAAATTCCAACTTTTTGCACATGTTATATATATTATGTTACACATAATATACATAATTAAAATTTATATTCAGCACGTAGGGCTGATTAAAGTGGCGCCCAACATGTGACAAAAATTGAATTTGGAATCTCCACAATTTGGCCTTAATTTGGAGTGATTTGTGTGTCCCAACATAGAATGATTAAGCCACGAAATTGTGGCCAATTTTGAAGTGTAGGGGCTGGCCATCTATATATGGCAAGTGCGTGACGCGTTGGCGAAGTTTTCGGTATTCACCCGATATGACATTTTTGGTTTAGAACCTTTTAACGTGTCGTAATAAATTTTGTCATCACCATGACTTATATAATATGATATAGGATCTGAATATACTCATAAATATGAGTTAAATTTAAGTATGTTCGTAAAATATATAACGTGTCGGTAGTACGTTGGAATATATGTGCATGTGACTTTTTATAAAAAATCTGAATATATATATATATATATATATATGGTAAAAACGTGTGGCATGAGGGAGAAGAAGACTTTTCATTCTTCAATTTGTTGCCTTTGTGCCTTTTCCAAATATAACTTCCTTTAATGAACTACTTAGTTTATTTAACTAAGTACTTCACTTAATGAACTAGTTTAGTTCATTAATGATGGCACCTGAAAATAGTTTAAACACAACAAATGCTTGCCATTTGATGTAAGCTTTAAAGCTTCATGGTTTGTTAGTACGACAACATTATATATGAACTATATAAGGCAAGTTTTATGCAAAAACGTGTCATGTCATAAAATAATGTCATGCATTTCTTTAATACAGGTTATTTAAATCATGCATTTTGTAATCACTCAAACCCCTTTTTCTCTACATTATAGTCCTTTGAATACTGCACACTTGTCCCCGATAAATAATGCCGCTAGATCTTCAAGGTGAACACAACTGATGCGAGCTGAAGATCGTGCGCCAGGTAACTCTGCTAGTAAGGTTTTAGCTATCTCGAGGCATATGCGATAACTCGTTCATATTGCATCAAAACATTAACCTATAAGTAAAGTATTAGACCAACCTCGATTGGTATGCAAATCAATAACTTATGCTACAGTTTACGTACCTAGACCATTCTTTGACGCATTGCTATAGATCACAAACCCATCAGTACCGGAGGTTTGAGCCAATACTGGAGCTGTAGTTAACCTCTTCTTAAGCTCCATGAATCTTTTCTCGCATTCCGCTGCCCACTCAAACTTGGACTTTCTTTTGAGTAAGGTGACTGAGGGGCACTGCTATTGTTGAGAATCCCCTCAACAAACTTCCTGTAATACCCAGCTAAACGAAGAAACTTCGCACTTCGGTCACATTAGTGGGTCTAGGCCCACTCGGTGATAGCTTTCAACTTCTTCGGATCCACAGCAATCCCTTTTTCTGATATCACGTGACAAGGAAGGTCACACTCTTCAGCCAAAACTCACATTTGCTAAATTTGGCATATAGTTGCTTCTATCTCAGAATGCCTAGAACAATTCTCAGATGCTCAGCATGAGTTGCTCGTCATGAGAATACACCAGAATATCGTCTATGAATACCACCACAAACCTATCCAGCTGTTCTCAAAAACGGTATTCATAAGGTCCATAAAGGCTACAGGGGCATTTGTCAACCGAAATGGCATCGCTAAGAACTCATAGTGGCCATATCTCGTGTGAAAGGTTGTCTTTGCAATGTCTTCGGCCTTCACCCGCAACTGGTGATACCCTGATCAGAGGTCAATCTTGAGGAAAATCCTGGCGCCTTGAACAGAGGTGGGGAATCCTCCCATCAGAACAATAAAATTATATAAGGAAAATGCTTAACCACAACTTACATTGAGTTGGCAAAATAGATCCTTGATTCGCGGTAGTGGATACTTATTCTTGATGGTAAATTTATTTAGCTCTCGATAGTCATACAGAGCCTCATGCTACCTTCCTTCTTCTTCATGAATAAAATAGGTGCTCCCCAAGATGACACATCGGGGCGAATAAACTTCTTGTCCAGTATTCCTGAAGTTGTTCTTCAGCTCTCTCAATTCTGCTGGAGTCATTCTGTAAAGGGCTTTAGAAATGAGTTCGGCTCTTGGGATCAGATTTATCACAAACTCAACTTCCCCTCGGAGGTGGCACTCTCGGCAGTTCTTTGGAAACACATCTAGAAACTCGTTGACCACCGGAATATGTTCAATAGATGGTATCTCTTGAGTAGCATCTATCGCATACACTAGGATTCCCTCGGCACCTTTCCTTAAGGCTCTACAAGCTGAGCAACCGACATTACACCTTCTTGGGGACTTTCTTTCGTTCCGCATCCCCTTGGAACATTAATTCTTTTATCCTCAGCATTCTTGACTGTCACTTGCTTCGATCGGCAGTCAATGTTAGCATTGATACTTGGCCAACCAGTCCATTCCTAATATAACGTCAAGGTCGTACATCTGGATAGGAATCAGTATGGAGGAGAACATTTGCTCTCGGAGCTCCAACTCACAATCCCGGTCACTGCTTGTGCAAGACCATAATTTGATCTCCGGTTGCCTGGACACGGCACGGAGTTTCTAACCTCTCAGGTAAACCACCAAGGTGCTTAGTGAATCTCTTTGCCACGAAAGAGTGGCTTGCCGCTATCAAAAAGGATGTTGGCAGGTATCTTATTTACTAAAACAGCACCTAGGGCCATATCAGATTTCACACAGGGAGTTGAACACGTAAAGGCTTAATTCAATCAAAATTTAAACTTTATTTAATTGTACTTGCTACCACATCGGTGGCTTCTTGAACATCGTGTCAGTCATGACTTGGACACGGGCATTTGTCCTCGAGTTTGCCCTCGGCTGCTGGGCTGTTTCTCCCGGAGTATTCTTCTTTATTTCTGGACAATCTCTAATAAGATGGCCCACCTATCCGTATCGGTAACATGCTCCAGCCAACTTCCTATATTTCCTGACATGGCTCTTGTTGTAGTGTGGGCAAACTCCCATAGCCTGCTGGACTACTGGATTCTGTGGGGGAGGTCTCTGAAAAATTTCCGACCGGGCATATCTTCTGAATCTTGGCCCAACGTCCCGGCCTGCCACCAATTCTAATCACCTCTCTTGGCCTCTTGCCTCTGTTAGACGATCTTGCACTAGCTTCTCTTGCCGCTACTCTGCGGAAATCACTCTCGATGCAGGAAGCACGCATCCAACATATCCTTGTAAGTTCTCCACCCCGCATTCACAATAGCTGACTGAATTCTTGAGTCTAGACCTCGCTCAAACTTCGTCATTTTTAAGCGATTATCAAACATAATCGCCGGAGCAACTTTACCCAAAGCATGGAATCGATTGGCATATTCTGACACTGTTATCCGACCGTACTCCAGTCTGTCAAACGCCCTTATCTTGTCTAGTATTGCAGTATTTGGCACATAGTACTTCAGAAAAGCATCACAGATTTGTGCCCATGAGATAGGTGCGGTCATCCTCAATACCATTCCAGCCCACCATCATCTGCTTTGCCACACAGAAGGGGTGTGGCAACATCTACCTTGATCTCCTCAGGCACTTGCACCAGCCTGAAGCATTTCTCTACCTCAGCCCAACCAATGATAAGCCTCCTCGGAGTCAGTACATCCCCCAAACTTTGGAACTCTGATTTTTCCTTATTTCTCCATAAAAGAACCGGATATTATGCTGCGGTGGTGGAGGAGGCGTAGGCTGCTGCTGTTGGGCAAACCCATGTGCGATCACCGTCAGGGCATCCATGAGTACTTGGGGTAGAACCACTTGTGGGGGCTGATTTTCCTGCCTATTTCAAGAGTTTCCTACATTATCTCTTCGTGGAGGCATTTTCTCTGAAAGGTCAACGTTTTCATTAGCAATCAATAAATATAAGATATTACTGAAAGCTTGAATGCATAAGAATGGGTGGGTATGAAATAAGAATACTAATACAAATTAACTGTTACACACGCTCGCACACACCCAACCCAGATCATACTTAAACCCTATACATTTAGTACTTATACCTAAGGTCAAATTAAGGGGAAATCATATCTTAAATTGCTAAAAGATCATGAACCTAAGTTTCCAAGATAGATCTGAAGCCTAGTGCTCTGATACCCACCTGTAGCGCCCCGGCCCGATATTGGACATCGGTACCGGTGCACCCCGCCGTAGTCTACTACGAGAACTACAAAGCGTTAAAGCAGATCAAACACACGTCATCCAAGACGTAAGATGAATCAGCAGAAACGTCGTAAAATTTAAAACTTCAATAACAACAATATACACAAATGAAATAAAACGGAAATAAAACATGTTCGGAGAAATGCCTAATATATCCGCTAATACAAAATATTAAACAGTAAGTCTTTCAGCTAAAAAGAGAATGAACGTAAATCTATCCACTTTAGTGACCACCATCCCAATGAGCCCAGTCGTCGCCGTCTTCTACAAAGATCATTTCGTACTCTAGCTCACCTGAAAAGAAGATGGAGTATCTATACTTAGCGAAAAACATCCTTAGCAAGCAACCTGTCTATACACCTTACGAGATCACACACGACGAGTCACCAGTGCATAAATCAATGCCCAAAATAAGGTGCTCGGGTTGGCAAATAGCATCTTATAGCAACCCATCAAAGCCAAATGAGTCACATAAATGATACACAAATACAGAATCAACACATATCGAGCGAAACATACTACATAAACAGATCATAAGCGAATGTCTTTTCTTGCATGTCACAACTTATGGTTCGTGTCACATGATGCATGCACTTCTTTAAAACCACACATTGAACTAACAAAACCCATACATATGCCTTCTTTCGCAAACATATGATGCATGTCGTTTCACAAAACTTTTCATAATTCTTCTTGTCTTATTGTTCACGTAGCAGAACTTTATACCCTGTGAGTGATCAATCACAGTAAACAAAACTTTATACCCCGTGTTGAAAGGTCCACGGACCCATAACGTATAAACTTTATACCCTACTGTTGATTCATAGATCACGGTTTTATACCCTGCCACTGCAGTCGTGACTTGAATACCCTGAGATCAACCAGCAGCCATAACCTTATCTTCTTTTACGTACACATGCCTTTTCGCAAAGAAAACTCATGTCAGAATGCAAAATGCCTAGGTCGTGATGCAAATGTTCATGTCACGTCATATCAATCTCCTAAACATGTACTAAAACACTTTACGTATTGATTACAGGGTCACAAACCTCAAACGTACCTCAAGCATAACTCACTCGTACCATTTCACACCCTCTCGTATTACAAAATCACATAAAATTCGCACTTAGCCTTACTCATTCACACTTAATGCTTACAACTCAAACACACCTCGAAAACACTTGTATTTTATGAATCACGAAAGGGAATAAAAGTATCTAAATACATGGAGCGCTTAATGTGCGTAGAAAGCTTCTAGAACACTTGGAACACCTTCAAAAGGCGCCTAATGTGACATAAAGCGCATATACTAGGCGTTCAAAGTATTCTAGAATACACTGGTACACATTGAATGCCTACATAAGGCGCCTCAAGTGACATGGAGTGCCTTATGAGGTGTTCAAAGTATTCTGGAACGTGCTGTGACACATCGAACGCCTACATAAGGCGCCTTGTGTGACATGAAGCGCCTTATGAGGTGTTCGAAGTGTTCTGGAATGCACTGGGACACATCGAACGCCTACTTTAGGTTTCTAATGTGACATTCAGCACCTAAAGGGGTATTCAAAGTGTTCTGTCGGTCCCCAAAACCTGCAGTTTTGCAGAAACTTCCTCTCTTCTTCTCCTCCCTTCATCCCTTTCACGTTAAACACCCCGAATTCAACTTATCATCTAAATCCATCAGGCATAGCACACAAATAACAAGGATTGATTCTTAAACATATCAGTTGCATCAACACTAGGCCTTCTATCACCCACATCTTCCGATATATCATCAAACTTTCCAACACAACAAATCTACAACAACCCATCATTTACCCCTCAAACCTTCTTCAAGTCATCTCAAATCATCTAAGGCACGGAGTAGACACATAATAATTCATAACAAGGCAATAATCCTATCACGGATGACACTTTTAGGGCATATTTGACAATGACCAAGCATAATATAGATATTCTTAGAGTTTGGCCCAAAGAACGTGTCTTTACTGAATCAACAACAACAGATACATATAATAGAGCAGTTAACATAAACACATCAAGATTACCAATGTGTGATCCAATTTTTCTATTTTTAGGAAAATAGGGCATGTCGAATCAAACTTGCGTAAAGCGTATAGAAAGATTACTTACCTTTGTATCTAGATAATCTTATGAGTGTATGGTAGAATTTTGTGATGGATTGGACCTAGTTGGATGCTCTTTCCTCTTCTTCCTCTTCCTTTCTTCTTCTTTCTCTCTTTTTTTTCTCTTTTCCTTTCTTCCTTTTCTCTCCCTCCAGCCGTTTCCCCCTGTTCCTTTTCTTTTGTAACCGTTGGACTAATGGGGGAGTTATACTTAATTGTGCAACTCCCTCAGCATTTAATTGGGGAGGGCAGATTTGGTATTTTGGGCCTAATTTTCTCAATTTTTGCTTTTTGATTATTTTCCACCTACAATTTATTTAACTAAGCCTCATAAACATATGCAATAATAAAATTGCATTTTAAGTTGTTTTCTGATTATTTAATATCGGACTTGAAAATTACAGGCATGAAAATCCTGATCTCAGGTCAACATGCCCAAAGATGAAGGTGGCTAGAGCGTACTTCAGTTGAAGGCATGGAACTTAGCGCTGTTAGCCAAACACCTATGTGATCTCCATCATAACAAGGATACTCTATGTGTGCAGTGGATGAACCATAAATACAAACTCTGACTCTCCCCTACTGAAAAAACTCCTTGAGATCTGAGACAAGCTGCTGGTTAGCACAAACTCGTGCAGCTCGACTGTAGATACTCTTACTTCGTGGGCAGTGGATGGGTATCATCAAACCTCATTGACTTGTAAATACTTCAGGGATAAAGGAAGGAAAGTCAATTGGCTTAAGATTGTTTGAGACTCAACTGTGACTCCCAAACACTCTTTTATACTGTGGCTGGTCGGACTGGACAGGATTCCCACCAAGAACATGCTTGTTTACTTAGAAGATAATTCATGTCAGCTCTGTTCAGTGGGACAAGAGACACTTCAACACCTCTTCTTCTTCTGCACGGCCACCAGACAAGTTTGGCTATCCACCTCGGCCTGGCTTGGTCTTCCACGGGAACTCAATTCCATCCATAGATTGCTGACTTAGAGCTCACACAAGCTTAAAGGGAAGGCGCTCAGAGCCAAGGCAGCAAAAAATTGCCTTGGCTGCTACGGTGTATCATATCTGACAGGTGCCAAATAGATACATTTTTGAAGACACGGATTTTGTATCTAGGGATGTAGTACATAGAATACGCACCCATGTATACAGAGTAATGTATAAGCTCTTTCCTCATATTTTAGGCATAGGCGCTGCTTCTATTGTTTAAAATTGCTTACATTACTGAATAGCGCATGTAGGTCGGCATGTCGACCTACAAGTAGGGATATTGTATGTGATACATCCCTTTAATGTTTTGATATTTGGGTTATACAAATTTGCATTTCACCCAAAAAAAGTGTTTACATTTTTTTATATGTTACTCATTTATCATTCGATCAGTCAGGATTTTTGTCCATGAAAACTGTTAACCTTATCTTTGCGAATATATTGAAAGGCCATAGGATGCATTTTATAATAGAGATGACATATAGCGTTGCTATTCCATGGCGTATCTATTATTGCGACTTTGGATATTACACCATGATTTAAACTGTCATATATGTGAAATGTTGGAAAAAATCACGTAAAAGTGGTTTAGAAAGTGCTCCAAATTTATATACAAACATGTAAGAAGGTTGATTCGAGAATGAATTGAAACTTGGATTAGATGGATGTGATGATACTTTGAATTCTCTGAATTTTGAGGTGATCGAACATTCAATGAGCGAGACCGAACATTTGATGGTGAACTCTGAGTACGGTCTTTGATTTTAGTTCAATTCTGAAGTTTATATCTAGTGATCGAATGCTCCACTGAATGTTGGTGAAATTATTTACCAAACGTTCGGTCTAGAGCTCGGTGATAAATTTGGAGCTACATCGCTCAAAATTTTAGAATCAGACGTTAAGTAAAATTGATCGAATGTTTGGTGTATTCAGACAACACAATTTTTCCGTCGTCTTTTCATGAAATGACACAACTTTTACAACTTGATACACGATCTTTCAATCTTGAACGATGATAAAATAACTTTGGAAGTTAAATTATGAATAAAGGTGTGAAATCAACATTTTCTTGTGAATTGAAGTCTATAAATACAAGGATCAAAATGTTCTGAAGACATACTTGACATATACTTTTGACATGCTTGGAAAGATACTTGACATAAACTATTCTATATACTTTAAAATAATTATTGAAAAACCAATTGAGTCTTTTGTGAAAACATATATAATTTCTTTCTTGCCTTTTCCCTCTTCTTCTGGTTTAAACACTTCAAATAGACGAACTCAATATTCTTCTCATAGAGCAAACGAAAAGAAAAAGCCCGTTATATCCTCGGATGCATTTGCTGCTTAGTCTACCTCGGTGAATGGTTGAGACAATTTTGTTTTAAGGGCAATAAAATTTGTTATGTACTAGCTATGTCCCTTCTTCTTGTTTTATTTTTTTATGTGTGGTTATCCAAAAAGTGAATCTATGAAAACTTGAGAATGACTTCTTTGATGTTCTCTTCTATTTTTTATGTACTTTAACTTAGTCTTTTTAGTTTCATCATTAGTTAATCATCTTCCATGTCCTCCAAGACTAAATTTCCAGTAATCTTAAAGCAGAATTTTTTGTGGAGGATGATATTACTTCAAATAAAGAAACTCATGAAGGAAAGATAGAGGAAAAAGGAAGTTCCCTTTATGGGTGAATATGATAATCAAGAAGAAGAACAACAAAAGGAAAAGTGGATAAAGATAACTAATTAGTTATTTGCATCTTCGCCCTGCCAACTATATAGAAGTTTGCTCCTCTGTTCTACTCGTACAATATATTGTGATAGAAGTAACAATTTTTTAGATGAAAGGTCATTTTTGCAGAGAGTTTAAAATGGTATCGCTCTTATTTCTTCCGGACTGTGATGTTGATGTTTTCTTAAAGTGTTGAACATAAGCTTTACAGCAAATCGATTCTTTAAAAAACTAAAGGGGTTGATCAGAGTTTAGAAAGTGCTGAATGAAGAAAAAAGGTGGATTCAAAAACTCTTGACAATGAATGAAGAGTAGAAATGAATAGAAATGTCAACATGGTGAAACACCAAAAGATTACTACGGTCGTCATTTCCTATAAGGTATCTTTGTTGGTAGTACAACAGAATAGATAGTAGACATTATATCTACCAAGTACATTGCAACTAGTAGATGTTTATTTTTTGAATTTCAAGAGATAAAAAGTGATAAACTAATTTTCTTTGAGAATGCAGGAGAAACCGAAGTTTTGGGAAGTTGAAAGTTCTCTTACAGTTAGCTTTTTCTATCAAGATGGGGTTGACAACGTGTTTTATATCCCTACTATGTGCCGGAATTTTGTTTCCAAGTCACTACCGAACAAGGAGAATATTGTCTATTTCTGTACTATGTGATCTTTTGACTTTTAATAGATTTTCATCTATTTTTTTATATGTGATTGATTCTTGTATCTTACATATGTAAGACAAAGAGAATAAAGAAGATGGATGTTATCATTATTAGAAAGATTAAATGCAATTAATACATGTTTTTGTTGATGTTTTAAGAAAAATCTATGGACGTATTAATGTGTTTAAATATATGATAATTTGGATTGATGCCTTGATAAAGATTTTATGTTAAAACCATGTCATCAGGTTTGTAAATGGCTTTGTCATTTGAATTGGAATTTCATGTTGAGAAGAAATTTGCCTAGATGTTCAAATGTAAAGGATGATGGTTGTATATTATATTGAAAGCATACTATGGTAAATAAAAATCCAAGAGTTAGAGATTTGATGGTCTGCTTTTAACTTTTTGAAGATAGAGATTTTTGTTGGAGATGAAATAACAAAGACTAGTTATTTATGTGATTTTATGATAGTACTTCTGTGTATATGAAGGTTTCTTGCCTCAGACATTTGATGATTGGGTCAAAATGCTAAGAAGTTGTGTGGAAAACTTAGAAATAATTGAATATAGATTTCTAGATTTGATGCTAGCATTTAGTCTAACTTAATGTAATTGTTGTGAGTTGGACTTATTTGACCAAGTTGTTGATAGATTTTATTTCAAGAGTAATTGAGAAATATATTTTGTGATAGATAACACTTGGCCTATTTGGATATGATTTTAGAATTATTAGTTGAGTTAACAATTGACATTTTTCATTTAATCAGCAAGTATGATTTTGAATCATGAACACCAATAAGATGTAAGGAAAGAAAAATATAGAGGATATTATGATATTTAAAATATTCCTTGATTGGAAATTTTATGAATGATATACAAGTGTAATTCAAGAAAGTATGTAAACTTGTATATGACGTGTTGCATGCTTATACACCTCTATAAGATAGTAGACATGTATAAGTAAACAATTCTTGTTATAAAGTTCGTAAATGTCTATTTCATCTTGAAGATAATATGTTTTAAGGGTTGAAAGACTTGGATGTAGTGTGGCATGTAAGTGGGTACATAAATTTATTGCTTATGTTATTAAACTTAGCTAGTTAATCATGAAAGTTATTTGTCTAAAGATGAACACTGAACTAAAAGTAACATTGATGATGAAATATGATGTTGTCGAGTCTATGATATGATTGAAAGATCAAAATATCACTTTTTATGGTTCTTTGATCATAAAGAAGTTGTTGGAGTTACTCCAAAGGATACAGAGAGTTAAGTCTATGTTTATTGATGAAAGCCTTTTGAGTTGAATAATAACATAGGTTGTTGTTAGTTACTTGATGACTGCATTAATAGTCTTATAGTTGGCTTTATTCATTTAATAAAATGAATGTTGAATTTGGTACAAAGAACGGAGTTTTTTTAATTAGCGTTCACCTAAAATTATAGAGAAATGTGGGATTTAATCCTTCATGTTTGTTGTGAAAGTAAAGTTATTCTTAACATGTGAAGTTGAACGTGTGAATAGCTTGTATATGTTGTATTTCTAAAGCAATGAAGAAGGTTGAACTAACATATTAGATCAGTACTAAAATGGTTGTTAGCTTATTAGCTTATGAGTACGATAGGCTTTTTTGATGTATATGAAATTAATTTCATTTTGGAAAATTAACTCCATGATAAAGGTGTTTACGATGAATATTGATTATATTTGTTTGACATATTGGTTCATGGAAACATTACGTTTGATGGTTCCATTGACAAAAATAAAACTCATTGTTTTCATGCTTGTTTATATTTTTGTGGGATGATGAGATGCTTTAATAAGTTATTCATTGACAAAATTTACCGAAAAATGATGATTTGAAAATGTGACAGCACTTGATGATTAATACAAAATTGTGAATGCTCATGGTTTTCTTTGAGATAAATCATAAACAATGTGAGGTCTATGAGAGTGGCCAGATATAATTTCTTTGGGGTAAACCATAGACAATATGAGGTGTATGAGAATAGCTCGATAAGAAGTGTAAGTTAGTTCTTTTCGTATCCAGGGGATGGAATTATTTCATTTGATGTGAGCTTTCTATGATGTCAAGCTAACTATTATTAGTAGATGTAGCGCCCCGGCCCGGACAGCGGACCCGAACGGATGCACCCGTCGTAGCCTACTGAGAGGACTACAAGACGTCTCATCTCTCGAATACACATCATCGATGACGTAAGCGAACAAGCACAGAGACACGTGCAAAATAAATCTAAACCAATCAAAGTTGTACTCCCAAAACATAAGTAAATAAAACTGTTTATGGACGCAGCCATCTACATCCTCAAATGAACGAAGAAAACTGGAATAATGAGAAACAGTCTAGAACAATTCCCAATATGAACTCTAAGCATCCCATTCAGCTCACTCGCCGTCGTCCTCTATGAAAATCATATCATATTCGAGCTCATCTGCAAAACAACAGGATAGAACCCTTAGCGAAAAACGCTAGCAAGTAACCCGCTTATAAGACATACGGGATCAACGCATGGCAAGACATGAGTAATACCAATATCAAGGGGTGATGGGGCACATGTCTTGTATGATTTCAAGAACGCAGGTTACTAGCATAACAGAATAAGAACAGTAATTCATAAGCAATAAACAGTTCAATAACAATCCACTTACAAATCCACCATACCATAACGACTCACGTGATGCATGACAATTCAAAATATGCACTACACTAAAAAGTCACAAATGCTTGTGCAAATACTTTTCAAAACAGTGCAATGCATGTCATAATGTCCGGTCGCGTAACTTTATACCCTGTGATGGGCCACAGCTTATCTTTAGACCCTGTGACACATCACAGCTTAACTTTATACCCTGTACTGTTCCACAACTTGTCTTTATACCTTGTGTCACATTACAAACTCACTTTATACCCTGTGATGGTTACAGCTTGTCTTTATACCCTGTAACGCATCATAGCTCATTTCGCAAACTTTATACCCTGTCCCAAGGCACAGCTCTTGTCAAATCATAATGCAAATGCAAGTGCCATGATGCAAGGATGCGCATTCACATGTTAATCAATCATTTGAAACTCATCTCTTTCGCATATTCAAGCGTAACACTTCAGGCAAGCCAACATTACCTACCTTTCATTCTTAGAACACAAGGGATGAAGTAAACACCCTCACACGTTCCATTTGAACCTTATCGAAGCCTCACACGTTCATTCTTAACCCCTTAGATTATTCGCACTGAAGTCCAACTCGAATACCCCACGGAGTCCTCATCGTTGATTCACCAGCTTAGGTCGTGTTCCCAAGACTTATACTAACCTCAATCAGGTCCTAAGAAGTCTCTAAGGTCACCCAAAGGATCCCCTAGCTTTCCTCTTTCTTCCCCTACTTTCCCACAAAATTGATGGACGTCAGCCCCTGACGTCGATCGATCCACGTCCATCAAAGCACTTCAATCTCTCACTCAGCCTACATCGATCGATCGAAGTGACGTCGTCCCCTCACATCGATCGATCGACGTCCATCAGAGCATATCGATCTCTCACTCAACTATACATCGATCGATCCACGTACATCTGAAACACCTCAGCCTCTCCCTCAGCTATACGTTGATCGATCGATGTACGTCAGTCTCTGACATCGATCGATCGATGTCCATGTTTTCCAGAATTTTCATCCTGCGATTTTCTGCAGAAACTGCAGATCTACACCCCAATCGATTTCCAACTTCCTTCCAACCATTCCAAGCCTAATCCTCACTATCAACCCACACATAATTCACCCAAACAAAACCTTTCACATACAAATCAAGGATTCAAGCCTAAAACTCAAATCATCCATCAAAACGAACCCAAAAATCTCATCTTTTCACTCCCCTTTCCCTTCAACCGAAAATAGCAACAAAATGGGGTTCAAGGGATTGGGGTTTGCATGATCCCACATAATCAACAACCATAACAAACGATTTCCAACAAATAGTGGCCAAATCTCAAAACCAAACCACATAAATCACGTATAGATCCACAGAAAGAAACTACTTCATGGTGATCCATTTTGATATCAAAAATAGGCCTTTTCTTTCGCAAATCGTAGGAACTCATAAGTAGATTACTTGCCTTCGATTACTATCAATCGAATTGGAGAACGAATAGAGGCTGGATCAGTTCATGGAGGCTGTCTTTCCTCTTCTACGCCTTGGGAGAGTCGGCTAGGGCTTGAGGGGGAGAAAGAAGTCGACAGTTTCTGGCAAAATGAAGAAACTGACGCTTTGTCAGTTTTTATTATGGGTAGGGGTGAAAATGGTATTTCTAAATTATATTCTATTATCTCAATTATCTTAAATAATTAAATTCTTATATTTACTTCTAAATTAAATACTAATTAATTCTAATATTTAATCCCTCAATAAATACTAATAAATCTAATATTTAATTCTTAATTCCTTACTATCAATTGTCATTAATCTCATTTAATTTCCTTTTATCCTTTAATTATTCTACGGAGGGTGCGGGGCATAACATTTCACCCCTCTTACAAAAAGTTTCGTCCTCGAAACTGACGTACCTTATTGGAAAAGGTGTGGATATAACTCCTTCATCTGCTCCTCAAGCTCCCACGTGGCTTTACGCTCCGTATGATTACTCCATTAAACTTTGACATACGGAATCACGCGCTTGCGTAGGACTTGATCTTTCTTGTCCACAATCTTCACAGGATGTTCTTCATAAGTGACATCCTTCCTAACATCCAAGGGTTGAGCCTCAAGGACATGGTTCGGGTCTGATATGTATTTCCTTAATTGCGAGACGTGAAACATGTTGTGAATTTACGATAAAATCCGAGGCAAAGCTAATCGGTATGCTCTTTCTCCGACTTTACCAAGCACCTCGTATGGACCAATATACCGAGGGCTTAATTTGTCTTTCATCCTGAATCTCGCAACTCCCTTAGTAGGTGAGACTCGTAGGTAGACTTTCTCACCTTCCTCAAATTCCAAGGGTCGTCTTTCAGTATCGGCCCAACTCTTACTACGATCTTGTGCCACCCTTAGTCTCTTTCTTATAATCTGCACTTTCCCAATTGTCTGCTCGACCAATTCTGGTGCAATGATCGTCCTTTCCCCAACTTCGTCCCAACAAACCAGGGATCTGCACTTGCGTCCGTATAGGGCCTCAAACGGTGCCATGCCGATTGCACTGTGATGGCTATTATTGTATAAGAACTCCATCAGCTTCAGCATACTATCCCAGTTTCCTTTAAAATTCAGAACGCAAGCTCTCAACATATCTTCTAAAGTCTGGATTGTCCTCTCCGACTGTCCATCTCTCTGAGGATGATAAGCGGTACTCATTCTTAGCTCGATACCCATCGCTTTCTGGAAAGCCATCTAGAACTTAGAGGTGAACCTGGGATCACGGTCCGATACAATACTGACGGGAACTCCGTGCAAGCTTACAATGTTATCCACGTATATGTTGGACAATTTCTCATAAGAAGTACCATGTGGCATTGCTATGAAATGAGCTGTCTTTGTCAAGCAATCGACAATTACCCAAATCATCTCATTCTCACTTCTGCTTTTGGGTCACCCCATCACGAAGTCTATAGTCACATGCTCCCACTTCCATTCTGGAATCTCAAGTGGCATCATCAAACCACCAGGTCGTTGATGTTCTGCTTTAATTTGTTGGCATACTAGACACCTCTCAACATACTCTGCGATAGTTCTTTTCATCCCTATCCACCAATAATTCCTTTTAAGGTCCTTGAACATTTTTGTGCTTCCGGAGTGGATAGACATCCTCGAGTTGTGTGCTTCGCGTAGCAATTCTCTCCGAAGTTCATCATTATCTGGTACGCATAACCGATTCTGGAACCATAGACTTCCATCTTCTCTCAACTAGAAATCTTTTACTTGTCCCGTAGACAATTTGTCGCGGATTTCTCTCATTGTTGCATCATCATACTACGCTCCTTTAATTCTATCTACCAAGTCTGGACTGATAGACAGAGTTGTGAGAACATTCGCCACTGAGTCCACCACATTGAGACCAAACTCCTCAATCTCCCTTTCCAACGGGGACTGTCTGGCGTGACTAGACTTTCTGCTCAACGCGTCTGCCAATCTATTTGCTTTACCCGGATGATATTGATGGTTAAGTCATAATCTTTGAGTAATTCCAACCATCTTCTTTGTCTCATGTTAAGCTCCTTCTGTGAGAATAAATATTTCAGGCTCTTGTGATCTGTGAACACTGCACATTTCTCTCCATACAAATAGTGCCTCCAGATCTTAAGAGCAAATACTACAGATGCAAGCTCCAAGTCATGCGTCGGGTAATTCTGTTCATATGGTTTCAACTGTCTCGACACGTACGAGGTAACTCGTCCATTTTGCATTAAGACACAATCTATAGACAGAAAGTCAGTTTAAGACTACATATGTATATACAATGCATTAATTGTAATGATATACATACCTAGTCCTTTCTTGGACGCATCATTATTGATCACGAAACCGTCGGTGCCGGAGGGTTACGCCAACACCGGGGCAGTGGTCAATCTCTTCTTGAGTTCTGAAAAACTCTGCTCGCATTCAGCAGTCCACTCAAACTTAGTCTTCTACTGAGTAAGTCGACTCAATGGAACTGCTATTGTCGAAAATCCTTCAACAAACTTCCTATAGTAGCCTGCCAAGCCTAGGAAGCTTCTGACTTCGGTCACATTTGTAGGTCTTGGCCATTCAGTAATGGCTTCTACTTTCTTAGGATCCACTGAGATCCCGTTCTCCGAAATTACATGACCGAGAAAGGCTACACTTCTTAGCCAAAATTCACACTTGCTGAATTTGGCATATAGCTTCTGCTTCCTCAAAATTTCCAACACCACTCTTAGGTGTTCTGCATGGGATTGTTCATCAGGAGAGTAGACCAAGATATCATCGATGAACACCACCACAAATTGATCCAACTGTTCCCAAAACACGGTGTTCATCAAGTCCATAAAAGCTGCTGGGGCATTAATCAGCCCAAAAGGCATCACCAAAAATTCATAATGCCCATATCGAGTCCGGAAGGCTGTTTTAGGGACGTCACCTGCTTTCACGAGCAACTGATGATATCCCTGACGAAGGTTAATCTTTGAGAACCATCGGGCTCCCTTTGGTTGATCGAATAAATCCTCAATCCTTGGCAGAGGATATTTGTTCTTGATGGTGATTTTGTTCAACTCTCGGTAATCAATACATAATCGCATACTGCCATCCTTCTTCTTCACAAATAATACTGGAACTCCCCAAGGTGATACACTAGGACCGAATCAACTTCTTATCTAATAACTCCTGAAGTTGTCCCTTCAGCTCCTTAAGCTCAGTTGGAGCGATTCTGTAAGGTGCTTTAGATATAGGTTCCGCACCAGGAATCAAGTTGATTTCGAACTCCACTTCTCTTGATGGCGGAAATCCCGGCAAATCTTCACGGAATACGTCCTTAAATTCATTAATTACCGGAATCTGATCCATGGAGGGAACTTCTTGCTTCGTGTCCAAAGCATATACCATAAGTCCCTCTACTCCCTTCTTCAAAGCCTTGAAAGCCTTGATCGCCGTCAAATATATTTTCTTCGGGGCTTTGGTTAGCTTGATGTTCCCTTGAACTGTCACTTCATTCATTTCGGGATATTTGATAGTTACTAACTTCAGTCTGCAGTCGATATTGGCATGATACTTGGTCAGCCAGTCCATGCCTAATATCACATCGAAATCCCTCATCGCAATTGGGACCAATGTAACGGGAAACACCTTCCCATCAAACTCCAATTCATAGTCTTTATACTAGTGGTGTGAAACCAGTACTTGTTCACCAGCTGCCTGCACTCTGAAGGGGGTTTCAAACCACTCGGGTAGACAGTCAAGTTCTTTGTTGAATCGCTTAGAGATGAACGAGTGACTCGCTCCACTATCAAACAATACGTTTGCAGGCACTTTATTAACTAGAATCGCACCTAAACACAAAGAGTGTAACACATAAAAATTTTCATGTAATGCACATCCACTTTCAACTTAAAGGACTATAATTCAACTTAAACAACTAAGATTTTACTTAAATCGCACATGTCACAACGTCAGTGCTCTCCTGCACTTCAGCGTCAATCATGACATGTACCCTCGCGTTGGGTTTGGGCCTACCCCTTTGTTGCTGTGACGGCCCTGCTTCTCCCTGTGGCTTTTGCTTCCACTCGGGGCAATCCTTGATCTTGTGGTCCGTCTTACCACATTTGAAGGAAGCCCCTGTTTTCTTCCAGCATTCCCCAACGTGGTTCTTCTGGCAGTGGGGACATACACCTGAAGCTGATCGATCAGGCTGGCTTTGCGGTGGTGGTCGCTGGAACTGTACCATCTGACCTCTCTTAGTGATCTTGACCCATCGTCTGGGTCTACTTCCACTTCTCTCATCCCTGGGCCTCTTGCTTGTTTCGTCACAGACCTCTCTAGGCTGTGACCTGTGCATATCACTTTCCACCTGATAACAGGCATCCAATATCTCCCCAAAAGTTTTCAGACTAGACCCCGCTATAGCTGTCCGAATGCGGGGGTTCAAACCTTGCTCAAACTTGAGCTTCTTCATCCTGTTATTTTCCAATACTACGGGTGTGAATTTTCCCGAGGCATGGAACCTGTCGGCTCCAACTTATCAAACTGCCTCACCTTCTCTAGAATAGCAGTCTCAGGCACGTAGTAATCTTTATAAGCCTCGACAAACTGTATCCACAAGATAGGGGGAGTCATCTTAGGGAGCATACCATTCCACCATGCGTTAGCCCAGCCACTCAGCAAGGGCGTGGCCACATCCACCTTGTGCTCGTCAGGCACCTGTACTAGCCTGAAGCACTTTTCTACCTCGTCCAACCCGAATTCGGCCACCTCTAGAGCAGTGGTCCCTTCAAAGGTGGGGGCATGCATCTTCTGCATTTTCCCGATATAATATCGGATACCATGCTGAGGCGGTGGTGGCGGAGGAGGCTGCGGTTGCTGCTGAGCAACTCTCTGTGCTATCATCGTTATAGCATCCATCAGGGCCTGTGGTACCACCATCTGCGGTGGCGGAGGATTTTTGTTCCCGTTACCACCATTTCCCTGGTTTTCTCTTCTGGGAGGCATTGTCTGCAAAATCAACGCTTATTAGCATTCAGTAATTCCAAGGATAATCCTGAAAGCCCATATGCGTTGTACAGGACGGAACTCGTAACTAAAAGAAAAATATCGCTTATTGATTAAATTTTATCGCGTTCGCACATACCCAACCCGAGTCATCTTATATCTAAGATCGGATTCTTAGACCTATGGATCAGCTTAAGGTCAATATCGAAGCTTAGGACTCTATATGACATAACCTAGGTCTCCGAGGTAGATCTGAAGCCTAGTCTCTGATACCAACTGTAGCGCCCCGGCCCGGACAGCAGACCCGAACGGGTGCACCCGTCGTAGCCTACTGAGAGGACTACAAGACGTCTCATCTCTCGAATACACATCATCGATGAGGTAAGCGAACAAGCACGGACACATGTGCAAAATAAATCTAAACCAATCAAAGTTGTACTCCCGAAACATAAGTAAATAAAACTGTTTAGCGACGCAGCCATCTACATCCTCAAATGAACGAAGAAAACTGGAATAATAAGAAACAGTCTAGAACAATTCCCAATATTAACTCCAAGCATTCCATTCAACTCACTCGCCGTCGTCCTCTATGAAAATCATATCATATTCGGGCTCATTTGCAAAACAACAGGATAGAACCCTTAGCGAAAACCGCTAGCAAGTAACCCGCTTATAAGACATATGGGATCAACGCATGGCAAGACATAAGTAATACCTATATCAAGGGGTGATGAGGCACATGTCTTGTATAATTTCAAGAACGCAGGTTACTAGCATAAAAGAACAAGAACAGTAATTCATAAGCAATCAACAGTTCAATAACAATCCACTTACAAATCCACCATACCATAACGACTCACGTGATGCATGACAATTCAAAATATGCACTACACTACACAGTCACAAATGCTTGTGCAAATACTTTTCAAAACAGTACAATGCATGTCATAATGTCCGGTCGCGTAACTTTATACCCTGTGATGGGCCACAGCTTGTCTTTATACTATGTGAGACATCACAGCTTAACTTTATACCCTGTAATGTTCCATAGCTTGTGTTTATACCCTGTGTCATATTAGAGCTCACTTTATACCCTGTGATGGTTACAACTTGTCTTTATACCCTGTAACGCATCACAGCTCATTTTGCAAACTTTATACCCTATGCCAAGGCATAGCTCTTGTCAAATCATAATGCAAATGCAAGTGCCATGATGCAAGGATGCGCATTCACATGTCAATCAATCATTTGAAACTCATCTCTTTTGCATATTCAAGCGTAACAATTCAAGCAAGCCAACATTACCTACCATTCAATCTTAGAACACAAGGGATGATGTAAACACCCTCACACGTTGCATTTGAACCTTATCGAAGCCTCACACGTTCATTCTTAACCCCTTAGATTATTCACACTGAAGTCCAACTCGAATACCCCACGGAGTCCTCATCGTTGATTCACCATCTTAGGTCGTGTTCCCAAGACTTATACTAACCTCAATTAGGCCCTAAGAAGTCTCTAAGGTCACCCAAAGGATCCCCTAGCTTCCCTATTTCTTCCCCTACTTTCCCACAAAACTGATGGACGTCAGCCCCTGACGTCGATCGATCCACGTCCATCAGAGCACTTCGATCTCTCACTCAGCCTACATCGATCGATCGAAGTGACGTCATTCCCTCACATTGATCGATCGACGTCCATCAGAGCACATCGATCTCTCACTTGACTATACATCGATCGATCCACGTACATCTGAAACACATCAGCCTCTCCCTCAGCTATACATCGATCAATCGATGTACGTCAGTCTCTGACATCGATCGATCGATGTCCACGTTTTCTAGAATTTTCATCCTGCGATTTTCTGCAGAAACTGCAGATCTACACCCCAATCAATTTCTAATTTCCTTCCAACCATTCCAAGCCTAATCCTCACTATCAACCCACACATAATTCACCCAAACAAAACCTTTCACATACAAATCAAGGATTCAAGCCTAAAACTCAAATCATCCATCAAAACAAACCCAAAAATCTCATCTTTTCACTCCCCTTTCCCTTCAACCTTAAATAGCAACAAAATGGGGTTCAAGGGGTTGGGTTTTGCATGATCTCACATAATCAACAACCATAACAAACGATTTCCAACAAATAGTGGCCAAATCTCAAAACCAAACCATATAAATCACGTATAAATCCACAGAAAGAAACTACTTCATGGTGATCCATTTTGATATCAAAAATAGGCCTTTTTTTTCGTAAATCGTAGGAACTCATAAGTAGATTACTTGCATTTGATTACTATCAATCGAATTGGAGAATGAATAGAGACTGGATCGGTTTCTGGAGGCTATCTTTCCTCTTCTACACCTTGGGAGAGACGGCTAGGGCTTGAGGGGCAGAAAGAAGTCGACAGTTTCTGGCAAAATGAAGAAACTGACGCTCTGTCAGTTTTTATTATGGATAGGGGTGAAACTGGTATTTCTAAATTATATTCTATTATCTCAATTATCTTAAATAATTAAATTCTTATATTTACTTCTAAATTAAATACTAATTAATTCTAATATTTAATCCCTCAATAAATACTAATAAATCTAATATTTAATTCTTAATTCCATACTATCAATTGTCATTAATCTCATTTAATTTCCTTTTATCCTTTAATTATTCTACGGAGGGTGCGGGGCATAACAGTAGATATCCTCAAACAAGGTTAAATGTGGTAAGGACAAGACACAGAAAAGTTCTAATTAGCACTATCAAACTTGTCCCTTCCTATGAGATTGATGTATGATGATGCTTGCTGTAAGTTTCTTAGGGTGATATATAAGAATCTCTTAATGAAATTCATAGTCATGTTTATGGTGGTGTGAGAAGTATGAACTTGATGAATTTCACCTGTATAAGTGTGGAGGTGGCGCCGATTCCTATGAGAGTTTGGAATAATTTAGTAGAATGTTTATGTAAACCTGAGACTAGATGCAAATCCAAATTTGTACCAAAGTGCTAACTTGTATGAATTAGATAATGACATGTCTTTTGATTGTCCATATAAATAGTAGTGAAGTATGATTCAAGACGTCTATGTCAACTTATTTCCATTTATATACTTCAACTTGTAGTAAGTTTGAGATTCAAGACGCCAATCATCATTCATTGTGTCTCATTGTCTTCGTTTGATACCAGAGGATTAGTTTATACTAGTTCATGGATGTCCTTATATAAATATTAGATCATGTGGGGGATTGTTGGAAAAAGAACATAAAACTGTTTTAGAATGTGCTCTAAATTTATAAAATACTACAAGAAGGTTGATTGGTAATTGAAGTGAAACACGATTGATGAATGAGAAGATTTGATGATGAACTCTGAATGTGGTCTCTTAGTTTGGTCCAATTCTGAAGTTTCTTTCTAGTGACCAAACGCTTCATGAACGTTTGATGAAGTCAATTACCAAACATTCAGAGATGAGTTCTGAGTTGTAACATTCAAAAATTTCAAATCCAACGTTTGGTAAAATTGACAGATCGTTTAGTGACATTAGACGGCATAATTTTTTCTGCTGACTTTTGATGAAATGATAGAACTTTTACAACTTGGAACAACTCCTTTCAATCTTGAACGGTCATAGGAGTTAAATTCTATGGAGAGGTGTCAAAGTAACTTTTTTTTTGTGTATTGAAGTCTGTAAATACAAGGATCAAATGATCTTGAAGATATACTTGACATATACTTTTGACAAACCTTGAAAAATACTTAAGATACACTTTTCTATGTACATTGAAATAATCATTGAAAAATCTTTTGAGCAATTTATGAAAGTCTGCATAATTTTTTTTCTTGTCTTTGCTTATTCATTTGGTATTAAATACTTCAAATAGACATGTTCAATCTTGTTCACATAGAGCAATCGAAAAGAAGAAGCGGTTATATCTTAGGAGACATTTGCCTCGTAGTCTACCTTGGTCAATGGTGCAGACAATCTGCTTTAAGGACAATAACATTTCTCATATATCGGTTATTTCCCATTTTGTTTCATTTTCTTTTATGTTTGGTTATCGTATCATTATAATTCTTGCCTACAATTGTGAGTATCCACAAAGAAAATATGTAGAAACTTGAGAATGACTTCTTTGATATTCTCTTACATTTTCTATGTACTTTAACTTAGTTTTGTAGGTTTCATTATTAGTTTACCCTCTTCCATGTTTTCTAAGACTAAATTTCTAACGTGAAAATCCATTAGCTTTATACGTTTCATTTGTTGTCGGTGGCAAATAGTCACTTCTACTTCTACGTGATTAAGGCAGAAAGATGTCTAATTTTGGTTGTTAGGGGGCGTATGTTTTATGCCTGTCAAGGGAATGACTAATGATATCATGTCATGACCCGTGTCTTAGAATATGGGTTGAGCCTGTTATGACCTGAAAATGTATACAGTCAAAAGTAATGAATCCTCAATTCACGTAAATATGTAAAAATAAAAGACATTCGCATAAAATTCGACCATGAATTCGCATTGCACCGCTTGTTTTGATTTTGTTTTTCATTGTTATCTGTTTTGGATTCTGTTATTGTCTGGAAAAATTTGATCTTTTATCTTCAATTCGCACAAACGTTTTTGCAGGTTTTATCTAAAAACCTGGAGCCACCACCCTCATCTTCTTCACGGCCAGTCTAACGATACAAAGGTATGCCATCTATTGAATTTTCGACAGAAGAGGTATCCAGATATTCACTTCTCTATCAACATACACTTATAGGTTCCTTTTGGAACGATCGACCGAATATGAAACAATTGTCTAATTGCATGGAACGCATTGGCTTTAAAGCAACTCCGAAGCTTGGGTTGTTAGATGATAAGCATGTATTGCTAACTTTTTCGAATTCGGATGATTATCAAAGATGCTTTTTGCGACGATCATGGACGTTGAATGGTTATTTAATAAGAGTAACTAAGTGGAGGCCAGGTTTTGATCCACATGTGGATAAACCTATTGTTCCAATCTGGGTCTCTATTCGAGGATTGCCTTTGTATTTACATAACAAATCTGCATTATGGGACATAGCGCATATGATTGGGTATCCCTTAAAGATGGACTCCGCTACATCACAAGGTTTGCGACTTTCTGTCGTCAGATTATGTCTTGAACTAGACATTTCTAAACCACTGCCACCACAATTGCACATTCAAGGAGGTGATAATGAATTCTACCCTGCAGTTGAATATGAAAATATTCCGCTCTTTCGCACTTCTTGTCAGATATTGGTTCATGATCAGAAGACTTGTCCATTGCTGACAGGGACAAAGACAGCAGATGCTTCAGTCGACCTCTCTTTGCCTAAGCCCTCTGCAGCATCTTCGAAGCGATGGAATCCAGAAAAGGCTCCTCTGTCAACATCGCAAAAGGATATGATGGCTCCAATACAACCAAATAAAAACCTCAATCCTTTAACACAAACAGTGGACAATCAAATAGAAGAAGATCACATTCCTTTTGATACTAAAAAACAGCAATTGAACGCACAGGAATCGGATATCAGTAACGAAGTCCATGCCACAGATCCAATTTACTCTGCTACAGAGAATCAACCATTAACTGCACAGGAATCAGATAGGCACAAAGAAGCCAATAACACAGATACCACTCAGGAGGGCATTGTACACATTGAAACACTAGTAGAGGCCATTGTTGATGCATCGCTTGTAAGATTATGTCCCTTGTGATATAATAGTTATATGATTTATAATTAAATCTTTATTGGTTGTTTACGAAGAGTTATCTAGAAGAGCTATGTCTTTTAAGTTAATAGACACAATTCTTCATTAAAGGGACATATCAATTTATTAAAGGGGTGTTATGTCAAAGGTTATGATAGAAGTACCTTTTGGTTACCTAAAAATATGGATGAAGGTCCTCTCTTCACCCGGACAATCGGTCTTTACTTATCCATCAAAGTAGACATTAAAGTAAGGGTTAGTGGAGAGAAACCTCTGTTCAAGTTCAGGATCGTCTACATCGAAGTTGAAGCTTTCGCTCTTCAAAGTCGCTTCCGTTCACGTACCATGGTGAAAGGTACGCTTCCGCTAAACGTCCTCCCGTAGTTGTGAAATAATTGTGTATGTGAAAACATAGATTTCTAGATCCTAAAATCTTAATCGCTTACATGTGGTATCAGAGCGGTTTAGAAACTTATGTTTTCAATACATTTACTACTATATGTTTTATACGGTACATTAATTTCATGGAGAAAGCCCTTCCGCATGCTACATCAAAGCCTATGTTGGATTTGCTGTTGTCGTTCGACATAATTTATGGTGACTTCTGATATGTAAATTTCTTTCTTGGTAAACTGCTTTTTCAATTCATGCGAAATATTTTCTTTTCCTGCCACACCCGCTGGATTGCTGACCTCATTTTGTATGAAACTAAATGTTAACCATACTGTTTTGATGTGAGTATATGATCGTACTGTTCCCATAAAGCTTCAATGGGAACCTAAAAGTACTGTGTTTACTAAGATGGCCTTAAGATGAAAAGTGATCAAATTATATAATATGATAAAATTAAAGTTATAGAATTAAAGAATGACATTATTATTTTATTGATGTTAAGGGTTTTATCATATTATATGTTTTGTTAGTCACCAAAGTGATCAAGTTATATAATATGATAAAATTAAAGTTATGGAACTTTAAAGAATGACATTATAGATATGTTTTAATTTATTATAGAATAATTATGTAATCGACCAAAGGTTGATTAAATGTTCTACAATAAATGTGTCGGTTGGTGTATATGTTATTTAGTTTATTTGCATATCCAAAGATAGCATATAAATATAAGTAGCATATTTGTACCAAATTAAAGTTTATTATAGTTGCATATCTTAATATCTCCCAAAGGAGAATTTGGATATGCATTTTATGTCAGCCTCCATTAGTGTAAAATCTGAATTTATGTGATTCATTACTTGCAGTACCTGTTTCTACTTTGTTGCTTTCATATCTTGCGTCCATTCCTTTGTTCAACGGTTTGAATTTCTCGATATGGAGTGAACAAATCCGGTTCCACTTAGGTGCGTTGAACCTGGATATGTCACTCGAAGAGGAGAAACCAAGTGACATCACTGATGAAAGCAGTGATGATGATAAGTACCATTATAGAGCCTGGGAAAGATTAAACCGGTTGAGTTTAGTGTTTATGAGAATGGTGGTTGCGAGCAACATTAAGTCTACCCTTCCTAAAACTAAAAGTGCTAAGGAATTTATGGTGAATGTGAAAGAATGTTCTCAAAGTGCTGACAAGTCGCTTGCTGGTACATTAATGAGTAGTCTGACTACTATAAAGTATGATGACTCGCGTACTATGCAAGAGCATATTCTTGAAATGAGAATTTTTGGCAACAAAATTAAAGAAGTCAATATATGGACTTAAACAAGCTTCCTGACAGTGGTACCTCAAATTTAATGACACTGTGATCTCGTTTGGTATTAAAGAAAACACCGTTGATCGGTGTATATATATGGAGGTCAGTGGGAGCAAGTTTATTTTCCTAATGTTATATGTTGTCGATATTTTGCTTGCCGCTAATGTGGAAAAATGTGCAGCACGAATAGTTCCAATTCAGAAAGGGGACACGTTTAGTTTAAAACAATGTCCGCAAAGTGAATTGGAAAGAGGACCAATGAAAAGTATTCCTTATGCATCAGTCGTTGGGAGCTTAATGCATGCTCAGACTTGTACCAGACCAGATATTAGCTTTGCTGCCGGAATGTTAGACAGATATCAAAGTAATCCTGGGATGGATTATTGGAAGGCTGCAAAGAAAGGAACTAAAGAATACATGCTCACTTATAGTAGAATGGATCAATTAGATGTAATTGGATATTCAGCTTCATATTATGTGGGATGTGTTGATTCAACAATCTCGTGAAAAAGTGCGAAGCAGTCTGTCATTGCTGCTTCCACTATAGAGACTGAGTTTGTGGCATGCTTTGAAGCCACTATTCAAGGTTTATGGCTGCGGAACTTTATTTCAGGACTTATGATTGTCGACGGTATAGCTAAGCCGCTGAAAATTTATTGTGAGAATGCCGCAGCAGTCTTCTTTTCTAAAACGACAAGTACTCTAAAGGTGCTAAGCATATGGAGATAAAGTACTTTGCCGTTAAAGAAGAAGTTCAGAAACAAAGAGTGTCAATTGAGCATATTAGCACCGGTCTTATGGTAGCATATCCATTAATGAAAGGATTGCCACCAAAGATATTTCATGAGCATGTTGAAAGTATGGCTTTTGTTGACGTCGTATTAATGTATTGACACTCTGAGCTCAATTAAAGTTATTTGTTTCTGATATATCATGTTTCTGACTATGGTGTACACATAAGCGTGTCAGAATTATGTTACAGGAATGAATGTTTATTAAATTTGTATTTTACTCTTCATTAAAGGTTGCAGTAAGGACAAGTTTATTGATGTAGTACATGGAAGGGAGTTTATCAAAATGGATGATTTACAACCGCCATGACTCACATTAAACTTTACTTACTCACAACATTATAGAGACCAATATTATGGTTAAAGGATTTAATTATATACTAAAATGCACATTATGGTTTTATAGATCATATAAGACGTCACAAGGAACAAGTGGGAGATTGTAAGATTATGTCCCTTGTGATATAATAGTTATATGATTTATAATTAAATCTTTATTGGTTGTTTACGAAGAGTTATCTAGAAGAGTTATGTCTTTTAAGTTAATAGACACAATTCTTCATTAAAGGGACATATCCATTTATTAAAGGGGTGTTATGTCAAAGGTTATGATGGAAGTACCTTTTGGTTACCTATAAATATGGATGAAGGTCCTCTCTTCACCCAGACAATCGGTCTTTACTTATCCATCAAAGTAGACATTAAAGTAAGGGTTAGTGGAGAGAAACCTCTGTTCAAGTTCGGGATCGTCTACATCGAAGTTGAAGCTTTCGCTCTTCAAAGTCGCTTCCGTTCACGTACCATGGTGAAAGGTACGCTTCCGTTAAACGTCCTCCCGTAGTTGTGAAATAATTGTGTATGTGAAAACATAGATTTCTAGATCCTAAAATCTTAATCGCTTACATCGCTGCCACATATTGGGACATTGTTTGAGATAAGGAATAGGACGGTCTTTTGTGTGCAACGGTTTCTGATACCGAACTTCTTAGAGAAGCAGGAGGAAGGGAGGATGCTCTCCTGTTGCCTGCAGATGAACCTACAGTGACAGCAGCATGGAAGGCAGACATGAAAGCTTCAGCAGAGGAGTTTCAAAGGATTATGAGTTCAGTGGAGCGCAACCCTTGTCCTTTAGAGGAGTTGCTTAGCATGGAATCTGTACCTACATAGCCGAAACCACGACGTCGTCGAACAAAGAAAGAGATGTTGCGCTCGTATCAGCCTTCAGCAGGAAGGATAACCCGCTCTTTACACTCTAATTCTACGTCTACTCAATGAACTGTTTAGTATGGAGTGTTGGTGGATTATCCACCTTGTTAGTTAGATTGAAACGACTACTTAAATCTCATAAAATACAGTTGCTGGAAATTATTAAACCAAAGAAGCCCACGACACAATTAGGACGGTTTCAGCTGCTATTTTCTTTTTCTCATGCAGAGGTAGCATGTGAGGGGAAGGTCTGGGTTTTCTGGAATAATTCTTTTCTGCGGTTGAGAGATTCAATTCATGAGGAGAGATGTTCTTTTTACCACTTTCATTTGATTGGCTCGGACTACACAGCTTGGTTTACTCCGGTATATGGCCTGCATACTATTACAGATCAGAGGCGTTTATGGACAGCTCTCCAACGTTATCATGATACGCACTTGGAGCCTTGGTTAATTGGGGTGATTTTTACACCTTTTTTTTCCTGTTGATGAGCATGTTGGTTTATCGACTCTGATTATCTGCTCACTGGAGGAGTTAACAATTGAGTCAATTATTGTTCGTTGATTGATCTCCTATATGATGGGCCAATGCATACATGATCAAGTGGTCGAGGAATGGGCGTGGTGAAAAGGAGGTTGGATCGATTTTTGTGTGCAGAATCTTTTAATAACCATTTTCAGACATTACGAGTAAGACATTTGCCACGCCTTACATCAGACCACGCCCCTTTATTATTGCAATGTGTACAACAGCAAGAGCAGGGGCCAAGGTCTTTCTGATTTCTTAATGTTTGGTTAGATCACGATGATTTCATCCCTTTTGTACAAGCAACCTGGGAGTCATATTCCACTAGAGGGGGCATGAGAGGCTTGTATGATAAGCTGCATTCCTTAAAGAGGGATTTGCGGGCATGGAATACATCAGTCCTTGGAAATGTTTTTGATAAGTTGAGAGTAACGGAGCAAGAAGCAGTACATTTTGAGAGATTGTTTGATCAGCACCCATCACCAGAAAATCGAACAGCATATCATGCAGTCCAAGCACAGTACAAGATTGCAGCGAGACGAGAGTTATTGTTTTGGGAGCAACGAGCCCGGTTGAAGTGGTTGAGAGCTGGGGATGCAAATACCTCCTATTTTCATAATAATGAGAGATCGCCACCATAGGGAGGCCATTACTGCTATCTATACTGAGGAGGGAGTTCTATGTGATACACCTGTCACTATTCAGTAGGAAGCAGTATCCTTCTATACAAAACTTTTTGCTGCAGAGCCTATTGCTAATGAAGATATGCTTTTGAATATTGTTCCTGCTATGATTTCAGCGGAAGACAACAACCAGTTGCTAGCATTACCCCAGCTGTCAAAGGCTAAGGGTGCGGTGTAGTCACTAGACCTTAATAGTGCTCAAGGACTAGATGGATATAATGGACAGTTTTTCCGTTTTTGCTGGCATTTTATCAACGATGATGTAGTCAAGGCTATGCAAGAATTCTTCCTGGGGCTTCCGTTGCCGCGTGCCATTGGTAGCACTTTGATTACTCTCATTCCTAAAGTTCTTGCGCCTCGTAAGTTCTCAGATTTCTGGCCCATTAGTCTAGCAAATTTCGTTTCAAAAGTGGCCACTAGAATTATTGCCACAAGATTGCAGCCACTGTTATTCAGGATGATTTCGGCAGAACAAGCAAGGTTTTTAAAAGGAGGGGATATCTCAGATCATGTAGTGATGGCGAAGGAGATGACACATCTTCTAGAAAAAATCCGGGGTTCTAATGTTATGATCAAGCTAGATATGATGAAGGCGTTTGATCAGGTAAATCAGCAATTCTTAACACATCTTCTCCACCGTTTTGGATTTGATTCTCGGTTTATCAACTTGATCTTTAATAATTTGAAAGGGACTTACATCTCAATTCTCAATAACAGCATTCCCACTGGTTTCTTTCAGCCCTCTCGTGGGGTCAAATAGGGTGACCCATTGTCTCCTCTTTTATTTATTCTCGCTTCGGAAGCATTTTCAAGGGGATTAAATCATTTGATATTGCAAGGAGCTATTCGGTCTTATAATGTCGGAAGAGCGCGTCTATGTCTATCTCATCTTGCTTTTGTGGATGATTTGTTGGTTTTTATAAATGGGAGTTTGAAAAATCTCAAGCGATTTCGAGAATTTTTGTAGTTATATCAGAGTGCTTCAGGGCAGGCTCTTAATTTCTAAAAAAAGTCAATTTGTAGCTCCTTCATATCTTGCGCCAGCTCAGATCCGGAGAATGGAGCGATCAATCCATATGAATGCAGTCCCTTTGCCAATTAAATACTTAGGGATATATCTCTTTAAAGGGAAACCCCATACTTCACGTTTCGTTCCATGGATCTCCTCCTTTTAGACAAAGTTAAATATGTGGCAAAATAAATTTTTGAGTCATGCAAGAAGACTGGTTTTAATTAAGCATGTCCTTGCTGCAATTCCATTACATATCATGGCGGTGTCTACGCTTCCTTCTGGCACAATCAGCATCTTGCATCGGCGAATATGCAAATTTTTTTGGGGTATATTTGATGGCTCCCAGAGGCATGCATGGGTTTCAATGGGGAAACTGTTTCGGGTACTTGAGGAAGGAGGGTTGGGTCTTCGACGTCTGGAGGATTTGCAGATAGTATATTCATGTCGATTATGGTGGTGGTGTCATACTCAAAACACGTTCTTCAGTTCATATTTACATTCTAAATATGGGGGGCGAATAGATTTTTGTCCCAGAATTACGGACTCCCCTATATGGAAGCGTATATGCCGGGTTCATACTATATGTGCTTCTCATACCACTAGTGTCGCGGATTCTTTGACTTGGACAGGTATGCCGGATCAGAAATTCAATCTAAAGGTCGCATATGATCAGATTAGACCTGCTGGGGCTCGTTTATTTTCTCATAAATTTGTCTGGCATAAACTCATTCGCCCAAACATACGGCTGTTTCTTTGGAGATTTTATCATGATGCATTACCCCTTCCCAGTCACTAGCACGATTTGCTGCGGAGTGTGCTACTCAATGCCCCTTTTGTTTACTGGATGCAGTCACAAGTGATCACATTTTTCTTACATGTCCTGAGGTATCATATATCTGGAAATATTTTAGTTGTTGTCTTGATGGCCCATTGACAACTGCAGAAAATATTCGCCCCTTCTTATTTCAATGGTGGATATCCACTCAGGCTAAATCATTTATGGGGCAACTTCGCATTATAGTACCAGGTATTATCATGTTGGAAGTATGGAAAGCTTATGCGTCTATCACATTTGGAGACAGTTAGTGGTAACGCCGATATGTTTTTGAACATATTCGAAGATCGATATATGAATGGACACTCGATCATAAAGGGAAGAAGTATATATTGCGGATGCTTCTCTTGTTCAAGCAGGACTCGTTCCAGTAATGCCATCTCCTCGTTGTAGGGTGGTTCGTTGGACTCTTCCACCTTCTGGACGACACAAATTAAATATAGATGCGGCACATGGGAAACTTTCAGCGGTGGGTGGTGCAATACTAAGAGATAACAGCGGTTTATTTAACGGGGCTATCTCATTTTCCTTGCCTATTTCGACCCCTGAGCAGGCAGAGCTACAGGCTACGGTGATAGCAGTATTATATTTTGCACGCTTTGGTTTTCGTATGGACGTAGAAGTGGATGTGCAGGGTGTTTTGGATCAGGTTAATCGGCATCGAACTACTTTGGCTCATATATTGCATGATCTTTTGTCTGCACAATCCTTTACGTTGTCATATATTCCACGGGACATCAATGAGTCTGCGCATTACTTGGCACTACACGGTCAGATACGTCGGACTCTTACTGAATTCTCACATTTCTTGGATCTTCCTCCTCTAGTTCGTGCTACTGTTAAGACTGACTTCATCCGAATCTTCAACATGGATAACATCTTTTTTACTTGCTTGTTGCCTATATCTTTGTTTGATATGGGCAACCCGGGTATGCATGCTTCCTACATATTCCTATGATTGTAACGTTTTTTTAAAGCTGAGGCAATATATTCCACTACATTGCTGGTTGTCTGTATCTATGGATACAGACAACACGGGTAGTACATTTTCGTTACGTGGGCTTTATCTATCGTCCAGAATCTTATACAGTCTGCGACTTATTCTCTTTTTTGTCATTTGCATACAATGGCTTTGGAAACAATGGAGGTGGTCTTCTAGTCATTGGCAAGCATCGGACTGGGGCATCGAATCAAGTGATGAAAGACGCCGATTTCTTTGGAGATATATCAACTCAACGCCATTTCGTTACATTATCTCATGCTGGAGTTTTGGATTACTTTGTTTTCTATATTATAAGCACAAGCTAGATAGAGAATCTCATCATATAAATATGTACGCTTTGTCATTCGCCAATGTTTTATCCACAAGGGTGGTTTTACTTGGCAAGGTTTTAATGCGGCGTATCATATATGATTGGAGATTACAAATCCTTATGGCTTTACATTCACATTTCGCATATGATGATGGTTTCTTGTAATGTAAAATATGATGTTCCTCCGCCATAAATGAGGCTTATGTCAATAAAATCTAAACTTCTTTGGTTTAAAAAACAAATTACCACCTCTAGTCATGAAATTCAACGCTTAGCTGAGTAGCCTAGATTTTCTTTCTTTATCCTATATTAAAGGGTTCATTAAAATTTAGCATATTCATGTACAAGCACAAGCAAGGCAAGCTAAAAGGATACAGGAGGGTATACAGAGTTACAACAGTGGGGTAGCGATGGCAATTGAGGAAAACAGGGGAGTGTTTTCCGTTGCAATTTAATCGTACAATTACTACATTCAAGGCATCATCCAAGATTTGGAAGGACTTTGTAACATGAATTTTTCAACATGAAAGTTATATTTCATTCACATAAAAGCCTTCCCCTCTATTTTTACAAGATGGCATTTTTGGTTGCAAGATACTTTATGGAGATAGGGGAGGAAACAGTTGAAAGGACTCTAAGTTTTCAAGTCATTACTATTTCAACTCCTTCAGTATAAGTAGGAATTTTTTTTCTTTCGTATACGCAGCTAAAACTTCAATTCCTAATTTCGTCAACGTAATTAATGTTAAAGCATATACGAAACTTGGATTCTATACAGATTAGAGAACGAAACTAACATTCTGTACAGTACAAGGATGAGCAGAGCTCAGCACAGGAAGACCTGAGCTCAACACAGGATGAGCCGAGCTTGGCACAAGAAGAGCTGAGCACGGCACTGGAAGAGCTGAACTCAACACAGAGAAGAACTCAACACAGAGAAGAGCTCAACATGCAAACCGAGACGAGTCCAGGACTTTGTCCTTAAGACGAATTGCTCCGGTATGTTGAGAAAAAGAGTTTGAGTAAAGCATGACAATTTTATTACTTGACACGTTTTTGTGATAAACTTGCCTTATATACTTTATATATAACGTTGCCGTACCAACATGCCATGAAGCTATAAAGCTTACATCAAATGGCAAACATTTGTTGTGTTTGAACTATTTTCAAGTGCCACCATTAATGAACTAAACTAGTTCATTAAGTAAAGTACTTAGTTAAATGAACTAAGTAGTTTATTAAATGGAGATATATTTGGAGAAGGCATGATGCCAACAAATTGAAACATGGAAAGTCTTCTCTCCATCTCATTCACACGTTTTTATATATACATTTTATATATATATTCAGATTTTTTTATAAAAAGGCACAATACACATATATTCCGATGTACTACGGACACGTTACATATATTACGAACGTTTGTCAACGTCACACCACTATACTTATGTAGCGCTCTGGCCCGATACTAGCATCTGAACCAGTGCACCCGCCGTAGTCTACTACGAGGACTACGAAGCGTCAAAGCAGATCAAGTGTGCATCATTCATGACGTAAGATAAATCAGCGGAAACGTCGTAAAATTTAAAACTTCACCAACATTAATGTAACCAGAACAATACAGCGGAAACAAAATGTGTTCAGTAACGGTCTAATATATCCTCCAGTACAACATAATAAACATCGAGTTTTCCAACTTAAGGAGAGTAATCAAACATCTATCTACTTCCATGACCATCATCCCATTGAGCCCACTCGACATCGTCTTCGATAAATATCATTTCGTATTCTGGCTCACCTGAAAAAGGAAACGGAATATCTGTTCTTAGCGAAAATATCGCTATCAAGTAACCCGTCTATACACCTTACGGGATCACACACGACGAGTCACCAGTGTATAAGTCATTGCCCAAAATAAGGTGCTCGGATTAGCAAATAGAATCTTTGTAATAATTCCTCAAAACAGATAAATCACATAAATGATATGCGGATACTAGAACAAACATGTAACTAAAATAACATACCACATAAACAGAACATAAGCTAGTCACATTTCTGGCATGTCAAATTTTATGCTTCGTGTATCATGATGCATGTACTTCTTTAAAACCACACACAGAACCCATGCATATGACTTCTTTTGTAAACATGCTATGCGTGTCGTTTCACAAATCGTTTCATAACTCTTCATATCATATTCTTCGCGTAGAAGGACTTTATACCCTGTGGGTGATCAGTCCACAACAAACAGAACTTTATACCCCGTGCTGAAAGGTCCACGGTCCCATAACATATAACTTTGTACCCCATGCTGAAAGGTCCACGGACCCGTTACATATATCATATATCTGTGCTGATAGGTCCACGGCCCCATAAAATACTTTATACCCTGCTGTTGATTCACAGGTCACGCTTTTATACCCTGCGATCAACCAGCAGCCATAGTTTGCTTTCCGAAGACTTTAATCTTTTCTTGTAAACACATGTTCTTTCGCAAAGCAATTTTCAAGTCAAATGCAAAGTGTTCATGTCATGATGCAAGATGCTCATGCAACTTCATATCAAACATGTAACATACACACACCACTTACATATCAAGTACATGATCTTGTACCTCAGACACTCCATGTTCGTATCTTTCTAAGTCCGTTCATCTCAGCAATTCACCTGGGATTCAATCTTATTCTTACTTAGTCAAACTTAACATCTATTCCTCAATTACACCTCAAATACCCTTGCATTTTATGTTCAAAAGAAGTGTATAGAGTTATTACACATACATAGGGCGCCTAATGGGTCAAAAAGACTTCTAGTATACTTGGAACGCCACATGAGGCGCCGAAAGTGGACATGAGGCGCCTATACTAGGCGTTCGAAGTGTTCGGGGATGTGCCGTATACATCGAACGCCTACATGAAGCGCCTTATGTGACATGAAGCGCCTAATGTAGGTGTTCGAAGTGTACGGAGATGCTCTGGGACACATTGAACGCCTACTTTAGGCACCTAATGTGACTTGAAGCGCCTAAAGTAGGTGTTCGAAGTGTTCTGACGGTTCCAGAACTGCAGTTTTCTGTAGTAACTTCTTCCCATCACCTTCCTCCTTCACCCATTTCATGTTTAACACTTCAAGATCCATCTTAACACCTAGATTCATCATGCTTAACATGCAACTAACATGAGTTGATTCTCAAACATGTAAACTAGTATCCACTCTAAACCTTCTATCATTCACAACTTTCACTAGATATCTTCAACCTTTCCAACCCAACAAGTCTATGACAATGCCATCATTCATCCTTCAACTCCCTGCAAATACTCTCAAACATCTAAGGTGTAGTTAATAAACTCAAGAATTTGTACCAAGACAAGGAACACATCAAGGATAACACTATGGGCATATTTAACAACAAGATCACAACATAACCATTTTTAGATATTGGCCCAAAGATCATGACTTTACACAATCAACAACAACAATTGCATACAGTAAGGCATTTAACATAAACCACCAAAGCTACTAATATGTGATCCAAGTTTTCTCTTTATAAGAACATAGGGCCTATATAATCAAAATTCGCGTAAAGCGTATAGAAAGATTACTTGTCTTTGTTTCTAGTTAGGCTTACGAATCTACTGCAGAATTTCGGTAAGGATTGCACCTAGGTTGACTGCAAGTTCTTCTTCCTCTTCTTCTTCCTTTCTCTCTTTCTCTTTTCTCTCTTTTTCCTCAGACGTTTCCTTCCCCTTTTTGGTGTCCTCCCTAACGGCTGGATAATGGGGAACTTATACAATTGTTGTCTAACTTCCCCCACCTGCAGTTGGGTAATTTTTGGCATTTGGCCAAATTCCCTCAATTTCTCTTTTTGTCTATTTCCCCCCTTATGTTTGGTTTAATTAAACTTCATGACCTATACATCTATTGAAATTACATTTTAAATTGCTTTCTAATTATTAAAAGCCGGACCTAAAAAAATTACGGGGTATGACATTCCACCCCCTTACAAAAAGTTTCGTCCTCGAAACTTACGTACCTTAGTTGAAGAGTTGAGGATACTTCTCCTGCACCTGCTCTTCGAGTTCCCAAGTGGCCTCGCATTCCGAGTGGTTGCTCCACTGGACCTTCACATAAGGGATCACCCATTTCCTCAACACTTGGTCCTTTCGATCTACAATCCTCACGGGTATCTCTTCGTATGTAACATCGCCCTGGAGTTCCAAAGGTTGGGCTTCAAGTACATGGCTTGGATCCGTCACGTACTTCCTTAATTGTGACACGTGGAACACGTTGTGAACTTGCGCCAACACCGGAGGTAACGCCAACCTATATGCTAAAGTTCCTACTTTCTCCAGTATCTCATAGGGACAAATAAAAACGTGGACTTAGCTTGCCTTTGACTCCAAACCTCATAATGCCCTTCGTAGGTGATACTCTCAAATAAACTTTCTCACCCACATTAAATTCCAATGGTCGTCGTTTGGAATCTGCCCAACTTTTGTTGCGATCCTGGGCCACCTTGAGTCTTTCCCGGATGATTTTCACCTTTTCTAGCGTCTTCTCCAATAGCTCAGGTCCGGTGATGGTCCTCACACCGACTTCATCCCAGTAAACCGGTGACCTACACTTTCTTCCATATAACGCTTCAAAAGGAGTCATATCAATTGCACTATGGTGACTATTATTTTATGAGAATTCCATTAGTTTTACCATTCCATCCCAACTCCTCTTGAAATCCAATATGCAAGCCCTTAGCATATCCTCCAAGGTCTGAATAGTCCGCTCGGACTGTCCATCGGTTTGGGGATGATACGCCGTACTCAACCTTAATTCTGTACCCAAGGCTTTCTGAAATGATGTCCAAAACTTAGATGTAAACCGTGAATCTTGGTCGGACACTATACTTACTGGAACACCATGCAAGCTAACAATATTCTCCATATACAAATTCACTAACTTGTCAAGAGACGCTTCACTTGAGATGGGTAGGAAGTGTGCAGACTTGGTTAATCGATCCATAATAACCCAAATCATATCATGTCCATTTCTTGTCTTTGGTAAGCCCGCTATGAAATCCATCGTGACATGTTCCCATTTCCATTCCGGAACCTCTAACGGCATCAATAATCCACCAGGCCGTTGGTGTTCCGCCTTGACTTGTTGACAGACTAAACACCTCTCTATAAACTCCGCAATATGTCTTTTCATCCCAGACCACCAATAATATTGCTTAAGATCTCTGTACATTTTGGTACTAATGGGATGTAAGGATAGCCTTGAGTTGTGGGCTTCTTGCAAAATTTCCTTTCTAAGTTCGTCAACATCAGGTACACACAATCTTCCTCCGAACCATAAGCTCCCATCCTCTTTGATCTGTAATCCTTCAACTTGATTATGTTTCACCCTTTCTGTTATTTCACTTAGGGTCTTATCATTCTTCTGAGCCTCTTTTACTCGATCAATCAAATTTGACGTGATGGTCAATGCTGTCAAAACGTTCACCGTGGACTCCACCAAATCCAAACCAAATTCCTCTGTCTCTCTCTCCAGTGATGATTGCCGGGCATGGCTGGATTTCCTGCTTAAAGCGTCCGCTACATTGTTAGCTTTCCCGGGTGGTAATGAATGGTTAAATCATAATCTTTCAGCAATTCTAACCATCTCCGCTGCCTCGTATTTAATTCCTTCTGTGAGAACAAATACTTTAAACTCTTATGGTCCGTGAATACCGCATATTTTTCTCCATATAGATAATGCCACCAGATCTTCAAGGCGAACACAACTACGGCGAGTTCAAGATCATGTGTCGGATAGTTTTGCTCGTAAGGCTTTAGTTGTCGTGAGGCATATGCGATGACTCGTTCGTTTTGCATCAAAACACAACCTACAAACAATGAGTTAGTCTAAACTTAATTGATATACAAGATAATAACCTTATACTACAGTTTACGTACCTAAACCATTTTTCGATGCATCGCTATAAATCACAAACCCATCAGTTCCGGAGGGTTGAGCCAATATTGGAGCTGTGGTTAGTCTCTTCTTATGCTCCGTGAAGCTTTGCTCGCATTCCGCCGTCCACTCAAACTTGGACTTCTTTTGAGTAAGGCGACTGAGAGGCACCGTTATCCTTGAGAATCCCTCAACAAACTTTCTATAATACCCTGCTAGACCCAAGAAACTTCGCACTTCGGTGACATTAGTAGGTCTAGGCCATTCAGTGATAGCTTCCACCTTCTTCGGATCCACCGCAATCCCCTCCTCTGATATCACGTGACCTAGAAAAGCCACACTTCTTAATCAAAACTCATACTTGCTAAACTTAGCGTACAGTAGTTTCTGCCTTAGGATGCCTAGAACGATTCTCAAATGCTCAGCGTGAGTTTGCTCGTCAACAGAATACACTAGAATATCATCTATGAATACCACTACAAACTTGTCCAACTGTTCCCGAAAGACGGTATTCATAAGATCCATAAAGGCTGCAGGGGCATTAGTCAAACCAAATGGCATCACTAAGAACTCATAGTGGCCATATCTCGTGCGGAAGGCTGTCTTTGCGATATCCTCGGCCTTCACTCGCAATTGATGATACCCTGATCAGAGGTCAATTTTAGAGAAGATCTTGGCACCCTTGAGCTGGTCAAACAAGTCCTTAATCCGTGGAAGGGGATACTTATTCTTGATGGTGATTTTGTTTAACTCTCGGTAGTCGATACAAAGCCTCATGCTACCATCCTTCTTCTTTACAAATAAAACGAGCGCACCCCAAGGTGACACACTAGAGCGGATAAACTTCTTGTCCAATAACTCCTGTAGTTGTTCCTTCAGCTCTCTCAACTCAGCCGGAGCCATTCTATAAGGGGCTTTAGAAATAGGTTCAGTTCCTGGAATCAAGTTTAACTCGAACTCGACTTCCCTCGGGGGCGGTACTCCCGGTAAATCTTCTGGAAACACATCAGTAACTTCATTGACAGCTGGAATTTGCTCAATAGACGGTACCTCCTGAGTAACATCCATGACATGCACTAGGAATCCCTCAGCACCTTTCCTTAAGGCTTTGCACGCTTGTGCAACCGACACATACACCTTCTTGGGTACTTTCTTTCGTTCCGGTTCCCCTTGAAACGTTACCTCTTCCATCTTAGCGTTCTTGATTGTCACTTGCTTCAATCGACAATCAATATTGGCGTGATACTTGGCCAACCAGTCCATTCCTAATATAACGTCAAAGTCGTACATCTGAATAGGGATCAGTGTGGCGGAGAATGTTTTTCCTTCAAACTCCAATTCGCAATCTCGGTACTGCTGGTACGAAACCATAATTTGATCTCTGGCCGCTTGAACGCGATATGGAGTTTCTAACCATTCAGGCAAACTAGCAAGGTGCTTAGTGAATCTCTTTGCTACAAAGGAGTGGCTTGCGCTGCTATCGAAGAGCACGTTGGCAGGTATCTTATTTACTAAAACCGCACCTAAGGCCATATCAAGTTTTACACAGAAAGTTAAGCACGTAAATACTTAATTCAATAAGGATTTAAACTTAATTTAAATGGTACCTGCTACTACATCGGTAGCCTCCTGCACATCAGTGTCCGTCATGAGATGTACACGGGCATTTGCTCGTGGTTTTGCTCTCGGCTGCTGAGCCGCCTCTCCGGAAATATTTTTCTTCATCTCCGGGCAGTCCCTAATCATATGACCCACTTGTCCACACCGGTAGCACGCTCCCGCAAGTTTCCTATATGCGCCGACATGATTTCTATTGCAGTGTGGGCAAACTCCCAGAGCCTGTTGAACCACTGGATTATGCACCAGAGGTCTCTGAAAATTCCCAACTGGACCCCTCTTTGGAATCTTGACTCAACGTCCAGGTCTGCCACCAACTTTAACCTCCTCTCTTGACCTCTTGCCTCTATCAGACGACCCCTCACTAACTGCTCGTGCAGCCACCCTGTGAAAAATCGCTCTCAACTCGGAAACACGCTTCCAACATGTCTTCGTAAGTTTTCATTCCTGCGTTCACTATTGCCGACTGTATCCTTGAGTCGAAACCCCTCTCAAACTTCGACATCTTAAGGCGATTATCTGTCATAATCGCAGGGGAAAACTTCCTAATGCATGGAAACGATCCGCATACTCCGACACCGTCATCCTTCCTTGCTCCAATCAGTCAAACGCCCTTATTTTATCCAATATCGCAGTCTTGGGCACGTAGTATTTCAGGAAAACATCACAGAACTGTGCCCATGAGATAGGTGGGGTCATTCTCAACACCATTCTAGCCCACCATTCGCCAGCTTTGCCACACTAAAGGGGTGTGGCCACATCCACCTTTATCTCTTCAGGCACTTGCACCAATTGAAAACATTTCTCTACCTCAGCCAACCAGTGTTGAGGCTCCTCTGGATCAGTACATCCTCCAAACTCCGGAACTCTCATCTTCCTCATCTCTCCGTAAAAGAACCGGATATTGTGCTGTGGTGGTGGAGGCGGCGGAGGCTGATGCTGCTGAGCAAACCCTTGTGCGATCACCGTTAGTGCATCAGTGAGCACCTGGGGTAAAACCACTTGTGGTGGCTGGTTCTCCTGTCCATTGCCAGAGTTTCCTGTGTTATCTCTTCTTGGAGGCATTTTTCTCTGAAAGGTTAACGTTTCATTAGCATTCAGTAGATACATGATGTTACTAAATGCTTGAATGCGTAAGGACGGGTGGGGTATGTAATAAAACTATTAATTCGAAATTAGACGATAAACGCGCTCGCACACACCCAACCCAGATCAGACTTAAACTCTAGAGAAATCAGTACTTATAACTAAGGATTAACCTTAAGGGAGAATCATATCTTACATGTCTAAAAGAACATGAACCTAAGTTTCCGAGATAGGTCTGAAGCCTAGGCTCTGATACCACCTGTAGCGCCTGGCCCGATACTGGCATCGAAACCAGTGCACCCGCTGTAGTCTACTACGAGGACTACGAAGCGTCAAAGCAGATCAAGTGTACATCATTCATGACGTAAGATAAATCAGCGGAAACGTCGTAAAATTTAAAACTTCACAAACATTAATGTAACCAGAACAATACAGCGGAAACAAAATGTGTTCAGTAACGGTCTAATATATCCTCCAGTACAACATAATAAACATCGAGTTTTCCAACTTAAGGAGAGTAATCAAACATCTATCTACTTCCATGACCATCATCCCATTGAGCCCACTCGACATCGTCTTCGATAAATATCATTTCGTATTCTGGCTCGCCTGAAAAAGGAAACGGAGTATCTGTTCTTAGCGAAAATATCGCTATCAAGTAACCCGTCTATACACCTTACGGGATCACACACGACGAGTCACCAGTGTATAAGTCATTGCCCAGAATAAGGTGCTCGGGTTAGCAAATAGAATCTTTGTAACAATTCCTCAAAACAGATAAATCACATAAATGATACGCGGATACGAGAACAAACATGTAACTAAAATAATATACCACATAAACATAACATAAGCTAGTCACATTTCTGGCATGTCAAATTTTATTCTTCGTGTATCATGATGCATGTACTTCTTTAAAACCACACACAAAACCCACGCATATGACTTCTTTCGTAAACATGCTATGTGTGTCGTTTCACAAATCGTTTCATAACTCTTCATATCATATTCTTTGCGTAGCAGGACTTTATACCCTGTGGGTGATCAGTCCACAGCAAACAGAACTTTATACCCCGTGCTGAAAGGTCCACGGCCCCATAACATATAACTTTATACCCCGTGCTGAAAGGTCCATGGCCCTGTTACATATATCATATATCCGTGCTGATAGGTCCACGGCCCCATAAAATATTTTATACCCTGCTGTTGATTCAGAGGTCACGCTTTTATACCCTGCGATCAACCAGCAGCCATAGTTTGCTTTTCGAAGACTTTAATCTTTTCTTGTAAACACATGTTCTTTTGCAAAGCAATTTTCAAGTCAAATGCAAAGTGTTCATGTCATGATGCAAGATGCTCATGCAACTTCATATCAAACATGTAACATACACACACCACTTAAATATCAAGAACATGATCTTGTACCTCAAACACTCCATGTTCGTATCTTTCTAAGTCCGTTCATCTCACCAATTCACCTGGGATTCAATCTTATTCTTACTTAGTCAAACTTAACATCTATTCCTCAATTACACCTCAAATACCCTTGCATTTTATGTTCAAAAGAAGTGTACAGAGTTATTACACATACATAGGGCATCTAATGGGTCAAAAAGACTTCCAGTATACTTGGAACGCCATATGAGGCACCCAAAGTGGACATGAGGCGCCTATACTAGGCGTTCGAAGTGTTCGGGGATGTGCCGTATACATCGAACGCCTACATGAAGCGCCTTATGTGACATGAAGCGCCTAATGTAGGTGTTCAAAGTGTACGGAGATGCTCTGGGACACATTGAACGCCTACTTTAGGCGCCTAATGTGACTTGAAGTGCCTAAAGTAGGTGTTCGAAGTGTCCTGACGGTTCCAGAACTGCAGTTTTCTGCAGTAACTTCTTCCCATCACCTTCCTCCTTCACCCCTTTCATGTTTAACACTTCAAGATCCATCTTAACACCTAGATTCATCATGCTTAACACGCAACTAACATGAGTTGATTCTCAAACATGTAAACTAGTATCCACTCTAAACCTTCTACCATTCACAACTTTCACTAGATATCTTCAACCTTTCCAACCCAACAAGTCTGTGACAATGCCCTCATTCATCCTTCAGCTCCCTGCAAATACTCTCAAACATCTAAGGTGTAGTTAATAAACTCAAGAATTTGTACCAAGACAAAGAACACATCAAGGATAACACTTTTATGGGCATATTTAACAACAAAGATCACAACATAACCATTTTCAGATATTGGCCCAAAGATCATGACTTTACACCACCAACAACAACAATTGCATATAGTAAGGCATTTAACATAAACCACCAAAGCTACTAATGTGTGATCCAAGTTTTCTCTTTATAAGAACATAGGGCCTATATAATCAAAATTTGCGTAAAGCGTATAGAAAGATTACTTGTCTTTGTTTCTAGTTAGGCTTACGAATCTACTGCAGAATTTCGGTAAAGATTGCACCTAGGTTGACTGTAAGTTCTTCTTCCTCTTCTTCTTCCTTTCTCTCTTTCTCTTTTCTCTCTTTTTCCTCAGACGTGTCCTTCCCCTTTTTCGTGTCCTCCCCAACGGCTGGATAATGGGGAAGTTATACAATTGTTGTGTCACTTCCCCCACCTGCAGTTGGGTAATTTTTGGCATTTGGCCAAATTCCCTCAATTTCCCTTTTTGTCTATTTCCCCCCTTATGTTTGGTTTAATTAAACTTCATGACCTATACATTTATTGAAATTACATTTTAAATTGCTTTCTTATTATTAAAAGCCAGACCTAAAAAAATTACGGGGTATGACAACTAACCTCATATTTATGAGAACATTCAGGTCTTATAACATATGATATAAGTCATGGTGATGACAAAATTATTACGACACATTACAAGATTATAAACCGAAAATTGTCGTTTCGGGTGACTACCGAAACTTCGCCAACGGGTCACGTACTTGCCATATATAGATGGTCAGCCCATATACTTCAAAAAGAGCCAAAAAATTCGTGGCTCACATGGTATATTCAGCCATAAAATTATTCCATGTTAGCACACACAAATCATCCCCCATTAAGGCCAAATTATGGAGATTCCAAATTCACCTTTTTAAGCACATGTGGGCGCCAAGTTTAAACAGATTATGAGCTGAATATTTAAATTATTTTATGTATATTATGTGTGACATAATATATATATATAACATATGCAAAAAGTTTGAATTTAATCGGAGAAAAATCGCGAAATCGGCAAAAGTCAAAAATTCGGTTTTCTATCAACACAACACATGGAACGTTTTTGGTATGACATGTAACATGTATCTAGACACTTTTTACATATTCAATACATGTTAAAATTGTACTACAATATTCAATTTAGGGCTGATTGGAATATACCATACATGTGTAATTATTGTGCAATATTTTACAAAGTTTACAAAAACGAAATTCAGCACATGTTCAAGACATAGTGCACGCCTACCTCAGCCTTTTTGGAGCTTATGTGGAGCTTAGTTGGCATTTCAATCGGTGGAGAATAAGCCACACAAGATTAGTGACATAATGGAGGGAGCTACACAAGGTAACAATTCAAACTTTGTAGCAAATGTAACGCATGCTGAAAATTCAGCATGTGAGACAATATGATGGCCGATTTTTGAGTCTTGAATGGTGACAAATTTGATTCCAAATTTGTAGGGATTAATTGTTGAATATTTGGCAATGTGTGAAACCTTATTTGTCACATGTTTAGATGTTAATCTCAGATTTTCTAAAGCTACTAAATGGTGACAAGGTTGGACTAATCATGAAGTGCCAAGTAAGCAAAGCCAAGATATTCATCCAATCAAGTTGTGCCAAGTAAGCAAGATGGTGTCACATCTACACAAGGAAATCTTCCAAGGACATAAAAGAGATTTCTCAAGATGGAAGAAAATCCTAGGGGGCGGCCACTCTTGAATAAAAAGAAGAGAAGAGAGCAAACCAAGATAAGACAACTCTCATAATTTCTAAAGTGCAAAAAAACTCTCCACTCTCTTCTTCTACATTTCTTTCTTCTTCTTCTTCTTCTCTCAAGCCTATTGTTTTTATATTCAATATATTGAATAGGCTTTGATTAGACCACCATACACGTTTTATTTGTTGTAAAAGGTTGATCAAGGTGTGATCAAACTTTCATCCGTTCAGTGGTGGTGTTCGTGATCGGTGTGATTGATTGTATTGTATGTAAAGGGTTGGAGTTGGTGTGTAACTTCAGCAACCCCTTGTGGTAAGGTTTGTATTTAGTGATAACTGAGGAAGGTGTCCTCGAAGACTGGAGTAGGTTGTGTTAACCGAACCAGTATAAAATTCTCGGTGTCATTACTTTCAGCACTTTACTTTCAGTATCCAGCACTTTGCATCATTTTCATTGCAATAGTAAAAATATCAAACGAATTTCAAAAATCGTAAAAGTTTCTAGGACAATAGCCTCACCTCTTAGTTTTTATTTGTCGCAAGTTTCACCCCATTTGAATAAGTATAAGTCTATCAAACGTTCATAGTTCTGAGACTAGTGCAATCTGATTTTCAGAGTTGCAAAGGTTGAGAACATTAACGTATTTGACATACTTACCAAAGGTATTTTTCAAAACTATTCTAACACATTAAAATAAATATCTTAAGGGGTTCTTCATTAAATTTTCAGACCATTTGGAGTTACGAATTAATCGGAATAAAATTTTCAAATCGGAGTACTGTTTCTGGCAGATTCGTGCAATCTGACCACAAACGTATTTTCAAAGGGTTAGAGGTTGGATTTTAATCTGAAATTTTTAAGAGATAGAATTTCTCCAAATTTTAGAATTTTTGAAGGTCTGTAACCAAATCTTTCAAATGTTTCAAATTAGGATCTTAAAACAGAAACTATTTTCAGAAGTTAGGTTTTTGGTTCAAAACTTTTAAAAACCAAATTTTCCGCACCTACTATTCAACCCCCCCTTTCTAGTGGTGCTATACAGGTCCTACACGGTATACTGTGTCCAACCAGAAAATGCAAACGTCTCCCAGGATACAACAGCTAACAGTTCGAACGAGTGGCACTACTATGTAAGAACTCCACGAACCTGACAAATATTCAAACTTCTTGGATGGATGAAATGCAGCAGTAGTGTATGCAAAATGCAGCGTCATATGCAGCAAGAAAAAGGAAGAAAATTTTTCAGTGTTTCTCAGAAGCAGAGCATTGGCTCCATTTATAGAGAGAAATCATGGAGGTTACGGCAACCCCCGACCGCACTGATCGACAAGTAATCCCCACGATCACCACGCACCCAGTACCCCCACGATCACCACGCACATAGTAACCCATGACTGGTAAAAATCAGTCCAACAGAAACTATCAGTTTAATCTGAGCTGTTAGATCGTAAGATTAACTCATAACTGTAGGATCAGGTAAATTACTTTCTGGATAAATCTAATAGAAAATTTGACCAAAAAGATAAGAACCAAGCGGGCAAACCACGAGCCGTGAGCCACGAGCCTGAGCCGAGCCGAGCCGACCAGTCGGACGGACGGGCGGCGACAGCAGCGCTTGTGTGGGTGTGGCAGCCATATGCGTCTTCCCTTCGGTCAAAAATTCTCTTGCCCTTAGGGAACATCTAAAGTGCCTCTCCTAACACTATATTTGGTGGCATTTTCCCTTTGATTGGCAAATGTGGTATATTTGCAAAAAAATGATGTGTCTTCTTCTCATGAAGCCACATCTCCAATTTTCCAATTTGCAACCAATTTTTACTCCTGCTTTGAGCATTAATTTTTCATTCACCCGGTATCGAAATTGAGTTATTCAAAAGCCTAAAATCATCTACTCATCACATAGATAATTTAGGATTCATTAGTTTTTATTTTTGATAAACGAAAACTAATCATAATTAAGCTCAAAATATGTTGCTCACAAACTTTGGACAAACTCATTTCCACATTACAAATTTTCCTCCAACAATATCCACATGAATGAAGATAATGCAAATGCAGATGCAGACTCTAACGAGAAATCAGACAAGAAAATGTTGCATCAGAAAAGGTAGCTTCTAGCTTTGAACCTTTCGTAGTGAAATACCATCGGATTCACTCGGCTAATTAGTGAATTGATGTCTTGAACTAGTCAGCCTTTGCTGTGAACCTAGACAACAATACTCACACAACATTTCCTTTAACACTCTTTTGGTTCTCATGGTTGTGTTCATTTTGTCCATGAACAACCTGGTTTCAGAAAGTGTTTTAGAGATTTCTTGCCTCATAGAATTCTCATAGAAGCGGCCCCACTTCACACTTACATAGGTGATTCCTATCAGGAGCATTCTGCCATACCCCAATTGATGTATCAAGATATAGGACATCATTAAAAGCTTTAGCTTACCCTAAATATTCTCTTCAGACATCACTTTTATGTAACGGAATGAGTAAGTGCTAAACTGAAATTTCATAACTTAGTTGTCCCATTGAACCAAGATTATGGGATCTCTAGTCAACAAGGTTGGGTTACCATTACAAAGATTCTTGCGTAGTAGGCTTATGTCCCATTTCGTTTGTCAATTTTGACATCTGATCTCTAAGTAAGCCTTTTTTAAGAAGATCCGCAAGATTCTCCTTTGATTTTATGTAATCAATGGAAATCACGACAGTAGAGATCAATTGCTTAATGGTATTATGTCTCTGACGTATATGCCGTAACTTATCATTGTAGATGCTGCTTTGTGCGCGTTCTATAGCAGACTGACTATAACAGTGTATACTGATCAAAGCGATTGGCTTAGGCCAACATGGAACATCTTCTAGGAAATTTCGAAGCAATTCAGTCTCTTTTCTAGCCTCTAATGCTATAAACTCGGCTTCCATAGTGGACCGACCTATGCACGTTTGCTTTGTGGACTTTCATGACACAGCATCACCACCAACAGTGAATAGGTATCCACTGGTGGACTTAGAGTCCTTGCTATCTGATATCCAATTTGCGTCACAACATCCTTCCAATACTGCCGGATATCTTGTATAGTGTAATCCAAGGTTCATTGTGTACTTCAGGTACCTCATCACTCTATTTAGAGCTTTCCAGTGATCTTCACTTGGATTACTCTTAAACCTGCTCAATTTGTTTACAGAACAGGAGATAATTACATATACATAGAAGACGGAGCGGAGTACGGCCAGTGGGGTAGTTGGAGCGGGAAGATGTTTACCTTGGCAGTTTAATTTCCTTTATGTTGTGATGTAATAGCGAACTTAGACTTGGTACTTACCTGATGTTGGATTTAAAATGTTGAAATAAAATGAATGTTTATTTTATTTAATTCGTTTCCGCTGCGAAATTTTCTACGTCACTGCTGACGTGTAAGAGAATTGAACGACGCTTTATAGTTCTTGTAGTAGACTACGGCGGGTGCACCGTTTCCGATACTAGGGTGCGGGAGCGGGGCGCTACAGGTGGTATCTGAGTCGAGGCTCCAGATTCGCCTCGGAAACGTAGGATTAACTAGATCACTTAGACATAAGTTCCGATCTTTTCCTTAAAATGACGATTTTACTCCTAATGAACAAAGTATACTTAAGAGATGATCTTAGAGTTAAGTCATGATCGGATTAAGGGGTGTGAGGACCGTTAGCTCAATAATGATTGTTTTATTTCTGAAATTTGTAAATTACCAAAATACCCTGGTTATGAAACTGACTAAATTGCAGAAAGAGATGGATCCAAATGGAAATATCGGATCAGGTCAGGCTCAAAATCTGAACAATAATACCATACAATTTTACTTACTTATCTTAACTAAGTTTGATCATGACTCTTTGCATATTCTATTGTCGTGACTATAATAACCCTAAGCGAATAAGTATATAATTAAAGTACATAAATAGTAATGCGGATTAGGATGCTCTACCGCAAGCGTTGATTGACACATTAGTATGAATGGATTAGGCGATTTTGGGTTGCTTTATCATACCAGCAGCATGGGACCTGGTACCATTAAGGTAAAGTAAAGCAGGCTCATACCTTTACTTGGACGGTAGCACCAGAGCAGACTTAGGTCTAAGTTGAGACAATAGCTACTAGGAAATAAATTATTATAGCATGATAGATACTAAGAGATGATTTATAGAGAATTGATAGAAACTAAGTAACGATTCACAAGCATTATAATCAGTAGCGTTTAGTAAGAGAATCATGCGAAGGAATTTATAGTATAGGGTTAAGATGTTGAAATTTAGAGTTATTAAGTAGGGCGATGGTAGTAGTCCCATTAGAGATATTGATCGGTAGCAAAAGCCGTCAATCGGCTATAACAAGTACATGTGAATAATGAATCTTTATAAACTTTTAGTTAAGTGTTGATTTATAGAAATGTCGAGTTACTTGGCTTGAATTTAGTAGGCTTGAATCAAAATAGAGCGGGCATGAATAAGTATTGGTTGTTTTTATATGATCTAGAATAAAATTAGTGGTTCGAATAACCAAATAACGAGGTACAGTGGATCAGTGTGGCACGCGGAAACATGGTAAATTAGAATTTCTTAAGTCAATTAATAGTTAGTGTGTCATACTATGGTTGGACAACTTAAGTGAAAGATTTATAAGAAATGGTACATAGGTGGATTTTTCACTAGCACTAAGGGGTGACTTAGAAAAAATTATTCGAAGCGTTGGACTATTAATATTTTTTTTCAAGTAGTTAAACGTTTTCGTATAAGCACGTACACCAAGACATATTTTGTACTCCAAAGGTATTTCAAAAATTTTAGCTACTAAACATTTCAACTGGTTCAAATTTTTAGTAAATTACTTTACAAGGCTATATTCCTCTCCAAATCTGTAAATTCCAACCACTCTGACAACTTTGGAGGATAGATATATTTTTGTACGTCGATGTTTTCAAATAACTATATGTTTACATATTTCTTTATTTTCATTTAGCCATATTGATTTTGCTAAAATAAATTATTGGTCAACTAACAAAATTACAAGTATTGTATCATTAAATGCTTTTGAATAGATTGATTTGCCTATGATGAATATATTTAATTTTGTGAAGCGGAAATAGTTTCAAAATGTATATACTTCTTTTTGAAGAAAAAAAAGAAAAGAAAGAGATAAGTACCTTATCCAAATTATTTTATGAAACTTTATAGTTGTTGAGTTTTCAATTATTTCATTTTGCGAAACAAAACATAGTTTTCAGAATTTGTGTTTCTTTGGAAAGAAAAAGACATCGTGCTCAAATCGTTTTGTAAAAAAAGCAACTTTGAGACTGTTGTGTTTCAACTGTTTTAATGCAATTTCATTGAAATACTTTTGCGAAGTAAGTTGTACCATTATTTTGCAAATGGTCATTTGAGACATCGCATTACGGAAACAAATATATGATACCGTGGGTCTTGTGTTTACAAAAAAAAAATTTAAAATGTATATTATTTCAAACAGTTAGAGCTATAGTTACGTAAACTACTTTAAATTGAAGGAAATATGTCCCTACACATACTTCATATACTAGGTTGTTGATGATATATCAGAGAAAAGTAAGGACATGATCATAGAACTAGCTCGTAAGTACATAAGAATTCATTTTGAGACTTGATTTTATATCTATGAAGTGTAATGAGTAATAAATCGGAGGACTTGATGGACATTTTAGACATGTGCTTATTTTGGACATGTAACTAGGAGATGAATCATATATGACAAGCTAAGAATTCGGAATTGTAGACTACAATAAGATGACTGATACACGTTTAATGGTATAAATGGAGGTTTATAAGTTGTCATTATAGAGAATTAAGTTAAAGATTATAGTACATCTAAGAAGTAATTTTAGAGAGCTGTTGATGACCGCAGATACAAGTATGTTATACACCAGCGATTGGGTTATAGAACCCCGGTATGATGAAAATACCCTTAAGTTGATTTAATAATCAGAGGTAGATTAAGTTATGATCTTAAATAAGCGAAGAGAAATGGATTAGAAATTACTTGTATGTATACAAGGAATGATTCCGAGGATTTAGTCCTATGTCGATAAAGTGTAACGTGAACATATCAACATTTGCAATGGATGTATAGTTTGATCCTTATGCAGGTCGATGAATCAATTAGAACCATACTAAGTCATTGATTACACCATACGCAAGTTTCGAGGACGAAACTTATTGTAAGGGGGGTGGACTGTTATAACCCGGAAGAAAAAATAATAAATAATAAAACGAAAAAATTTAAATATTAAAACAAAAAAAACTCCTCAAATACCCCCCACCCTTAATATCTACCTTATCCAACTAGTCAAGGGGGATGAACTTTCCCCCCTCTTAAATATAAAAGGCCAATTGGCCAAAACAAATAAAGAAAAAGAGGTGCCGTGAAGTGAAGAGGGAAGGAGAGGAAAAGAGAAAAAAAAGAAGGAAAAGAAGGTGGAGAAGGAAGCCTACACCACCCCTACCACCATCAACACCACCATTAGCTTTAGACTACAATTAAGAGGTAGGTGGCTCCTCTCTTTTTGAGCTAATTTCATATATGTGATTATTTGCTATTAGTGTTATTTATTGTTTATTTTGCATGTTATAAATCAATGGAGATGTTATATGTTTTAGTTGCTTCCTTTGTTGCATAAACCTGTTATGTATATGTGTATTGAATTTTATGTTTTCCGGGTGTAATATCGGAAAAAATTGTTTTATGTACATGTTAAAAATTAGAATTGTACTAACCGGTTTTGGAAAAAAAAAGCAAAGGGGTATATATATACATAATTTTATCATTGGAGTTATGTACACATATGGAAAAAAATGATAAGAATAATGATTTGTTCTCAGTTGATTTGTAAATGGCAAACTTTAGTAGAAATTTAATCAAAGGAATTGTAATTAAGTTAAGGTTGCAAGTGGAGTGGAATTATTTTTGGTTTGGGCAGTTATGTTGGATGGGCTGGCGAATGTTTGGACTGGAAAAAAACAAAGGGAAGAGAGGCTTATTTGGGTTGATTGGCAGAAGAAGGAAAAAAAACTTAGGCTTGGCGCTGATGGGCTGGGCGCGTTGGAGCTGTGGGCTGCAGGGGGAAGAAGTCTTGGTATGGGCTGGGGGAAAAGAAAGGAGGTGGCCCACATGCTGTAAAAAGAAAAAAAAAGAAAGAAAGGGGGAACTAGGCCTGGCGTGCGCGGACTGGGGCCTGAGGGAGCTGGCGGGCTGGGCTGTGGGAGGAGGTTTGGTTTGGGTTAATTAGATGGATAAAAAAGAGGGGAAAAACAACTTTTCTATTAAAAAAAACTGTGTTTTAAATTAAAAAAATAGAAATGAAAAAAAATATTAATAATAATTAATTAAATTCTCTACCGAAATTAAAAGTTAAAAAAAACAAACAGTAGTGTTCGTTCGTTTTCTTAAAAAAAGTATATATATGCATATATTATTATATTTAAACATAAGTATTTAAAACATCTTTGAAGATAATTTGGAAAAAATTAAGTGGCTTCACCATTAAATAAATAAATAAATTATAAAGAGAAGTCAATAAATAAGATGAAGCTAGTATTATAGAGAAATTCAAAAGAAATGTGAAAATGAGGAGGAAGAAAAGAGGAAAAGGAAAGAATGTGTTAAGTGGGTTTGGAAAATAATTGTTGATATATGATGTGTGGGGGTATGCATACACGTATATATGCACGTGTATGGGCACGGGCATATATATGAGTATGGATGCACCGGATTACGTATGATTATGCATTTTCATTCATGGCACGAGCATTGCATTGGCCTATGTGTCGTGTTGCCCTATGAGGCGTGTGGCCCTATGAGGCATGTTGCCCTATGAGGCGTGTTGCCCTACGAGGCGTGTGGCCCTATGAGGCGTGTGGTCCGACGGGGCGTGTGGCCTGACGAGGCGTGCGGTAGGATTACCTCGAGGTTCATGCAATGCACGGTAGAGAGATAAGCATTCGTATGTTGAGATATCGTTGCGTGTGACACAAGCATGCATCATGACATCGCGTAATTGTTGTGCTGTGCTTTTATTTATTTACTTAGTTATTCATGTTTATACATGAATATATGAAATTGTTCGGAAAGAGTCGGGAACCTACTGGTGATATTTCTATATCACTCACCACTATATTTTTACCAGGTGAGCAGGAAGTCTGGTCTTGTACAGTTTGTTATGTACATCAGACTTCCAATTACCTGTGAGTACTTCAATTGAGCTACAGGTTCACCTCGGTTCTTTCTTAAGTGTATACTTAAGTCTAGTGGGGTCTTTATTGGTTTTGTATCAAACAGATTGAATCATTTGAGAACAGATTCATATAATGAGTTTGTGACATAACGAGGCATTCAGTTATCTGAGAAATTTTATGTAGCGCCCCGTACTCGGCTACCCCTCGTACGGTGCACCCGCCGTACTTTCCCTTTCAGAAAAGTACAAAGCGTCGATACTTAACTCGTAAAACCCATAGATAAACATGGATTACAAAGTCACGATCTTAACAGGTAGATAAAAATACGGCAGAATTTGAAACTTTTACATAAATCATTCTATACATCCGACATAAGTTTTACAACCACATTCATTACATCAGTACTTCTGCAATCATCGCTTCCAACATAAATCCGCCATATTATGGATCCATCATAATAGAATCCCTAAGCTGTCATCCACTCATATTCTCACGGATGTGGGATCCTATGCTCGTCATCAATCCTTGCTACCCCGTTTCCTGAAAACTCTGGGAGGAAAAATAGGGGGTGAGTGACAAAGTCACCAGCAAGTACACCATAAACAATCATGCATTAAATGGAAAGTACATACAAGAACCGAACCCCCAAAATTTGGTCTCTTACCATCATACCTGTCTTTCCATTCAAATGCCACCAAGGTAATAGAAGCATCACTTGATCATAAATGGAATAAGATCATAGCTTACATAACAACAACGATAAGATCGTGACTTAGGTAACGAAAGATCATGACCTAAATAACATTTCGTCTAGCGTTTAGCTAGCATCTCATCCCTTCCGTCAATAGCCACTAAGGCAATAAAATCATAACTTAGTCATGTAGCACGTAAAGACACAACTCAGGGCACAGACTCGGCATCATGCTCATGACCATATGCAATGTGTATGAGTATGCAAATGCAGTGCATAATGAAAACATGAAAATACTTGAACTTTCTTTCTTTCTTTTAAATCATACTCATCATAAAACAAGAGAGGGTGTCAGCCTATTATACCGGGCATGACTCGGTTCTTATAACATGATCACCTTCAGGTCTATTATACCGGACCTGGCTCGGTTCTTATACTCCTCAGACCTATTATACCGGGCCTGGATCGGTTCTTATCTTTCATCAGACCTATTATACCGGGCCTGGATCGGTTCTTATAACTCTTCAGATCAATTAACCCCGGATCTGGAGCGGGTTAAGCTGGCCAGAAATAAATGGTACCATAGGAATCTTTTCGCAATCGTAAACCTCTCTTTCAAAGATCTTTCTTTCAAAACTCAAAACTTCTTTTCAAAAGATCTTTCTCATCATTCTTTTTCATAAAATCAGTTTCGTGAACTGTATGAACATGGACAATGCGATGTATGATATGCAAAATGCGACTCGTGAACAAATACATCATAACACGCATATGCTGACTCGTCTCTTAAGCTGGAAAAACTGTCCAGCAATCATACTCTGTTCATACAGCCTCATGCTCATCAATTCGTGCTCATTTTCATCAACTCATATCATAGACATGCATAATGAAGTCTTAGACACATGCCATAAAAATTTCGTAACATTCCGAAATGTCTAACGACCTCAAAACATCAAGTATCATCAAAGGTACTGCTGAAATCAGCAGGGCAATACCGCCTTACCTCATTTTCACGGATCATAAAACCTTAATAAATTTGATCCAACACCTAGAAAACATAGCTAACATACCACGGAACAATATTCCTAAGGCTAAACATCACATTTAAGCTTAAAAGAGCAAGATCGAAGCCTTACAACTTGTGACATCAAACTGTCCTGTTTTCCAGTTTTGTACCACTAACTTCAACTCAGTTGTTAACCATCAAAATGGTAGTTTTATGCTGATTTATTTACATGAACATGTACATCTATACCTTAAGTAACTACCGTAAAATTTCCAAGGCAATCCAATAAACTTAAAGGGATTATCTAATTACTTTCCCAAAATGGGTACATGCAGAAACTGGAATGACCAGTTGTATCACGAAATGAATTGTGACCAAACCACATATCCTTTTACCAAAATTTCAACTCACAGATGTCATAAACACATAAAGATATCATCATACCAAAAATCAGCTCATTTACACATTTCTAAGGTGCATTTTCGAGCCACACAACTTACTACTCAAAACTGTCCTGTTCCAGCGACTCTGTTTGAGCAGTTTTACCAAGAACTTCATTAAAAATAATCCACAACTTCTTTTACTACAATTCCAACTCACACATTTCATATACATATGAGGCTAACATCACACCAAAAATTAGCCAATGTAAATACTCCTAAGATTCATTTTCAGGTCATGCAAAACGTCACACTGTTCTGCCCAGTTCCAGTAATTTCTTCTTGAGCAGTTTTACCAAAAGATTTATTAAAAATAAACCATAACTCTTTTTACTGCAATTCCAACTCTCACTTGTACTACACACACAGAGCTAGTGTCATGTAAAAATTTAGCTTAATTGAACACTTCTAAGGTTCGTTCTCAAGTCACACAATCAGCAACACAAATCTGCCAGCCCCAGTAGTTTCAGCACTTCTTTACCTTTTTATTGTCCAAGCATTCTTCCACCAATTTCATTCATTAAGATGACTTACTATACATCAAATACACATTTAAACATAGTTATTCCAAGCCTCGTAACTCATTTTAGGCTACACATTACTCATACCAACAGTCTTGCCATATATGCTTAGGACATGTCACTTTTCATATCAACACTTTTCTTTACATCAACTAAGTTCATGTCTTGTTCTTAGAATCTTCAACTAAGATTCTTAACTTAAAAATGGCTAGTCATTCAAGCATGCACTTCACAAATAAGGCAAGATTGGCTAGAGTATACTTGCCTCCTTGGAGCTTAGAGAGTTTCCTTAGCTTGCACCTTGGTTGATATGGAGTGAAGTCCTCCTCCACCTTATTCCTAGCTCACGTTTTTGAAGATGAGAAAGAGGAGAACATTAGCTACCATTTGAAATGAAGAATGGAGCTAGATTGAGACTAGATTCATCTTACCAAAATGAAGCTTGGAAATGGATCCAAACCATCAAGATATTGTCTTCTCCTTAGTGGCTTTAAGAATCTTCTCCTAGGGTCCTCATGAAGGTCACGTTTTTGTGCAAGGAGAAAGGGGTACTAGGTGAGTTTCATCCTTTGAAATATAGAACTTACTTAGGAGATTCAACATTCAACTTACCTAGATGAGTTCTTCAAGGCTTGAAGATGAAGATGATCTCACACTCCTAGCTTCATCATGGCCGAAATATATGATGATGTTAGAGGAGTTGTCTAAGTGTCCAATGAATCCTCCATGGCTTGTTTAGGTGAGTTCTTGAGGGTGTTCAAGACTTAGATGATGGAGCTTCTTAGTAGGAATTTAGATAAAACTCCATGGATGAAGTTAAGCTCCTTCATGACTTGAAGAAGTCTTCATGGAGAAGACAAGGGGAGGGGGGGCGTGCCTTAAGGAGGGAGAGAGACAAGGAGACATGAAGCTTCCAAGGTGTGCATTGAGAGAAGAGAGCCTCCTTTGTGTCTTGAAACATTAACTCCCTATGTCTCCCATGCTTGGTTTTATTTAATTTCAAGACAACTTGTCTTGTCTTTCCTTTTGTTTATTTTATTTTATTTCTTAAATAAGAGTTTGTTATTTTAATTCAACTATAGTTGCTTTATGCCAACTATAGTTACTTTATGTCAACTATAGTTACTTTATGCCAACTATAGTTACTTTATGTCCAACCTTGGTTACTTTACCCAACTAGAGTTACCTTGTAGTAAATATTAAGTAACCATGGTAATTTTTCTTGGTCAACTAGGGGGGCCGATTTCTAGGCTTGGTTGACCCCATTTCCATGCTTAATTTTTCTTGTTCCAAGACAACCTATTTTATTGTAGTCTTACTAATTACATAATTGTGATAATAAGGAAAATTCTAGGCTCCTCCAAGGCCCTTATGGCCGAATTTTTACATAGTGTTGGAAGGGTAGTTTGTCATTTCACTTGTGTCGTGCGACACACTTACATAATTATATTAAATTTCCTATAATATTTACTTTAAGGAAATTCTACCAATTGTAGTTACATTTAAATAATGTAACCAGCTGACTAATGCTTAGTGACTCATCTTCATAAGATTCGGCGGTATAGACAATTTCCCGTCGGGTATAACATTATTCCTTTCTTAAACCGCTTTATATGATTCTCAGTATATACCGATTTTTGCGGGGTACAACATTTTAATTCCTAGAACAACATTGGCAACACCCATATATTTCATATCAAAATTTCGTGTTAACATCTTCTTGGTATTCAAGATGATGTCACGAGTATTGCCCATGATGAGCATGTCGTCTATATATAAACATACTATCACATAGACGTCTAGTGTGTTCTTGATGTACACACACTTGTCACACTCGTTGATTCTGAAGCCATTTATCAACATTGCCGCATCAAACTTCAAATGCCACTGTTTGGGTGCTTGTTTAAGTCTGTACAAAGACTTGACAAGTTCACACACCTTTTTCTCTTGCCCTGGTACATCAAACCCTTCGGGTTGCTCCATATAAATTTCTTCTTGTAACTCACCGTTCAGGAAGGCAGTTTTCACATCCATCTGATGGATTTCTAAGTCATAGGCTGCATCGATAGCAACTAGCATCCTTTTTGAAGTAATCCTAGTTATTGATGAGTAGATATCAAAAAAGCCAAAGCCTTCCTTTTGTCGATAGTTTTTGCTACCAACCGGGCCTTGTACTTGTCAATAGACCCATCCTCTTTCAGTTTTTTCTTAAAGATCCACTTGCATCCAAGTGGTTTACTTCCTGGTGGAAGATCAACCAGCTTCCAAGTGTGATTTTAAAGAATCGATTCTATTTCATTGTTTACTGCCTCTTTCCAGAAGGGAGCTTCTAGAGTTGACATGGCGTCAGAAAAGGTTCTTGGATCATTTTCTACCAAGTATGTAAGAAAATTTGGTCCAAAAGACGTTGGTATTCTGGCTCGTTTGCTTTGATGCGGTTCCTCTATTTCTTGAGGGGTCGTCCTACGCACTCGCTTACTAGTGCTTGTTTCTTTGTTGTTTTTATCTTTCTTTGGAAAGATATCTTCAAATAACACTGCATTTCTTGATTCCATGACAACATTATCATGTATGTCAGGAATGTCCGATTTGTGCACCAAGAACCTATATGCACTACTGTTAGTTGCATATCATATGAATATGCAATCAATTGTTTTAGGCCTAATTGCAACTTGTCTTGGTTTAGGTAAATCAACCTTTGCCAGACACCCCCACACTTTCAAGTACTTGTAACTAGGCTTGTGATCTTTCCAAAGCTCGTATGGGGTTTCATTCATCTTCTTAGATAGAATTTTATTTAAAATGACGTTGGCTGAGAGAATTGCTTTCTCCCATAAGTTCTGAGGTAAACTCGAACTTATCAACATAGCATTCATCATCTCGTTTAGAGTACGATTTTTGCGTTAAGAAATACCATTCGATTGAGATGAATATGGTGCAGTCGTTTGATGAATAATGCCATGTTCTAAACAAAATTCATTAAACGGTTTATCATATTCGCCTCTTCTATCACTACGAATTGCTTTAATTCGTTTGCTAAGTTGATTCTCAACTTCATATTTTAGTCCTTGAAAGCATCAAGGGCCTCGTCTTTGCAACTTAGAAAATAAACATAACAATATCGTATGCAACCATCGATAAAGTTACGAAATACTTTTTACCACTCTTGTTTGCACAAATTTTAAATCACACACATCGGTATGAATTAAATCCAAAGGTTCTGTGTTCCTTTGTATTGAAGGAAATGACACCTTTGTCATTTTTGCTTCAACACACACTTGGCATTTTTTATTAATGTTCAGTTTGGGTAATAAGTCAAGATTAATCATTCTTTGTATTGACTTGTAATTAACATGTCCCAAACAAAAATGCCATAAACAAAAAGACTCAAGCATATAAGCAGAAGTATAAGTATTTTTATTAGCCTCTTCGGGCAAAGTTTTCTTGGGCACAACAGTCATCACACTAAGTCCGAACATGTTATCGGTCAAGTACCCCTTCCATAGAAATATCCCATTCTTACTCAGAATAAATTTATTACAATCAAATACTAGTCTAAATCCATGACTGACTAGTAAAGCTCCAGAAACTAAGTTCTTGCGGATGTCAGAAACGTGCAGTACATCTCGTAGAGTCAATTCCTTTCCTGAAGTCATCTTCAGAATCACATCGCCCGAACCTTCAATCTTCGAGTTAACAGAGTTTCCCATGTACAAATTTTTATTATTCTTCGCCGGAGAATAGTCTCTGAACATCGCCCTGTTTGCGCAGACATGCCGGGTTAAAATGGCTATAGGTGTGGCCGATTGGGTCACTTCATTGCAGATTTCCATGTCAAGAAGCCCTAAAAGTAAGATAAGAAAATATTTCCTCGAAAGAAGAAAGCTTTAAATGTGAAAGTAACTACGTGAGATGATCTTCTTTTCAAATCAGAAGGAGAAAAAAATAAAGGAAAGGATCTTAGACTCGTTGGTATGAAAAATGATCAAGAAAAACAAAATACATGTCTCATGGAAATCGAAGATGATTTTGAGGTTAACTTTACATCTTCTAATGTTGATTACAAGATGAAATAGGATATTTAAAATACGATTATGAAAACTAAACTTGAAATATAAATGCTTGAAGAAAGAATTTAAGAAATGCATATTATTACATAAAAAGAATATTTTAATTTATCAAGAACTCATGCTTACTATGCATAAAACCTTGTCACTAGAAAATATGAAAACTAGGATCGAATGTGATAGGCTTAGATTAATTTTGCAAAGATTAACTAATGGTAAAGATAATTTTGACAAGTTGCTTAGAAATCAAAAAGTAGGAAAAGATAAAGCCGGCTTAGGATTTGAGTTATTTAATTTCATGATAGAAACTATAAAGAATGTTTCAAATGTTAAACCTAGTGCATTACCACCAAACAAAAATATAATTAAGAGCTCAAGGATTGAAAGAGTTCAAAATCCATTTACATATAAGTCCAGAAACAAACAACCAATGTATGTACCTACATGTTTTTATTGCATTAAGAAAGGTTATATAATAGGGGTTTGTAGAGCTAGAGATTATGGTATGTACGATAGAAGCCTAAAGGTCAAAGAACTAACCACAAAGGATCCAATCATCAAAAGGTAATAATGTATGCACCATTTGGTATTATAGATACTCAAGCTAAATAGAATCACCAAAGAGGGGGCAACAAAATAGCTTATGGTCAGTAGATGTTCCACACTTATAACGGGAGACAAAACTTTATTCACCAATCTCAAAATCCAAAATAATGGAACGGTGCACTTTGAAAGTGGAAGAGCCAAAATCCTTGGACATGGAGAAATTGATAGCTCTTCTTTTACTATTAGTAACGTATTATATGTAGAAGGGATCAAGTACAATTTGCTAAGTGTTATACAACCATGTGATGTTAATTTTCTAGTTGAATTTGCGAAAAACAAAATATATTATGAAAAAGGACGGTGAAGTTGTTTTTGAGGCTTTAAGATAAAAATGGTATTTATAAATTTAGCCCACATGATTTGATTTCTCAACGTGTTTCATGCCTAGTTGTTAAAAATGATTTGACTTAACTATGGCATAAACGACTTGGACATATTAGTTCAAAAAAATTTCAAAGATATTTGCAGAAACGAAAAAGTCCAAGATCTTCAAAAACTGAATTCAAAAGTCGTGGCTTATTTAACACTTCTGAAAAGTTAAAGCCTGTTGAAACAAGTTTTAAGCCCAAAAATGAAATCTCCACTGCCGAACCTCAACAATTGCTTCATATGGATTTGTATGGGAATATTGCTATGTCAAATCTAAGTGGAAAACATTACACTTTTGTGGTGGTAGATGACTTTTCTGGGATTACTTGAGCCATGTTCTTAACTAAGAATAATGATGTATTCCAAGAGTTATTTAAGCTTTGTAAGAGAAAAGAAAACCAAAAAAAGAAACTATTAAGGAATTTAGAAGTGATGCACGTAGAGAGGTTAATGCTGAACTGCGAGAATTCTGTGTATCTAAATAGTATGTACACAATTTCCTGTCTGTTAGAACTCTTCAACAAAATGGTATTGTTGAAAGGAGAAATAGAACTCTGGAGAAATGAGTAGAGTAATGCTAAATGAGTTTGAGTTGTCCAAGTACTTTTTGGCCGAAGCAATCAATACATATTGTTATGTGATAAGTACCCAACATTGAATATTTCAAGATATTCAGTTGTAAGTGTTTCGTACTTAATATGTTTCGTACTTAATATCGAAGGTAACTTGGACAAGCTCGTTTTCAAAGAGGATGAAGGAATATTTATGAGATATGGAAAAAATAGCAAGACATTTAGAGTATATAATAAAAGAAGCATGAAAGTTGAAGAGTCTATTCATGTTAGGTTTAGTGAGTCTCTTGATGATGAACCAAAACTTAATGATGATGAGAAAGTGATGTAGTTGAAATAAGTCACATAGAATGTTTTGATGATGCACCAAAGACAGATCTCGTTGTTGATCTTATAGTTGAATCACTTGAAAATGGATCTCCTTCTAAGATAAAAGAGAATGAAGAAGTCAAAGGAGATACTTTAAATTTGCCGGATTCATTTAAATATAGGAAATATCACCCAAAAGAATTGATCTTAGGAAAAACAAGTACAAGCATGATGACACATAGAATATTCATGAATATGCATTTATTTCACAAGTTGAGCCTAAAAACATAAAAGAAGTCATTGTAATGGATATGCAAGAAGAACTGAATCAATTTGAAATGAGTGATGTTTGGGAGTTAGTTCCTAAACTATGATCATCCTACAATTGGAATTAATTAGGTATTTAGAAATAAGAAAAGGAAATATAAAAAAGAACAAAGCTAGGTTGGTAGCATAAAGATATAGAAAAGATGAAATGATTGGCTATGATGGCACATTTGTTGCGGTAGCACGACTAGAGGCAATTAAAATGGTTTTAGCATATGCATACTTAGAGATTTTAAATTATATCAAATGCATGTAAAACCGGATTTCTTGAATGGAATTACTGAACAAGAAGTATATGTAGCTCAATTGTCAGGCTTCGAAGATCATGATTATCTAAATCATGTCTTCAAACTCAAAACGGTTCTTTATAGGCTTAAACATGCTCCTAGAGCTCGCTATGAGAGGTTAAGAAACTTCCTACTTGAAAATGGATTCTCAAGAGGAAAGGTTGACACTACCTTATTCATAACAGAAAAAAAATGATCATATACTCGTGCAAATCTATGTTGATGCTGTTACCTTTTGTTCTACTAATGAGTCTTTATGTAAGTATTTTGCTAAGATTATAGAAGGTGAATTTGAGATGAGCATGATGGGTGAGCTCAAATATTTTCTTGCACTTCAAATCAAACAAGCCAAGGAAGGAGTATATGTATCTCAAACTAAGTACACCAAAGACCTTCTCAAGAAAAACAAGTTCGAAGATGGTAGGAGCGTGACTACTCCAGTGAGCACAAAGGCTAAGCTCGATCAGAACGAAAAAGAGAAGCTGCATGAGGTAACAAAATTTAGAAGAATGATTGGTAGTTTACTTTACTCGATGGCTAGTAGACTGGATATTTTTCATGCAGTGTGCTTATGTGCTAGATATCAATATATGCCTAAGGAATCACATCTACTTGCCACTAGTATCATTAGATACTTAAAAGAAACATTGCATTTTGGGTTCTTTTATCCAACGAACGGATGTTTTTGTTTAAGTGCATATAGTGATTTAGATTACTCCGGTAATCTTGTTCATAGGAAAAGTACGTCCAGAACATGGATGTTTCCAAGAAAGAAAATATTGTCTCTTTCCATGGAAGAAGAGAATGTGTCAGTTGCCTCATATTGTGGTCAATTGCTTTGAATGACACGCACATTACATGATTATTATGTGACGTTTGATAAAGTGTGTATATTATGTGATAAAATCTCAGCTATCAACATTGCACAAAATCATTTCCATCATAGTAGAACTAAACACATTGAGGTTAGATACCACTTTATTAGAGATTATGTGCGAAAAAATTGGCATGTGCTGAATTTGTAACAAAAATGACCAATTAGCGCTTGTATTTATGAAACCGCTAACAGACTAGACTTTCAACTCAATAAGAACTAGGCTTGAAATGATAAATGTGAGTTACAAAACTGAATCAAGATGAAAATGGAGTTTAAAAATTGAAATTATGGATATTACTAAACGTTCGATACATTGTAAGCATTTTAGTCAGAAAAATTGCAGAAAATCTTATACTGTGTCGCTGAACGTTCGAAGACTTCGTTTTAGCATTCAGTTTCACTTTCCCTCTCTCACCTCACCCTCTTTATCTTCCCAAAAACCATATGCAAATCCCAAAACTGAAACCCATGATTTTTTCTCTAAAACACTCCTAAAATCTCTTCACATCTTCCACAATCTTCCTTTTTAGAGAAATTTCACAAACCTAAGATGGCTAAAACTAAGGTTCCAAGTGTTCCTACAACGAGAACCCGGGAAGAAATGGTAAGAGGGAGCAGTAGTGTTGGAGGCAACCAAAGGGTAGCTGCTCGAGCTTAGAGCACACCTTGCCAAACTCCACGTCAGACGAATCAAAGAGTTGAGAAGGACCTTTACCCCAAGTGTCGTACCTTCGGTTAGAGAAAATCGGGATGATGTCAAGAGGGAGGCTCTTGCAGAAAAAGCAATGAGGTATATCTCAATTTTTTCATTAGCTTTAGCTGAGAATTAGAAAAGTGAAAAAAAGGCCGTGATTCCTTTGAAAATGCTGAACTATGAGGACTTGGAAAAGAATAATGAGATGAAAATACTTGTAGACTGGTTGAAATTTCAAGACTAAACCAGTCTTTGGAATCTTGATAAGGTTAATTTCTTTGCATCAATTGTCCGTGGTTTCTATGCTAATCTATGGCAAGAGTTGAATTGAACATATCTTTCATTCACTCTTTTGTAAATAGAGCTCATGTTAAGTGGTAAATTGCTCGGATGAATGAGTTGTTTGGGGTTCCGAATGTTGGGATTATAAATTTTGATACTGATGGATGGGATGTAGATGAGCTAAGAATAACCGAGAATGAAGTAAAAGGTTTCTTCAGATTCTTACCTTCGAGGTGTTTGCCTGATGTGTGAAAATTCGAACTAATGCTCAAGTGATCAAGAACAGATCACGAAGCGTAACTTGTGCAATTAAGAACCAGATAGCAAAGCAAATTGCCTAAGTCACAATATCAAGGAAATTATAGAAGAAGAGAGAATAATTGGAAAAGAAGAGAGAAAAAGGACTAGAGATAGCGAGGCTGCAAAACTGCTTTTCTCATTGCATTGCAGTAGTCATCAAACGAGGCATATATGGCTTTAGCAAGAAGAAGAAAAATAACCGCTATGTTAACATTACAAGAATACCCCAGCATCCAAACGCATTACACTGTTATTTAAAAAGGGTAAAATTGTAAATTCACGGCATTTAAAACATTCACACATTCTTTCTTCCTTCTTCATTCGAGAGTCCAGCCAACTTGTCCAACCTCCTGCAGCTTCAGCTTGATCCCAACGATCCAATTCACCTCCGCGTGTCCAATCAACTGCTTCCAAGCATTGATCCTCCAATCAGATGATACATCTCTCTGTTAACATGGATTAATGCACTCATCCTCCTCAATCATCTCATCAACGATATCAGCAGCATGTCTGCCTCCTCAAGCCTAGCTTGCTATAGATATTACATGTTCCCAACATTTTGAGCAACTGAATCATCCTCCTGCTATCCAGAGCTTTGGTAAAAATGTCTGCTAACTGAAATTGAGTTCTGACTGGCATTAGCTTCACAATTCCTTGCTGCACCTTGTCCCTCACAATGTGGCAGTCAATCTTTATATGCTTTGTTCTCTTATGAAACACTTTGTTCTCAGCAATATACAACAATGCACTTTTACTATCACAGAACAACTCAACAGGTCTATGTTCTATGAGCATAAGGTCCTTAGCTAGAAAGATCAGCCACTGCACCTCACATACTGCTGTTGCCATAGCCCTGTACTCAGCCTCTGCTGAAGATCTTGACACCGTGGTTTGCTTTTTTGCTTTTCAAGGTATCAAACTATCACCCAAGAGCATACAATAGCTCGTGACTGACCTCCTCGTCTCATGATAACCCGCCCAGTCAGAATCTACAAACCCCTTTAGCCTAAGCTCTCCACAGCTAGACAACAAGATACCTTGTCCAACGGATCCTTTTGGATATCTTAGAACTCTATGAACTGCCTTCCAATGATTCACAGTGGGACAATCTAAGAATTGACTTAACTGTTGCACACTAAAGGCAATGTCGGCTCTTGTTATTCTGAGGTAGATCAATTTTCCTACAAGCCTCCTATACTCAATAGTATTATCCACCAACTCTTAGTCATTACGAAACAACTTCATATGACTCTCCATAGGAGTGGCTGTTGGCTTAGATCCTAAGAAGCCCACTTCTTTCAACAACTGCAGTGTACATTTCCTTTGGTTTATAACCATGCCCTTGTGTGACTTAGCTATCTCAATTCCAAGGAAGTATCTTAGTTCTCCCACATTCTTAATATGAAACTCCAGATCTAAGGCCCTTTTTATTTCCTCAATTTCATCCAAATTTCTACTGGCTACAATCACATCATCAACATATACTAACAAAACCAACAATGATTTACCTGATAGCGTGGTGAACAGGGTATAATCATTCTTAGATTGACAGAAGCCTTGTGAGATGAGAAAACCAGTTAGCCTAGCATTCCGTTCCCTACTTGCCTGTTTCAGGCCATATAGGGATTTCTGTAATTTATGTACCACATCAGGGCTTTCCACTGATACTCTAGGAGGGGCTGTCATGTATATCTCTTCATATAAATCACCATGTAAGAATGCATTGTTTACATCTAATTGATGCACATACCACCCGTCTAGATTCCATAGCCAGCACCATCCTCACTGTAGTCATCTTAGCCACTGGGGAAAAAGTGTCCTGATAGTCCACCCCAAATTGCTGTGTATAGCCCTTTTGTAGCTAGTCTTGCATTGTATCTCTCCACTGATCTGTCAGGTTTATACGTAATTTTATGTACCCACTTGCACCCAATGGCTTTCTTTCCTAGAGGCAGTTCTGTCATTGTCCAAGTTTTTTGGCTTCCAATGCTGCTATCTCATCATCCGTGGCCTTCTGCCATTCAGCAGAACTAGATGCTTCTACAAAAGAAGTCAGGTTCTGTATGCATACTAATGTTCAATGCATATGCTTTGAATTTTGGTGCCAAAGAATCAAAAGAAAAATATTTATGAAGTTGATGTGGTGTGGAAGTGGTTGGTGGTACAATGGAGTTTGAATGATTTTGGCTTGAAAGAATCTAATTACAGTAGTATTCCTTAGGGTACTTGAGAGTGTGTTTGGCGCAATTTGGTTTGGATATTGGAATGACAATCTGAATAGATTTAATGAGTCTTTTTGGAGTGGATCGAATGTTGTCTAGTTTTAGACTCAAATGGTCTATCTGTTGTGGTAATGGAAGAGGGTCAATTTTCATTGGCCGGTTGTGGTGTCAAAGGTAATTGTGTGGAAATTGGTTGGTGCCAACCAGTGTTGAGCTGAGGTGAATGAGTGAAAGGCTCAGCTCTTACAATATGTTGTCTACTGAAGGGGTAACGTCAAAACTAACTTCAGGAATCACAGAAGCTGGCATAGGAAGAGGGTATTCAAAAGGAATATAAGAGGGAGTACGATTGATCTGAAGAGGAAAGGTAGACACTGAGGGCATATCAGAAAGAATACCGACTTATGCTCGAAAGGAAAGATGCTCTCATGGAAAATTACATCTCTTGAAATGAATACATCCTTGGTTATCAAGTCTTGTAGAATATAGCCTTTTGTAGTATGTTAGAGTCCCAGAAAGATGCCCTTCCTAGCTCTAGGAGTGAAATTTTCTTTTGAGGGAGATACGTTAATGGCAAAACATAGGCAACCAAATATTCTGAGATGACTGTATGATAGGGATTTGTTGAAGAGATATGGAGTTTTATAGCTAAGTAAAGGAGATGGAGTTAGGTTGATAAGATATACTGCGTGTTGCACACAAAATCCCCAATAACTGACTGGCATTTGTGCCTGAAACTTCAATGCTC
>AP025057.1:15575284-15608067 GCA_036186865.1 Eustoma russellianum
TCTTACTTGCCCCTTCCCTATCACTTAAACTTCGTTTAGCTTAGTTTTTTTTATAAATAAACTTGCATAAACTTATGTAGACTCATATCTATGTTTTTTTTATGTGGCTATACGGCTATGTCTGGTCATGTCTCGGTTAGTTTAACCTATGTGGTTATGGATATCTAGTGCTTCACTTGTGCATCCTTACTTATTGCATTTTGATGATTCGAAAAAGGGAGACTAAGTGGTTGTGTATTGCTACGATGGTATATCAATGTGCAATGTTGGCTATGTATAGCTAACTGATAGTGTGATAAGCAATGTTGATAATGTTGGCATGGTGTTTCAATTGGATATGTGATAGTATGACTTGTATATAATGGTTGGAATTAGATCGATATATTTGAGAGATCCTATATTCAATTGAAAAACAGTTAAAAAGCTATTTTATACTCTAAAATTGAAAAACATGAGGAAAACACACTGTGAGAAATAGATCTCTCACATAGATTGATCTATGTACACATTAGTCTCTAAAACGAGACATGGATCGACCTATGTAATGATTATTCAAAAATTAAGCCTCAATGTCCAATAGTGATCTGTCACGTGTTGAGAAATATGTTTGGATAATTTTCAAAGTCATGATTTTAAGTGGTGAGTACTTAAAAATGTCACACACGGTGTTATATGTGATTAAAAGTTGAAAAAGTTGAAAAGTTGACATAGATCTCTCAGGTTGTTGCACATCGATCGATCTATGTACATAGATCCTTGCATCGATCGATCTATATAAGGCAGTAAAAGTTCAAGACCTTACTGTGAGACATCGATCTCTAAACCTGAGACATATCGATCGATCGATGTACATGGAACCCTCACTTCGATCAATCAATGTAGGTCAGAGACAAAATTTGAACCTTTCTGTGAGACATCGAGCTCTGAAGCTGAGGCACTTCGATCGATCGATGTCTAGGGTTTTTAGAAATATTTTTCTAAAATGTGATAAATTGGTTGTTTTCATTTGTATATGATTTATACGTGTTTATTATGTGATTATCATGTGTTTTTGATGATTTTAAATGTCTTGTGACTAACGTGCATTGGAAGTTTCTACAACATACCAAAAAGGGCAAAATTGGAATTTTGAGTTTTGTAGAAACATCACATGATGAAAATATTTCAAGGATGTATTCTTATCCTATTTACCATGACAAAGGTGATATCATGAGTATTTCTGACCATCCGGGTCATTTATGGAGTTTCCATATACCAGGGGTATTTTGGTCATTTTACCCCGAGAATATTTTTGGTATTTACACTTAAGGAATCTCTTGAGCATATTATTATCTTCATTCTGAAGCTGAGTTATTATTAATTTGAAGATTATATGGTGATTTTATCTTATTTCTCTCAAATGATGATATTGTTGACTATAGCTGGATATGTGACGATTTGAGATGTCACATTCTATTTTTTCTTGAAGAAACTCTTATATATGTTATAAGAGCATATTTATCATCATTATTCAGAATTGTTCAAGGTGTCAAAGTTGTAGAAATGTTCATAACATATAAGAAGAAATATTGGGAATTTCGGTGTTATACTTTGACATAATCTTGTCAACTATTATCTATTTATTTCTTCTTCAAAAATTTGAGATGGTATACATATTTGCCAGCCTCAAAACGTGTATAAACAGTTGAATATGATGTGTAATTCATTTTGTGAGTTGGAGACAAGTGGACCAACCAAAAAGGAGCTAGTTAGCAAAAATTGCCAACTTGGATTTTTCAAATATAGCCAAACGGCTACTTGGTGTATATGGCTATTCTTGGCAGATTTTTTGAGTCAAGTTAGATCTCTCACATGTCTTATTATTGTGCTTGAAGTTGGAGATATTTTGGTGATATTATCCTCTCTTATTTATTAAGGAAAATCAAAATTTATTTTTGAAAATAAAGGGAAGTAGCCAACGGCTACTGTGAAGATAATTGAAGCTGAATTTTCATTTGAAGTTGTCAATTCCCACATGCCTATTCTTGTGCCAAGAAGTTGAGGGAATTATCCCTATTTTGCTAAGGATAAATCAAGATAATTCCAAGTCATTTTTGAAGCTTAAAATCGGCCAACATGATATTGCCAAGGTGGACCAATTATGTTGTCTTATTTTGCCAAGTGTACAAGGCCAACCAACTTCATCTACACATCCTAACTAGTGTTTTGATATAAAGATCAACCTTTTTAGTTGAGTATTCAAAGAGAAACACTTTTTCAAAATCAGCAACATTCTGTCCAGTTTTGTCAGATTGACCATCTGAATCTTTTTATTTTTTGAAGGGCCAAAATTTTATTTTTGTCTGATTTTTGGACAGAGTCTTGTTAACATTAAGTTAAATTCTGAAAGTTTTAATTTTTGGAGTTGTGTACAATTAGTTTTGAATTTTTCAAAAACAGGTTCTGAACTGAGTGTCTCAGATTCTGTTTTCAAAGGGGATTTTTACAAAGGGTTGTAGTGTAATTTCCGCTAACCACTATTCACCCCCTCCCTCTAGTGGTGTTATTGCAGGTCACGGTCCAATAATTGGTATCAGAGCGAGGTCTGCACCACTCAAAGAAGCAAGATTCAACACCGTACAATCAATACAAAGCCAAGAAACAATTACTCTTTGTAGCCTGCTTATCTCAGATTAAATACATACTATGGCAATAGTTTCTCTCACAAAGGTGAGTTGGAAGGTATGTCTACTCAACGCCCTCCTCTTTTTGATGGCAATAATTTTGTTCATTGGAAACTAAGAATGAGGCTATTCTTAATGGCTATAGACATCGATTTATGGTCTATAGTTGAAGATGGCCGTACATTCCAATGAAAGTTGTACAAGTTAGTGGAGTCACACAAGAGGTTGAAAATATAAAAGTGAATGGTCATCGGAAGATAAAAAAAATGTCCATGAATGCTAAAGCTATGCAATTACTTTTGAATGGACTTACAACTTCTGAAGCAGGATATGTTCAAATTGCACAAGCGCACACGATGTGGAAATCACTTGTATTAAAGCATGAAGGTACTAGTGGTGTTAAAGAATCAAAAATAAACATGCTTATGACTGAATTAGAGTCTTTCAAAATGTTGCCAAACGAATCCATAACATCTATGGATTTGAGGATTACTAACATTTTAATGCCCTTGAAGCTTTAGGGAAATCATTCAAACAATGAAAAGTTCAAAAGGTGCTACGAAGCCTTCCTGCTGAATGGGATCCAAAGGTGACTGCAATCGAGGAGACAAAGTCAATCACTAAGATGGATGAATTGATCGGGTCTCTTAAAGTCTGAGGTAAAACTAACCAACGGAAGTCCGAGTCATCTAAATCATCAAGTAAGTCAATAGCTTCAAAACAACTGAAACACATACAAATAATGATGATAGTAATAGTGACTGAATTAGATGATGACTTGATATTAATAGCGAAAACTTAGAAAGTTTTTCAAACGTCCTAATAGGAATAGACAACGTTCTTCTTCTTCTTCTTCTCAACCTAGGAAAAATAACACAACAAATGGTATAATAAAGAATTAAAGTGTTATGAATGCGGTCAAAAAGGACATATTTCATATGATTGTCCCACGAAGAAAAATAATAATAATAACAACAATAATAAACAAGCCAAGGACAAGGAGGCACAAATGACAAAGACAAAGGAGTCTAAGGCAAGGAAAGGGAAACGAGCAATGAAGGTGAGCACATGGAGCGACTCATCCGACTCAGAATCCGAAACTGAGGAAGCTCAAGTCTGCTTCGTATCCAACGAGGTATGTTCTTCTTCTGATAGTGATTCTGATAGTGACATGACATTTGATGAAATGTATGAAGAGTTCTTAAGAATGCATGCTCACTGTAAGAGGCTCTCTAAAGAAAAGAAGAAACTAGTTGAAGAAAATGACAAGTTGAAGACGTCCAACTTGGAATTTTCCGATCAATTAGAATCTCTTAAACAAGAGTCTACTAATACTCTTGATTCTTTAGAGAATAAAATTGAATCATATAGGAAAGATGAACAAAAGAAAAAATGGAAAATAATATGTTAAAGTCTAAGTTAGAAAGTTGTGAACATGAAATATACAACTTAAGTCTTCTAAACTTAACTTAGAAAAAATGTTAGAACAATTTAAATCTGGTGCAAATATGTTAGATACACTTATATCATCACAAAATATGGAAATGATAAAACCGGCTTAGGATATAAAGAAGAAGATGACAAAGTGATAAAAAGACTAAGTTTGTTCATCAACTACTAAACAACCTTATAAAGCATAAAAACACTTTGCCTGCTAAATCTTCTTCTACTCCTTCTTCTACTTATTATAAGGCAAAAATACAACACCACCCACAAAACCACACATACAACAACAGGCCAAATTTGCATCTAGACAACCTAGAAATTATGCCTACATGTATACAAATGCAACTAGACTAATAAAATGCATCAACTTATTATGAACCTAAGTATAGGCAACACTCTATAAGTCTTATAGAAATGCCTATGAACACATATAGCGCCATTCAAGAAACAAAATCATGCCTTATACATATAAAATCGGCCAAGATATATTATCAACCATGGCACAACATGTATAACAATGCATCTTCACTTATGTGGAATAATCATCTATATGCTAATCTTCTATTTTCCAAATTATAACATGCTAAAAATGTGCCTAGAAGGTATGTTCAAGTTTGGATACCTAAGGGATATCTAAACAAGAATAGTGCCCCTAACATTCAAGGACCCAAATAAAGGGTACCTAAAACTTTGTCTCCATTGTAGGAAAAACAAGGAATGCAAGAAGGAGGCAAAGTCAAAGAATCTAAAAACCAAATGGTTTTTAGATAGTGGATGTTCGAGGCATATGACGGGAACCCCAAACTATTCATCGAATTGGAACATATGATGGTGGAAAGTACATTCGGTGACAACAACAAAGGAAAGTTGTTGGAAAAGGAACAATTGGGGACCCTAACACATTTCAAATACGAAATGTGTTGTTAGTAAGCAATCTTCTTATAATTTACTTAGTATTTCTCAACTTATAGATTGTGGTTATAATGTCTCTTTTCCCAATTCTTGTGATATAATAAATGAAAAAGGAGAAAGTTTTAAAAGGAAATAGAGATGGTAAATTTATACTCTTACCTTAGATAACATGTTAGATGCTAAGGTTAAGTGTCTAATATCACATGACTTAGATGTAATTTATGGCATAGAAGATTAGGCCATATAGGAATTTCAACCATTAAGAAATTATCTAAGAAGAATTTAATTAGAGGAATGCCTAAGTTAGACTTAGATAATTTTCAAATGTGTGAAACATGTATTAAGGAAAACACATTAAAGAAACATTAAAACCGAAACATGAAGTGAGTACTAGTCATGTACTAGAATTGCTTCACTTAGACTTATTTGGTCCAAGTAGGACAAGAAGTCTAGGTGGACACTACTATATGTGTGTCATAGTAGATGATTACTCACGCTACACATGGACATTGTTCTTAACACACAAAGACGATGCTCCATTAGCAATCGAAACTCTTATTAAGCAACTTGAAAACATTTACGAAGAAAATGTTAAAAGGATTAGAAGTGATAGAGGTGGAGAATTTAAAAACAAAGTAATCAAATTTTGTGAACTACATGGAATTAAACATGAATTCTCACCACCTAGAACACCACAACTCAATGGAGTTGTTGAACGTAAAAATAGAACAATTCAAGAAGTTGCTAGGACAATGCTTTGTGAAAATAAATTACCTAAATATTTATGGGCTGAAGCTGTTAGTTGTGCATGCTATATTAAAATAGGCTTACTATTAGAAAGAAATTAAATAAAACGCCTTATGAATTGCTAAACAATAGACAACCTAAGATAGATTATCTTAAAGTATTTGGATGTAAATGTTTTGTGCTGAACACTAAGGATAATCTAGATAAATTTGAACAAAAGTCTATTGAATGCATATTTGTTGGGTATTCAACTAACTCAAGAGCATATAGGTGTTATAATCCTGCATCTAGAAAGATAATTGAATCCATACATGTAAATTCAATGAAAATGCATGCTTTGAAGTTAGTGATAAAACTCAACATAAACAGAAAATGTTGAAAATATGTTTGATGATGATGTATTACTTGAGCCTGTACTTGATCATCTAGAACCAACTCCCCTGAACAAGACATGCATGAACCCTTAGATGAAATAAATGAAGAACTTTGCAATTGGAAGATAATACAACTAATGATCCAATTACATATGATAATGTTCACACTAATGAAACATTTGAACAAGATGAGGGTGAACCTAGTCAATCTAGGAATTGGTGGCATCCTAGAGAATAATCATTGGGGATCCAAGTGTTGGGGTTAGAACACGTAGAAATATAAGTCAACTTGAAGGACATAGCTTAATCTCACAATTAGAACCTAAGAATGTAAAGGAAGCCTTAGGTGATATCTTGGATAGATGCTATGCATGAGGAATTAAATCAATTCACAAGGAACAACGTGTGGGACTTAGTACCTAAACCGAAACAAGTCTAATAGGAACAAATGGGTGTTTAGGAATAAAATGGATGAACAAGGAAAATTACAAGAAATAAGGCTAGACTAGTCGCACAAGGTTATAATCAACAAGAAGGAATAGATTATGAAGAAACCTTTGCACCCGTTGCACGACTAGAAGCAATTAGATTGTTACTTGCGATTGCAAGTCTAAGCAATATTAAGCTCTTCCAAATGGATGTCAAGAGTGCATTCTTGAATGGATACATCCAAGAAGAGGTGTTTGTCAAACAACCCCTGGATTCGAAGATCCAAAGAATCCTAACCATGTTTACAAGCTTAAGAAAGCTCTATATGGTTTGAAAAAGCTCCAAGAGCTTGGTATGATAGATTTGCAAACTTTCTTATTGCAAATAATTATCAAAGGGGAACATAGACAACACATTATTCCTAAGAAGAAAAGATAATGATTTGTTAATAGTTCAAATATATGTAGACGATATTATCTTTGGTTCAACCAACCCTACCTTAGTAAAAGACTTCGAAGAATGTATGAAGTCAGAATTTGAAATGTCAATGGTAGGAGAGTTGAATTATTTCTTAGGACTTCAAATCAAACAAACCCCTCAAGGAATTCACATTAGCCAACTTAAGTATGTCAATGATATGATTAAGAAGTTTGGCTTTGAAGAGTTGAAACCACACACCCCTGAGTGTTAGCACCAAACTAGATAAGGATGAAAATGGTAAACCTTTTGATGACACTTTATAGGTCTATGATTGGCTCATTGTTATACTTAACTGCATCAAGACCTGATATCATGTTTAGTGTGTGCATGTGTGCTAGGTTTCAATCTTGTCCTAAGGTATCACATTACAATGCAGTGAAAAAGATCTTTAGATATCTTAAGCATACACCTCACTTAGGACTGTGGTATGATAGAAACTAAGTTGGAATTACACGCATATAGTGATGCTGATTATGGTGGTTGCAAGTTAGATAGAAAATCCACTAGCGGTACTGTCAATTCATAGGAACCAACTTGATCTCTTGGTTTTCTAAAAAGCAAGCTAGTGTAGCTCTTTCTACCACTGAAGCCGAGTATATCTTTGAGTTTATGTACTACCCAAATACTTTGGCTTAAACAGCAACTTAGTGATTTTGGCATTAAAATGAAAAGATTCCAATTTTCTGCGATAGCACAAGTGCATCAATCTTTCTCAATCCGGTGCTTCATTCTAAGGCCAACACATTGAGGTGCGATACCACTTTCTTCGCGATCATGTTCAAAATGAGGATATAGTTAAACCATATAAGAACTGATCACAATCTGACATCTTTACCAAACCCCTTAATCAAGCCACTTTTGAAAACTTACGAGCCAAGTTAGGTGATGACTTACGACACTATTGTATAGTTTATCTTTTGCATGATTTGCAAAATAAAGGGGAGATAGAATAAGAACATGATTTTTGAGTTGGTAAGTCATGATAAGTTTCAATGGTATAAGTTGAGCATAGGTTAAGGGGGAGAGTATAAGTTGAGGGGGAGCGTACTATTTAAAAGTTTTGTAAAAAAAAAGATTGATAAACAATTGGTTATAAGTTGTGACATTAAAATCATGTTAGGTTATTTTGAAAATCATCCGAAAGGGGGAGAATGTTGAGAAATATGTTTGGATAATTTTCAAAGTCATGATTTTAAGTGGTGAGTACTTAAAAATGTCACACATGGTGTTATATGTGATTAAAAGTTGAAAAAGTTGACATAGATCTCTCAGGTTGTTGCACATCGATCGATCTATGGTATAAGTTGAGGATAGGTTAAGGGGAGAGTATAAGTTGAGGGGGAGCGTACTATTTAAAAGTTTGTTAAGAACAAAGTTTGATAAACAATTGTTTATAACTTGTGACATTACATGTTAGGTTATTTTGAAAATCATCCAAAAGGGAGAGAATGTTGAGAAATATGTTTGGATAATTTTCAAAGTCATGATTTTAAGTGGTGAGTACTTAAAAATGTCACACATGGTGTTATATGTGATTAAAAGTTGAAAAAGTTGAAAAGTTGACATAGATCTCCCAGGTTGTTGCACGTCGATCAATCTATGTACATAGATCCTCACATCGATCGATCAATGTAAGGCAGTAAAAGTTCAAGACCTTACTGTGAGACATCGATCTCTAAACCTGAGACACATCGATCGATCGATGTACATGGAACCCTCACTTCGATCGATCAATGTAGGTTAGAGACAAAACCTGAACCTTTCTGTGAGACATCGATATCTGAAGCTGAGGCACTTCGATCGATCGATGTCTAGGGTTTTTAGAAATATTTTTCTAAAATGTGATAAATTGGTTGTTTTCATTTGTATATGATTTATACGTGTTTATTATGTGATTATCATGTATTTTTGATGATTTTAATGTCTTGTGACTAACGTGCTTTGGAAGTTTCTACAACTTACCAAAAAGGGCAAAATTAGAATTTTGAGTTTTGTAGGAACATCACATGATGAAAATTTCAAGGATGTATTCTCATCCTATTTATCATGACAAAGGTGATATCATGAGTATTTCTGACCATCCGGGTCATTTCTGTAGTTTTCATATACCAGGGGTATTTTGGTCATTTTACCCCCGAGAGTATTTTTGGTATTTTCACTCAATGAATCTCTTGAGCATATTATTATCTTCATTCTGGAGCTGAGTTATTATTAATTTGAAGATTATATGGTGATTTATCTTATTTCTCTCAAATGATGATATTGTTGACTATAGCTGGATATGTGACGATTTGAGATGTCACATTCTACTTTTTCTTGAATACTCTCTTACATATGTTATAAGAGAATATTTATCATTATTATTCAGAGTTTTTCAAGGTGTCAAAGGTGTGGAAATGTTCATGACATATAAGAAGAAATATTGAGAATTTCGGTGTTACACGTTGACATAATCTTGTCAACTATTATCTATTTATTTCTTTTTCAAAAATTTGAGTTGGTATACATATTTGCCAGCATCCAAACGTGTATAAACAGTTGAATATGATATGCCATTAATTTTGTGATTTGGAGACAAGTGGACCAACCAAAAAGGAGCTAGTTGGCAAAAATTGCCAACTTGGATTGTTCAAATATAGCCAAACAGCTACTTGGTGTATATGGCTATTCTTGGCAGATTTTTGAGTCAAAATGAAGCTCTCGCATGTCCTATTATTGTGCTTGAAGTTGGAGATATTTTGGTGGTATTATCCTCTCTTATTTTTTAAGGAAAATCAAAATTCATTTTTGAAAAAAAAGGGAAGTAGCCAACGGCTACTATGAAGATAATTGGAGCTGAATTTTCATTTGAAGTTGTCAACTCCTACATGCATATTCTTGTGCCAAGAAGTTGAGGGAATTATCTCTATTTTGCTAAGCATAAATCAAGATAATTCCAAGTCATTTTTGGAGCTTAAAATCGGCCAACATGATATTGCCAAGGTGGACCAATTATGTTGTTTTATTTTGCCAAGTGTACAAGGCCAACCAATAATGTGAAGACACTTGGACTTGATGATGAAGATGGTGACACATGTGCATTCTTATCTTCAAGGATCAATTCACACTATAAATAGAGGCAATGGTGAAGAAGATGAAACACACTTGAAGCTCACAAGAATTTGTTGAATTGTCTAGCTATCATCTTCTTCTTGTTATTGTTCTTGTTCCATTCTTCGTAGCAAAGGTGTTCTTGTTGTTTTGTTGAGCTACAAGCCTCTTGAGCTTTATTTGTAAGATTGATTAGCCACTCTTATAAGGCTATATCAATAGGTTGTAGAGGTGTTGCAACTAAGTGTTGCTTAGAAGGTGATCATCCAAGTCTTAAGTAGTGGTGGTGTATAACCCAAGGATCAAGCTTGGTTCTTATTGTAAGGTGATTCATTCGATAGTGAAATCTAAGGAAAGGTGTTCCTTGGGACTGGAGTAGGTCACATTGATTGAACCAGGATAAATTCTCTGTGTTCTTGTCTTGTTTCTTCATTTATGTTTTCTGCCCCTTTTTAATGCAGTTTTCACACAACTTCTCACAATTTGAAAAAATAGCTAAACACTTTCAAAATTCGTGATGTTTGGTGGAGTTATACTTCAGACTGTTGGCTTTCATTTGAAATAAGAATCACTTGATTTGAGCAAGGAAAAGTTAGTCTTTCAATCTTTGCAAGATAACTGCTCCAATCTGGCTGCAATCTGACCAGTTTTGAGAAAGCTTAAATTCTATATTTATCAAGAATTGTTTAAGGTAAGCTCCTTTTGGAAACTTTATCTACACATCCTATGGAGTGTTTTGATATAAAGATCAACCTTTTTGGTTGAGTATTCAAAGAGAAACACATTTTTCAAAATCTGCAACATTCTGTCCAATTCTGTCCAGATTGACCATCTAAATCTTTTTTTGTTTTGAAGGGTCAAACGATCTTATTTTTGTCTGTGTTTTGGATAGAGTCGTTTTAACACATTAAAGTTAAATTCTGAAAATTTTCATAATTTTTAGAGTTGTGTACAATTAGTTTTGAATTTTCAAAAACGGGTTCTTAATCTGAGGTGTTCTCAGATTCTGTTTTCAAAGGGGATTTTTACAAAGGGTGGTAGTGTAATTTCCGCAAACCACTATTCACCCCCCTCTAGTGGTGTTTATTGTAGGTGCACGGTCTAACATCAGGTTGGCGCACAACCATTGATCGCTGTGACATGAGTCTCTAAAGTTAGAGATATTGATTGATCGATGTAGTTAAAGTTCAAAATTGAAACCCTCACTGTCCAACATCGATCTCTCAGGTTAAAGATATCAATCGGTCAATGTGTACATCAGTCTCTCAAAGAAAATATATCAATCGATCGATGTAGGTAAGGTGCAAAACTGAAACACATTGGAAGACATCGATCTCTCAACCCAAAGACATCGATCGATCTACGTCAACATCAGTCTCTGAAACATAAGACATAGATCCACCAATGTCTTCAAAAATTCAAATTTTTATAACCGATTAAAATTTTTTTCTCTCTCCAATCTTACTCAAATCTCTTATGGACTTCCCTCCAACATCTATAATGCTTTTTTGACTATTGCAAACGTGTCGAAGATATTCTAGGGTGGCTATGGAGCATCAAATCCCATTATAGGGTGGCGAAATACTATTTGGATATGTTCAAGATATTTGATTTAGTTGAAGACTTTATGGATGTTGCAAAAACATGGCTTACACCCTCTATATATTGAAGAAGCTCAGATGAGACATTTACATACTTTCATCCTCTTCAAGCTTCATCCCCCATTTCTTTTAAAAGCTCTCAAATGCTTGAAGTTCTTAAAGCTCTTTAAGCTCTCGTTGCTTATTTTCATTGTTGCAAATTGTGAGAGTAGAAGTCGAACACAAGAGGAATTATACATATTTGATCTCTTGCTTGTGATTTAAACTTATTAGAAAGTGTAATTTTACTTCTTCCCCAAAACCCATTTGGAGAAAGTTCTTTGGAAGAACTTTGTTGAAGTTGTGAAAAAGTAAGAAGTAGCCCTTGCTTGTAGCAATTGTTGTTTATGTTGCACAAAGTATTTATGTAACAAGCCGTTATTGTTGTTGTTGCACAAAGTGTTTTTGTACAATAAGTTTCTGCTGTTATACTTGTCACTTGCACTAAGTGTTAGTGTAAGTGTTGTTGCTGCTGTTCTTATTCCTTGTCAAAGGTAATAAGAAAGCTGTTGTTGAAAATCCACTTTAGAAGCAAAGTGGTAATAGAGTATAATCAAACAGATTTGAATCAATCTAAATTGTGAGTCACAAACTCATTATCTCTCATCCTATTGTTTCTTATTTAGTAGAGTATTTGAGTTGGAGTAAGCTAAACCGAGAAAATTCTTAAAATTGCCAACACTCTATTCACCCTCCTATAGGCTGATGGTTATGGACCTAACAACTGGTATAAGAGCCTAACCTCAATTTCTTGGCCGATGTTTGCAAGTAGAAAGTTAAAGACCATTGAAAAATATGACTTTCAGAACTTCTATCTTGTACAACTCAACTCCCATCCAGTATATTCATAGCACCGAACACAAAACTTCCCCTATTTGATACTCAAAACTATTCCTTATTGAAATATAGGATAAGTACGTATTTGTGTGGATGTGGTTATGATATATGGAGAGTGGTTATAGAGGTAATACCTCCACCAACCAAGTTGGATAAAATGGGAGAGTAGTCGTGAAGGAATTGGATGACTACAATGACGAGGATAAGAAAAATTTGGAGCTAAAAGGTAAATCTCTTGAAATCTTCCGTCTTTCCCTCTCGCACAAAGAGCTAATAAAGGTCCAAGACATCTCTCCACATGAGACATGGAAGAAACTTGAGGGTTTAGCAAATGGTGGTCATCAATCAAATATAGATGAAGATGATCATGATAATAGAGAAGCAATATACCTCATAGCTTTTGAAGATGACAAAGAGATATCTCTTTCATCTTCCTAATTTGATAAATTACAAGATGAATATTACTTTACATGAGGAATTTGAAAAACTTGCACTAAAGTACAAGCATGCTAAAAAGGAACTTAGTTTAAGCAAATTAGAAAATGAAAATATTCATGAGTCTCTTGTTCTACTTCATCTAGAGCATGAAGTTACCTCAGGAAGACACATAAATCTTTAGCTCTAGAAACATATAGATTAAAAATAAATGTTTTAACTTGAAGAACTCTATAAGATGAATTGTGATAAGGTTATCCATCAAAAACTTGTTGGTAAACAAAAAATAGTTAATAGAAAATCCAACTTTGGGTTTTAAAATTCAACTACTTCAACCCAAGATAAATTGCCTAAGATAAAAGAGGCGTCTTCATGTGATTCACATAGGCTAAATTTATACTTCCAAATGAAATTCTTAGGAATGTTAACAAAATTTCCAAGCCTATGAAGGTAATTAAACCTTTTCAAGCGCAAAAGCACACAATCAATCATGCTCGTACTTGTTTCTTTTGTAACAAAAAAAGGTCATGCGTTCAGTGGTTGGTAGAGATAAGAAAAGCTCTAAGTGTTATTTTGATATCTAAAGGCATGAGAACTAAACGAATTGGACCCAACAACAAAAGGGTACCTATGGATAGTCATTTGTCTATGTAGGAGCTGGAATCCATATAGAAGGCAAAGTGGAAGAAATCAAATAGCTCATGGAATTGAAATGATCATATACAGTCGACGAAGAGCGATTCCCTATCAAGTTCAAGATCAAAGATGGTGAAAGCCCATTTTGGCAATTGGAGATGTTAGACCCTTGGAGTTTAAAGTGTTGGTAAACTTTCTAACTTTCCTTTTAGTCACATAATATGTATAGAAGGGACATGAGCTAAATTTGATAAGTGGTATCCATTGGGGGTGTGATGATAATACTTAAATGCTTTCTAAAATGATAAGATATTTGCAAAAAAGAAAGATAATGTTTGATGTCTTTGGGATTTTTGAAAAGAAAACAAATGTTTAGCTTACAAGTTTTTATTGTCAAAACTCTTTGATAGGTTTTTTAAGTTTATCTATTATATCGAATAGATGACTTCGATATGTGGTTACAATGTTTCTAAGAACTTTCAAAGGTACCAACCTATCAAAATATTTACGAACCATGATGGCATATATGATACTTATCAATTATCTAAGCATTGATAAGTAAAAATTTAAGTTTTGTATTAGAAGTACATTCTCAACGCTCTATAAATGCTTCATTTCTTCTTGATAGGAGCACTATGCATACTTATGGTATTTAAATGGTTTCTTTTACAATTGATTGACTGATGTGGCTTGCTTGAGCATTTGAAACTAGTTCATTCCATTTTATTTACTTCGATATGCTTCTTTCTAGGAATTATAATACATGATCACGAGTCTCTGAAAATACCTGAGAATGAACATACCCATAAGATTAATCTATCAAGAAAAATAGAAGCTGGAAGTTTTAAGGAATCGATATTTGTCAAAATTAGATAGAAAAAGAAAAATTAGAATATTGATGGGGATAAGTTTCTCTAAAGGTTTCTCTGTCCAAACACTTTTAAATGGAAAACTTAAGTGTTGGTTGATCATTCATATGGTGTAATTAAGGAATTGTATTAATATGACTTCCTAAAAGCTTTGAATGAATAGAATCTTTGCTCTAAAATATTTTACGATATTTAGATGTAAGTTTTTCACAATTAACACCAAAGATGATTTAGAAGACTTGAACTTTTAATGGATGATGAACATGTCAAATAAGAGCATATAGTTGAACAAGTCTAGCAATCATGATTATTTCCGTTAGGAAGAATTGTATCTAGAACTTGAGGATCCAAATGTTTAGATGATAAAGGTTATTTGAACATTCATGAGGATCAAAAGCAAGGAGAAAACCTCTAAGCTATATGAGTTCTTTTAAATTTAGAAAAGTTAAAACCGAATAAGGAAGAAAACTTAAACTATAGCTATAGATTATTATCAAGATATGGATGAAACTTACGTTTTACCTTGCAAAGTTTAAAACTCTAAGAAGCTTTCTAGGCTATATTTGGCATAGAAAATCAACTATATGTCAAATTGACCATCTTGGATAAATTTTTTAGAATGAATTTATAGATCTTAATCTTTCAATATTGAAGGCCTTGATGAGTCAAATCATGCTTCATGGTTAGAGCATCCTTGTATGACTTGAACCAAGCTCCTATAGTTTACTATGAGAGGTAAGATAATCTTTAAATAGAAAACGAGTCATCACATTCTTCATCCAAAAATACTATAATGATATTTTGTAAATATCCATATTGGTAATACATTTGAGTCCAATATAGAAATTTTGTGCAAAATTTGCATAAGCTGATGCATGATAAGTTTGATGAAAGTATTATGAGAAAACTCAACTACATTCTTGAGTTTCATACTACGCAAACTATGAAAGCATTTGTAGACCACCCCTCGAAACTAGGTCTTTGGCCTGGTGCACCCGCGATACTCTACTACGAGAAGTACAAGGCGTGGATACCATACATGTGCATGTCGACAAAATCATGGTATGATATAGCGGAAGCAACATAAATATTAAAAAAATACAAGCGACATGCATCATACATTAAAATTCCTTACAAATCATAATGTACTAAGTCCCAAAATCTTCTAAATACATCATAATAAAATATCTAACATCTTAAATTAGAACTCTCTTGCGTACTTCCCGCTCACGGTTAATCTACATGAGCTCGTACTCTATAACCTGTACCACGGTCCTTGTTCTCTGCATTTAGTGAAGAAGGCAAGTTTGAGCGATAACACTAATCGCCTAGCAAGTAGTCCTACTAGATGTGTCATGTGGATCATGCATGGGGAGACAGGGTAATAAAGTAATGATAGAACATAATAATGAACATAATAAAACACGACTCCAATTAAACAAGTAAAGTGACATAACATAAGCATAATATATAACATGTAATACATTGAATTTACATCATAACGTAAGCAACATAAATCTTCTACCTAAGTCCTCCAAGATTAGATTCTAATTCATGTTCTAAACTAAGGTCATAGGTTTATACATCTACACTTTCATGCATAATTCCTACCTTGATCAACTTAATGACATCATAGGCTTAAGGATATTCTAAGATAACCTAAGGATCACATGGTTATAATATGATGCATAAACATGACTTTCATAAAAACATAACATGACTTTACCATAAACATGCATAACTTGGCATTTCGTAGATCATAAACATAACATGACATTTCATAAACATGAAGACATAACATTTCATACTGGTTATAACACTTTGATAAGAATAATAACGCACAACATACCGAACGATTCCTCATATAGTACATGTACAACATAAAACATAAATACATGTCCTAACGCTGACGCGTTATGATAGAGATCCCATGTCCCGGACCCGATATTACACCCGGTCATAATGAAGACATATGCCAACCTACCACTCTAGTCGCGATGTCAGGCCGCCGCACCATAACGTAACATAATCATAGACATAATATAACATAGCGTGTGTCGTTGGGATCAATCGTCTCGTGTTTATTATTCGTTACGCGGAGGAACTTTTAAAACATGTGATGCGATAAAAATAATTTTTTCCAGCTTTTATTTCATGCATGGTAAATTTCAACCAAAATGGTAATTTGGTCATTCTACAATCTAATTATCAAACATCCATCATTTATCTACATTCTACATTTCATAACAAAAAAAATACCACTTTTACCCCCAAAAAGGTACTATTCGGCCAAACTTCATAAAACATCCCCCTTTTGGTAATTTCACACACCACCACTTTATTAATTTGTATTTTCCATAAACAACTCATATTTCGACATTTAAGTATTTATATCACTTATTTCCTAATTTCCTTGATATGTCACCTAGAAATACATAACTTATATCATAATTTACATCTTATTATATACTATACGTAGAAGTATAAATAATATGAAATAAAGTCATTTATGTCATAAAAATTTGTTTAGGCCGTCTATATATATATGTGGGTACGTACATATATATATTTTTATACAATGTACATGTAAGTGTTCATAATATATAATCAAGATATTTTGATCATAAAAAGTCCTTTATGGCCGTGTATAAATATATGTTTGTATGTGTATATGTATTTTTATACATTGTACATATATGTATTCATAACCCAAAATAAAGATACTTTTATTATAAAAAGAGATTTATGGGCATGTATATATATATATATGTGTGTGTATGTATGTATGTATGTCTACATCTTTTCCAGAAATGGAATTAAGGACACACACTTTCTTGACTTTGGAAAATGATGGAATAAAGTAAAATGACTCTTTAAATTGGTTTCACTTCTTATATTGTGAAGCAGCAGTTGATCGACACAAAATTTTCATTATGGGTCATCGAAAAACAACCTCTATGTGTTTTTAACACATGGTATGGTTACGTACATCCAACCCCCCATATCCCGCCATAGACGGGAGCCTCTAAGGCAATGGGGGTAATGTTGTACCCCGCTCAAAACCAGCACCGCCACTGGGGTAAGAAGTAAAGCACAGACCTTGAAAGGAAGATATCGCCGGATTACCTATGATTACAAAGAACCTAAGGCGAGTTGCACATCCAAGTGTAAACGTGAAACAAGAAGGCAGGTTAAAATTTTCGTTGAGTGTTGAAGAACTACTAGAGGAAGTATTACGTTAGCAATCATGAAAGGCCAAAATTATAACATGCCCATGCACATGACGATAAGGACATACATCTAGAAATACAGATACCCTGCAAAAGCACCTAATTAAACCATAATAAACTAGGAATCCTCTTTATTCATCCCTAATATGGACGAAAAGTAGCATTCGAAAGAAGAATCAACAGAACTTTGATACAAACACTTAAGGTGTAGTAGGAGTGAGTAAGTGACATCACACAAAAAATAAGCATCAAACATATGCACACGCGATTTGAGAGGATATTATACGTGTGTAAGCGCGTATACTTAGTAACGCAAGGGTGCGTATGTGTATAATTCTGTGTATATATATATATATATATATATATATATATATATATATTGTGTACCGGTTATACATACAAAAAGGGATGTTACCTAAAGGAGTTTTATGAGAAAACATTTAATGAGATAGGGGCTGAATACATAGTGGTGTATTATTAAGGAAGAGATATATACACATGAGGATTATGGCACTAAACTCGGCCACCAAGCTTAGAAGCAACCAACCAACACTTAATAAAGAAGAAACCTCTCCTCTTCCCGTCCCAAATGCAGCCCCCAGCTACACTCTTTTTCCAAGAAGATACATAATACCCTTATTAAACAAACCACCTTAATTATCTATCATTAAAGCAAACAACACTCCAACCTTTCCCCTCCTCCCAACAGCATTCAGACGAAGCAAAGGAGGACCGAAAATCCTTCCCTCTCAAAGCTTGTTTAGGTAAGGCTACCTTCCATAATTGCTAAGGAATGCATCTTACAAGTTGAAGATCACCAAGTCTCCTTTTCATTTGGTAGAAACCGTGACTACCACAGCTCTAGGAGGAGGAGGTCTCACGACGTTGGAAGAAGAAATACGCCTTAGCAAGGGTGGATCCTCCTTAATCTATTCAAAATGCAAATGGTAAACCCTTCATTCTCTCTTAGAAAATATTATATAGTCTAAAGAATGGCTCACCAAAAGCCCTATGTCGTGTGTGATAGGAAAAGCAAGGGGGAAGTACTTCGTGTGTCAATCAATCCGAGCCAAATCCAAGAACTTCAACGGCAAGTACACTATACTCTTTAAGGCTTGAATGTGAAAGTGTGTGCATGAATGGCTAGATGTGCTTAAGATTTAATCTTAGTAGTTTTTAGGCCAAGTTGAAGGCCAAATCTTTCGGCCTTGGTTATTTAAAGTGGGGGAGTGAGATCTTGCTTCAAAGGTGAAATCTTTTGGAGTTATATATCTCATTATGTGTAAACTAAGATAAACATGATAAAGATTCTTCTTTTCCCCCAAGGAGAGCACACGGTGGGATGGGTGAAGGGGAAAGAGTGTGATTTTCGTATGTACATGCTAACTTGGTAAGAAATGGAGATAAGTCGATAGTCTTGTGGTGTGTTGCGCATAACATGCTCTTGGATTCCTTATTTTCTTGCATGCACCGAAAATGGGACTGTGATAGAGGGGTGCGTATACACTACAATGGTATACTAGGTGTTTGTACCAAAAATGAAAGATAAGGACACTTAGGAACAACACATGACCACTAGAAAAACTTCTGGAATTGGACAGAAACTTGGGTTGTTTTGAGAGATTAAAAAGGGGGTCTTAAGAACTTTAAAACCTGCTGACTTTCGGTATTCTATTAGTCTTATATGTATATGAGATGTGAGAGGTGGAATTTCGATAAAAGGAGTTGTGAATTATTATTAATAAATCTTTTGGTAAAACTGCTCAAGAAGAAATTACTGGAACTGGGCAGAACAGTGTGACGTTTTGCATGACCTGAAAATGAATCTTAGGAGCATTCAAATTGGCTACGTTTTGGTGTTATGTTAGCCTCATATGTATATGAAATGTGTGAGTCGAAATTTCATTAAAAAGAGCTACGGTTTATTTTTAATAAATTTTCTAGTAAGAATGGTCCTGCTGATAATGTTGTACTCGACAGAATTTGAGTAACATGATTAGTAGCCTGGAAATGGACCTTAGAGGCGTTCAAATTAGCTAATTTTTGGTATGAAACTAAACCTATGAATAAAGTAAGGGTGAGAGGTGGAATCATGTCAAAACGAGTTAGGGATGATTTTTAATGAATTTTCTAGTAAAATAGGTCAGGCTGAAATGCGCTGGACTGACAGAAATTGTGTGTCATATTGCATGATCCGAAATTTAACCTTAGAAAAGTGCATTTGGGCCCAATTTTGGCAGGACACTAATCCAATGAGATTATTAAGCTGGAAAGTTGGAATTTCCGAAAAATGATTAAAGGATTGGTCACAATAAATTTTATAGTAAAACTGGTCATTCCAGAATTCATTTTTTTATTCACTCTGAGAAAAGGATAACGATTCCCTTATCAACATCGTCTTGCCCTAAAACTTACCGGGTACTTACTTATGACACTTATAAACAAGTACATGCAAACCAAGTGTCCTAGAGTGTGTATCTTAATGGAGAATAACTAATGAGAAGTTGACGTTACTAAGCTGGAAATTCTCTAGCCTGATGACGAGACGTGTTTATTCAAGCATGATACGCATTGAACCACGGTTTGCATATTACATGACATGCATTTGCATCATTGTCACGTACTTGATTCATGACATGAGTTTTGTAAGGAAGAAAGATGAAATGCATTTTCAAAAGATGATTTTTTTTAAAGAAATGATTCCCCACCGGTACCGTGTGTGAGTATGAGATTGGCCAGTATGAACCCACCAGATCAGGGTTAAGTGATCTGATACGAGGCCGTGCGGGTCCAGAATAATAGACCCGACAAAGATGAGATGACGTACCGCCTCAGATTCGGGACATAGATCTGAATACAAGAATATGAGGCCGTGCGGGTCCGGATATAATAGACCCGTCCAGACGAGATGACGTACCGCCTCAGATCCGAGACATAGATCTGAACACTCTATTGTTTTATGACGATGATGATGTTTTGAAGAGAAGAATGAAAAGATCATATTTCCATTTTCATCTCACGGCATCACATGTACATATGCATGCATGTTACATTCATATAGTGACTCATGAGATTTAAGGAGGGATGACCACGCAAACCCTAAATATGACATCTCTAAGTGATCATCCTTGTCATGGCATTCATCAAATACGAGTCGTAGTATTTTAATGCTATGTTCTACTATGGGTAATGATTTTTCTTAAGTAATGACACGTTACACATACATACACATGCTTGCTACATTCACGAAAGAATACATTGGGTCCAACGTTATGACGAGCATATAGATCTTATGACCCTTGTTATGCTATTCATTGTATAAGTTACAGTTCTGTTATGATGAATTCAGTTCTAAGTGACAACTTTTCTCTGAGAAATGAACTTGCTATATTAAGTGATGACATGTATAGGACGAAGATCTGACGACGGGCAGGTATGCTTTAAACCAGAAAATTTTGAGGGTTCGATTCTTGTTTGCAATTTCCATTTAATCCCTGATTAGTATAGTATACTTGCTGGTGACGTTGTCACTCACCCTTATATTTTTCCCAGAAGTTGCAGACGACAAAGTGGAATGGATCGATGACGAACCTAGGGTTCCGTATCCGTGAGTGCATTGGGAGATGGACTAACCTAAGAGGAATGACCGGCAAGCTATGATCTTATGTATTTAGAGGGAGAAACATTTGCTTTTGTGACTCTGGATACTTTTATTTTGGGATGTAAACTATGAATGATCGTATGGATGTTTATTTTATTTTGAAGTTTTAAATTATGCCTCGGTTTCGCTTAATTACCTATGTGTAAGCACGTTAATCCGTGCCTTATACCATGGAGCATGCCGCATATGGGATGACGCCTAGTACTCTCCTTAGTGAAGTACGGCGGGTGCACCCACTCCGGCGGGGCCGGGGTGCGGGGCGCCACAGGTAATGTTGTTGTTGTATATATATATATATATATATATATATATCTATATATATATATATGTATATTTTTATACATTGTACTTATATGTATCCATAATACCAAAGCATTTTTTATTCTAAAAGGAGCTTTATGGCCGTTTATATATATATATGGATAATAAAAAAATATTTCTTAGTCATATTTCACATATATTGTGCATATGTGTATACATAACATGTACTAAGATAATTTATGTCATGAAGAAGGCCTAAGCCTGTGTGTGTGAGTATACTTACATATTTATTTTTCTATAATATACATATATATCATAACATGTAAATAAATTATCTATAATCTAAAAAGGCCTTAGGGTCGTGTATTATACATGCATGCTTACATATATAATTTCATAATCATGCCACAAATTTATTTAGCCTCATTCTTGGCCTTATGGCCAAATTTATGTTAGTAGATATACAATATATATATATACATATATATATATATATATATATATCACATAGAAACATATATTTTATGTAATATTATAGTGAAAACTTGAACATACTACATGGATGATCCCACTTTGATATAAACATATATACTTAACTGTTAAAAATCCATGAAGAATCTAGGAAGAATATTTGCCTTTCTCACTTTTCTTACAACTTAAAGAGAAGGTTTCTCCACTTGGCTTGGAAGAAAAGAGCTTGCCCTTCTTTCCTTGGTAGCTATGGTTTCAAGAGAAAAATGGAAGATTTAGTGAACAACGTATGAAGCTAAATAAATGGAAGAACTTAACTTGGACTACATTAAGTTCTTACCTTGTTCTTTCCTAGTTCTTGGTTCTATAACCTTCTTGGGTCACTCCTTGGATGAAGTAGGGATTGGAACCTAGTCTTGAATGTGTTTAGATGATGTGAGGAGAAGAAAAATTCCTCATTTGCCCTTGTGAAATTCACGGCCAAAAATGGAGAAAAGAATGTTGGAAGGCTTGTTGTCTTGCAGAAGAAGGAGAGGTATTTTGTTTGAGAGATGAAGATGTTGGAGTGTGGATTGAAGAAGAAGAAATCTTCTCCCTTGTTCTTCATTTGGTGTTCTCGGCTAGGGAAGGACGAATGGAGTCGGAAGACTTGAGTTTGCTTGAAGGAAAGAGGAAAGAGTTTTTGCTGGAGTGTAGAACAATTTTGTTGGAGTGTAAGAATGGAAAGAGGAGAAATTTGTCCTTGCCATCCATTGGTGATTCTTGGCCATAAAGAGAAGAGGAAGAGGAGTTCGAAGGCTTTGTTTCCTTGGAAAAGAGAGAAGAGAGTATTGATTAAGGAAGATGTGTTGAAGTGTAAATGGGAAGAGAAAGGGGTATTTCCCTTTTCTTAGTATCTTCAGCCGGGGGGGTTGAAGGGAAGAAGATTTTTCTTTGGTAATTGATGGGGTTTGGAAGTATTAGGTGTAAGTTATGATGGTGGGATGGGATGACTGGAAAAAGTGTGTAAGAAAAGGAAGACTTTTGTGGTTTCTTGAAGGGAGTGGCCGGCCTAATAGTTAGGGTGGGAAGAAATGGTTTGTCTTGTATGCCATGTAGGAATGAGTGAGAGAAAATGTGATGATTGGAGTAAAAGTGTGTAGGGTTTTATTGTGTAGTTGAAGACAAAAGAAAAGAAAACTTTTCTTCCCATTTGCATGGATAAAAATTGGCAAACGAGAGGGTTAAGTTGGTTGAATAGGACAAAATATCATCATTTGGTTTCTACACAATTTTCTACGCGTGATATTTTGTTGGGGTATTTTTTTAGGCACAATTTCTTCTTCTTTTCTTACTAGTTGGCACCAAATACATATGTATGTATGTATATTTTCATTTTCCTTTCCTTCTCTTCCAAGATATTTTATTATATCCTACTTTCTTTTTCTTTTATTTAACTGATTCTAATTTCTTGTGTCATGTCTTTTTATTGGGTTTAATTTAGTCTAATGGCTTAAATTTTTACCGACTAATTTATTTAAATCTTATCGTATGTTCGAAAATGTTCGTTACCTAGTTTCGTCATATATCGATATATTGGTTACCTTACCGTTCAATTATTGTTCGGAGCGTTTCTAACTATGATATATAATACCGATGTCCTATTAAATTTCTATTCAAGTTTTTATTGCATTGAAATTTTATGGATATCTCACTTTTATTTACTTTTCTATTACCTTATTTCTTTCTCTACCGACCTAAAAATACGGGTCGTAACATTCTCTCCCCCTTATAAAAAGGTTCGCCCTCGAAACTTGAGGGTTGTATCGATCTCACTGTTAAGAATTCCAAATACTTAGATTCCATTGGCATCACTTAATTGTAGATTCTTCAACTTAACATATACTATTCCCAAATTTCTAGCGATTCCCCTAATACATTAATCGTACTTTCTTCCATTATAAAATCTATACTCGAAATCCATTTTCATATTTTTTGATCTTATTCTATGATTATATCCTTATTTATTCGGTACCTTGATAATTTAATATCCATTTACTTATAATAAGAGAGCCGGGGGTCTCACTGGAAGCAGACTCTCTATCCCTTGGGATAGAGGTATTGTCTGCCTATCATTTACCCTCCCCAGACCCTAACGATAGCTTTTGCTGTCGTTGGGATATATTGGGTCCGGATGATGATGATGATGATGATTACTTATGATAAGATCTTCCCTTAACTTCCTATAAGGTACACTTCATATCAACCGGCTTATGATATTCCACATCTTCATGCTTTTGTGCGTTATGCTATCTTCCATATCACTTATTTCAACCGTTAATCCTAATCCGGTTAAATCCTACATGAATATCAACCACATTTAGTCATGATTGCCTAATTTCAACTTAAGGCTTACTAATTCCCGTTAAATGATTCGATGTCACTAGGAACTAATATCTAATCCACGATATGTATTAACTTACCATTCCATTATCTTTACTCGTATTATCGTGTGTTTATCACTATGAATTTATATCCCTATTGTGACTAATATTTTTGACCTTACCTAAAAATTCTAAGTTCATCGTCTTAACCCTAATTATAACCCTTTGCACAACTTTTCTATTAAACCTATTTGTTATAAGTTAGATAAATTGTTTCTTAATACTTATAATTCTACTACACATCATAACTTAGGCAAAATACGTAATTCCTATTTTAATATATACCCTAGATGTTTGTGAATTTACTCTTCATACGATCATATCTTAAGTCTAATATCATTACTTATTACTAAGATTATGATCATTTCTAAAATCGTTATTCGTGTGATAGATTAATATTGTGACTTAAATTCTATAAATTATTCCCTATGGCCTAGATCAATTCTTAAGCTCAAGATCATCTTATCAGAAACATTCCATTAAGTTTAATAGATATAAGGAAACACCCTTTAGAGAATAATACTAATTGTTAGGGTTTCAAGATAGCCTTCTATTTAATAGAGGTAAGGTTCATTTGGTCGTTTGCCTATACACTGCTCAATTGGCTTAATCTAAGGATGTCTTTCTCGTCTAAGATCATTGCTTACATCTAAGATCATTATTTAAATTCTAAGATCACTTATTAAGTTCATGTTATTGTTTACTTTATGTGTCCATAGTGGATCTACAGCCATGCTCTGATACCACATGTGGCGCCCCGCCGAAACTAGGGTTTTGGCCCGGTGCATCCGTCGTACTCTACTACGAAAAGCACAAGGTATCAATACCATATATGTACATGTCGACAAAAGCATGGTACGATATAGCAGAAGCAACATAAACATAAACAAAATACAAGTAACATGCATCATAATTACGTTACAATTCCGTACAAATCATAATGTACTAAGTCTCGAAATCTTCTAAATGTGCCATAATCAAATACCTAACATCTTCAAATAATAAATCTCTGGCGTACTTCCCGCTTGTGGTTAATCTACCTGAGCTCATACTCTATAACATGTACCGCGTTCCCTGTTATCTGCATTTAGTGAGGAAGGGAAGTTTGAGTGATAACACTAATCGCCCAGCAAGTACTCCTACTAGATATGCCATGCGGATCATGCATGGGGCGACGATGTAATAGAGTAACGATAGAACATAATAACAAACATAATAAAGCATCTCCATTTAGACAAGTAAATTGACATAACATAAGCATAACAAATAACATGCAATAGATAGAATGTACATCATAACGTTACGAACATAAATCTTTAACCAGGTCCATAACATCACATACGTATCCATACTTAGATTCTAACTCATGTTTTAAACTGAGGTCTTAGTGTTACGATCTGCACCTTCGCACCGTTAGTAAATGAGAACGAAGGAAATAACGATAGAATTCGGGTGCGATTATTGTGTTGCGCTAAGTAGTATTGGAAAAATTTTTGGGTATGCACTGAAATTACTAAGTACATCTTAGGTGATCAAATTAGGTAAATTAACTAAGTAGAACACAAACTTTATTTATCTTTAAATAAAAGCTAATAGGAAATATAGGACATAGAAGGATGAAGTAGACAAAATTGTCATAATATACCCACTTAAGGACATTTAGCCGCCTCCTACCTTGTATAAGTGGGGAATCGTTTATCTTATTTCTTCCATTATAAATAAAGTTGTTTAGATAATTTTAAGGAAATTATAGAGAAAATAGTGTATTCAAAGTCAAGACAAGAGGGCAAAATGGTCAAATCCTACAAATTGTGTTCATTATATTTATATGTATATATCCGGCACCTTCCGCTGTGCCAACCACAAAGCCACTCCAATCACTCAATTCTTGCCTTTGCCTGCAAATGTATGTAGGATCTGCAAGGCACCACTAGAAGGGGGGTTGAATAGATGGTGCGGAAAGTGTGGTTTTTAAAATTTGTTTGAACCTAAACAATTCAACTTCTGAAAACAGATTCTGTTTTCAGAGTCAGGTTTAAAACGTTTTTAAAACTGGTTAGAGGTCTCCAAAAATTATGAAATTTTGAGAGAACTTAGCCTCAGATGTTATGAGGGTCCCCTAAAAATTTTAAATTAAAATTCAACCTTTAACCCCTTCAAAAACCGTTGGTACTCAGATTGCTCGAATCTGCCAGAAACGGTAGATGGTTTTGAAAAATTTATTCCTATTTGTGTGAACGTCCAAATGCTCTGAAAATTTGATCACTAACTCCTTATGTACTATATTTAAGTGGGTTAAAACAGTTTTGCTAAATTCGTTTGGGAAGTAGGTCAACTACAATCAAAGTTTCAACCTTTGCAAGTTTGAAAATCAGACTGCACTAGTCTCAGAACTTTTGATGTTTGATTGACTTATACTTATCCAAAAGGGTTGAAACTTGTGCCAAATTAACCCTAGAACGTGTGAGTATATTTCTAGAAATTTTTGAGATTTTTGAAATTCATTAACTATTTTTACGAATGCAAACAAGAAGGGTAATCAGTGCAGTAACTGGAAAGTAAATGCTGAAAGTAAATTGCACCAAGATTTTTATACTGGTTTGGTTATAAACAACCTACTCCAGTCTTCAAGGAACACCTTCATTGGTTCACACTAATCACACACACAACACACCTTACAACAGGGTTGATAGAGTTACACCTAACTCCAACCCTTTACAAACCTTGTATGACGAGTACAATTCACACGAACACCACCACCTCGCAAGAATGAAGATTGATCACACCTTGATCAATCTTTTACAAAGATATGGAATATGTGGTGGTCTATATCAAGCCTATTCAAGATTGAAAGATATGAATACAATAGGCTTACAAGAAGAGAGAAAGAAAGAGAATGTAGAAGAAGAAGAGCTAGGCTTTTGTTTTTGATCACTTTGATTTGCAATGCTTGTGCTTGTTTTGTTTGCTCTCTTCTCTTTCCTTTTAATGTGTATGGCCGTCCCCTAGGTGGTGCCTCCCCCTCTTGAAAATTATCTTCTAAGTCCTTGGGAGGATGTAAGACATCATTGTGACAAGGTCTTGCTTACTTGGCATCTTCTTATTGGATGATCATTTAGTCTTCGCTTACTTGGCACCTTCTTATTGGATGAATGTTGTCATCATGGATGACTTGGAAAAATCTGAGAATTACACTTAAACATGTGCCAAAATCATCACAAAATAACTTCCATAAATCATAAGATATATCACATAAATTGCAAGACATCAAATCCTTCCCAACTAAGGCAAAAATTCGGCCATACTATGATATTGCCATGCTGAAAATTCAGCATGTGCATCATTCCATTTTATTCAAAATAATGCCAAATTTTCTTTGATTTTTTTCTTTATAAAATGAATCACCAATTTATGGTAATTATTCCTATCACATGAGAAATGAATATGGACACTTTTTAGCTCATATATTCGGCCACACCATGTCTTCACACATGTTGAAAAATTTTCAGCATGTGTGATATATAAAATATCACACTTTATTAATTTAAATAATATTCAAATCATTTCCATTTCTTCTTCCAATCAATCACACAATAAAAGATGACAAGTTATATCACATTTAAGTCACAAAACCGGTCAGCTTGTTGTAGTATGCTGAAATTTTCAGCATGTGATATAAGAGAGACAAACTTTGAATTCTTACCATTTGTAGCTTCTCTCTTTAATTCACCAACATTGCATGATTGATTCTTGACCAATCAATATGCCAACAAGGCTCCAAATAAGCTCCATCTCAGCTGTAGGTGGCGTTGGATATGCATGTACATGTGCTGAAATTTATTTTTGCTAACTTTGTGAAATAATGCACATTTAATAATACACACATGTTATATTCCAATCAGCCCTTAATTTAATTTTCTAGAACACTTTAAGATGTATATCATATGTAAAAAGTGTCTAGATACGTGTCACATGATGTACCAAAAACGTTCCATGTGTTGTGTGCGTAGAAAACCGAATTTTCGATATTTATCGATTACCCGATTTTTCTCTAATTTAAATTCCAACTTTTGCACATGTTATATATATTATGTTACACATAATATATATAATATATACTTTAAATCTCAACACTTGGCTGGTCTAAAGTGGTACCATTAACATGTGACAAAATTAAACTTGGAATCTTCACATTTTGGCCTTAATGTGGATTAATTTGTGTGTGCCAACATGGAAAGTATTTTTGGCTGAATATTCTGTCATGTGCACGAAATTGTCATCAATTTTTGAAGCATAGGGAATGGCCATTTATTTATGGCAAGTACGTGACACGTTGGCGAAGTTTCGGCATCGCCCGATACGACAATTTTCGGTTTAGAACCTTTTATCGTGTCGTATTTGATTTGTCATCACCATATCTTATATCATATGATATAAGACCTGAATATAATCATAAATATGAGTTAAGTATAGTGGTGTGACGTTAACGTACGTACGTAAAATATATAACGTGTCGGTAGTACGTTGGAATACATGTGTATGTGCCTTTTTCAAAAAAAAATATGAAAATATATGTAGTATATATGTATTAGGCGTGTATAATTAAGAGGGGAGGAGGAGAAAAACTTTCCTTCCTTAGCCTTGTTGCCTTTGTGCCTTTTCCAAATTTGGCTTCCTTTAATGAACTACTTAGTTTATTAAACTAAGTACGTCACTTAATGAACTAGTTTAGTTCATTAATGGTGGCACCTGAAAATAGTATAAACACAACAAATGTTTGCCATATGATGTAAGCTTTAACGCTTCATGGCTCGTTAGTGCGGCAACATTATATATAAGCTAAATAAGGCAAGTAATGGCAAAGTATCATGCATACATGTACACGTTTATATATATCATGCATTTAAGTCACTTATTTTGAAATCACTCAAACTCTCTTATCTCTACAATCTCCCCCTTTTGATGATTTTCAAAATAACTTATGCACATGATTTAAATGTTATCGCTCCCCCTTGAAACATGCACAAATTTGAAATTTGAATTTCGAATTTCAAATCCGGCTCCCCCTTGATTTGTGCAATTAGTATCAATTAGTGTCTCTCTCTCCCCTTAAATCATGCTTTTCTCTCCTCCTTTATTTTGGAAAGTAAATCAAAAGATTCCTGTCAATGAGGAAAGAGAATCAAATCACGTCAAATCAAATCATATCAACGGGAATCATGCCTAATTTAGAACGAAGAGATTCATATGTGGCTTGATTTAAGGCTTTTGTAAAAATATCCACTACTTGTGCTTCTGTGCGTACGTGATCTATGACAATATCACCATTGTTTACGTGATCACGAAGAAAGTGATAGCGTACTTCTATATGCTTAGCCTTAGAATGTAACACGGGGTTCTTAGACAAGTTAATTGCACTCATACTATCACAATATATAGGGATTCTATTTACGGTAATTCCAAAGTCCGAGAGTTGTTGTTTTATCCACAACAACTGTGTGCAACAAAGGCTAAGTGCCATATACTCAGCCTTAGTAGTGGACAAAGCAACACCTTGCTTGCTTTTTGGAAAACCATGAAATGAGTGAATTTTCTATAAATTGGCAAGTTCCGCTCGTGCTTTTTCTATCTATTTTGCAGCCACCATAATCTGCATCAGTGTAAGCATGTAAGTTAAATGTAGAATCCTTATTGTACCAAATTCCTAAGGTGGGCGTGTGCTTAATATAGCGGAATATTCTTTTTACCGCATTATAGTGAGACACCTTAGGTTGACTTTGAAATCGTGCGCACATGCATACACTAAACATAATATCAGGCCTACTAGCAGTTAAATATAGCAAAGAACCTATCATAGATCGATATAAGCCATTATCAACGTATTTACCATGTTCGTCTTTGTCTAATTTAGTAGTGACACTCATAGGGGTGGGGGATGGTTTCAAATTTTCAAAGTTAAACTTTTTAATCATGTCAATTACATATTTTGCTTGACTTATGTGAATCCCTTTACTCGTTTGCTTAATCTGCAAGCCAAGAAAATAATTTAGTTCACCAACCATAGACATTTCAAATTCAGATTTCATGCAATTTTCAAAATCTTCAACAAGTCTATGTGAGGTAGAACCGAAAATAATGTCATCAACATAGATTTGGATAATAAGTAAATCCGATTTATCTTGTTTCAAAAATAGTGTACTATCTATAGTACCTCGTTTAAAATTATTTTCTAAAAGGAAAGTAGCAAAACGATCATACCATGCTCTCGGTGCTTGCTTTAGGCCGTATAGTGCTTTCTTTAGTTTGTACACGTGATCGGGATGTTTCAAATCTTCAAAACTGGGTGGTTGCTTCACGTATACTTCTTCTTGTATAAATCCGTTTAGGAATGCACTTTTTACGTCCATTTGATATAATCTGAAATCTTTCATGCAAGCAATAGCAAGTAATAGTCGTATAGCTTCTAAACGTGCTACGGGTGCAAATGTTTCATCGTAGTCAATTCCTTCTTCTTGATTATAGCCTTGTGCTACAAGTCTCGCTTTATTTCTAACAACCTTTCCTTCTTCATTCATTTTATTCCTAAACACCCACTTTGTGCCTATTATAGTCTTGTCTTGTGGTCGTGGCACTAAATCCCATACATCGTTTCTAACCAATTTGATTAAGTTCATCATGCATAGCATCAATCCAAGAAGAATCACTCAAAGCATCATGCACATTTTTGGGTTCAATTTCAGAAATCATAGCATGAAATTCATTTATTTCGTTCGATGTAATTCTTCTACGTGGTCACACACCGTGAGTGAGGTCGCCTATGATGAGATCATGTGGGTGATCTCTATGCCATCTTGGTTGATTATTTTCTATGTTATCATGCATTTCTATGTGATCATGCATTTCTAGTGTGTCATTCATATCATGCATATCAAAAGAATCATCATCTTCAATTCAACACGGGTTTCAATTCAAAGTCATCTTCATATTCCTTATCTTTATCAATCTCACCAAATTCATTGAATTTCACATGAATAGATTCCATGATTTATCTAGTGAGAGGATCATAACATCTATATGCCTTCGAATTTATAGAATATCCAACAAAAATGCCCTCAATTGATTTGGATTCAAATTTGTCTAAATTATCTTTTGTATTTAAAACAAAACATTTGCATCCAAACACACGAAAATAGTCAATTTTAGGCATGCGATCATTCAAAATCTCATAAGGCGTCTTGTTTATTTTCTTTCTTATAGATAGGCGATTTACAATATAGCATGCACAATTTACGGCTTCCGCCCACAGAAATCTAGGCAATTTATTTTCGCATAACATAGTTCTAGCGATTTCTTGTAATGTGCGATTCTTTCTTTCTACTACTCCATTTAATTGTGGAGTTCTAGGTGGCGAAAACTCATGCTTGATTCCTTTTTCTTCGTAAAACGAAATCATCTCTTTGTTTTTAAACTCACCGCCTCTATCACTTCTTATCTTTTTCACATTTACACCGTATTGATTTTCAAGTTGTTTAATTAATTTTGCAATCTCTACGGCGCTATCATCCTTATGTGCAAGAAATAAAGTCCAAGTATAACGAGAAAAGTCATCAACAATCACGCATGCATAGTGGCGCCCACCAAGGCTTGTAGTGCGACTAGGACCAAACAAATCAATATGCAATAGTTCTAAGATTCTAGTCGTGCTTATTTCGTTTTTAGGCTTAAGTGACTCACGTGTTTGTTTGCCTTTTATGCAAGATTCACACAACTGAAAGTTGTCTAAATCAAGCTTAGGCAATCCCCGTACTAGGTTCTTTCGTTGAAGCTTTTCTAGTGTGGAAATGTCAATGTGTCCTAGACGTCTATGCCATAAATTCACATTGGGTTCATTTGACATAAAACACTTAACTTTAGCGTCTACTACATCATCTATAGAAAGCGTAAAAATATTACCATCTCATTTTCCTTTTAAAACGGTTTCTCCATTTTTATTTATTATGTTGCAATAAGGGTGAGTAAAACACACATTAAAACCATTGTCAACAAATTGAGAAATACTAAGAAGATTGTAAGATAAGTTGCTTACCAAAAAGACGTTGGAGATTTGGAGAGTATTTGGATCTCCAATCGTACCTTTTTCCGATGATCTTGCCTTCGTTGTTGTCTCCAAAGGCCACGG
>AP025057.1:15609601-15857575 GCA_036186865.1 Eustoma russellianum
TTCCTTGCTTTCTTTTTATAGCGGTCACTTTAGGATCTCATTCGGATGGAAGGCTTCGTAGGACTTTCTGTACCTTTCCTGCGTGGTAAAAGCTTTACCAAGAGACTCAAGAGAGTTGTAAATGTTAGTCAATCGAAGATACATATCAACAATAGACTCATTAGGCAATAATTTAAATGACTCAAGTGTGGACATAAGCATGTTTATTTTTGACTCTTTTACTTGACTCGTGCCTTCGTGTTTCATTTCTAGTATCCTCCATATTTCTTGTGCACTCGAACAGTTTGACACATAACTAGACTCACTTTTACTTAATCCGTTTAGAAGCAATTGCATAGCCCTAGCATTCATACTAAGTTTCTTTTTATCATCACTCGTATATTCTTGTCTAGTTTTAACAACTTCTAATGTGACTCCGTCTACGGTGGATACCTTAGATGGGACATAAGGACCATCTTCAATGATTGATCAAAGATCTATATCTATAGCCATAAGAAAAAGCTTCATTCGAAGTTTCCACTGAATAAACGACTCATCGTCAAAAAGTGGAGGCCTTTGGCTCGACATACCTTCTTGCTCGGTTTTGAGATTTGTGGTTGCCATCTCACTAAATCGTTGGATTCCTTGAAGTGAGTGTTCCTGCGCTCTGATACCACTTGTAGGATCTGCAAGGAACCACTAGAAGGGGGTTTGAATAGATGGTGCGGAAAGTGTGGTTTTTAAAATTTGTTTGAACCTAAACAATTCAACTTCTGAAAACAGATTCTGTTTTCAGAGTCAGTTTTAAAACGTTTTTAAAACTGGTTAGAGGTCTCCAGAAATTATGCAATTTTGAGAGAACTTAGCCTCAGATGTTATGAGGGTCCCCTAAAAATTTTAAATTAAAATTCAACCTTTAACCCCTTCAAAAACCGTTGGTACTCAGATTGCTCGAATCTGCCAGAAACGGTAGATGGTTTTGAAAAATTTATTCCTATTTGTGTGAACGTCCAAATACTCTGAAAATTTAACCACTAACTCCTTATATACTATATTTAAGTGAGTTGAAACAGTTTTACAAAATTCTTTTGGGAAGTAGGTCAACTACAATCAAAGTCTCAACCTTTGCAAGTCTGAAAATCAGACTGCACTAGTCTCAGAACTTTTGATGTTTGATTGACTTATACTTATCCAAAAGGGTTGAAACTTGTGCCAAATTAACCCTAGAACGTGTGAGTATATTTCTGGAAATTTTCGTGATTTTTGAAATTCGTTAACTGTTTTTACGAATGCGAACAAGAAGGGTAATCAGTGCAGTAACTGGAAAGTAAATGCTGAAAGTAAATTGCACCAAGATTTTTATACTGGTTCGGTTATAAACAACCTACTCCAGTCTTCAAGGAACACCTTCCTTGGTTCACACTAATCACACACACACAACACACCTTACAACAGGGTTGATAGAGTTACACCTAACTCCAACCCTTTACAAACCTTGTATGACGAGTACAATTCACACGAACACCACCACCTCGCAAGAATGAAGATTGATCACACCTTGATCAATCTTTTACAAAGATATGGAATATGTGGTGGTCTATATCAAGCCTATTCAAGATTGAAAGATATGAATACAATAGGCTTACAAGAAGAGAGAAAGAAAGAGAATGTAGAAGAAGAAGAGCTAGGCTTTTGTTTTGATCACTTTGATTTGCAATGCTTGTGCTTGTTTTGTTTGCTCTCTTCTCTTTCCTTTTAATGTGTATGGCCGTCCCCTAGGTGGTGCCTCCCCCTCTTGAAAATTATCTTCTAAGTCCTTGGGAGGATGTAAGACATCATTGTGACAAGGTCTTGCTTACTTGGCATCTTCTTATTGGATGATCATTTAGTCTTCGCTTACTTGGCACCTTCTTATTGGATGAATGTTGTCATCATGGATGACTTGGAAAAATCTGAGAATTACACTTAAACATGTGCCAAAATCATCACAAAATAACTTCCATAAATCATAAGATATATCACATAAATTGCAAGACATCAAATCCTTCCCAACTAAGGCAAAAATTCGGCCATACTATGATATTGCCATGCTGAAAATTCAGCATGTGCATCATTCCATTTTATTCAAAATAATGCCAAATTTTCTTTGATTTTTTTCTTTATAAAATGAATCACCAATTTATGGTAATTATTCCTATCACATGAGAAATGAATATGGACACTTTTTAGCTCATATATCCGGCCACACCATGTCTTCACACATGTTGAAAAATTTTCAGCATGTGTGATATATAAAATATCACACTTTATTAATTTAAATAATATTCAAATCATTTCCATTTCTTCTTCCAATCAATCACACAATAAAAGATGACAAGTTATATCACATTTAAGTCACAAAACCGGCCAGCTTGTTGTAGTATGCTGAAATTTTCAGCATGTGATATAAGAGAGACAAACTTTGAATTCTTACCATTTGTAGCTTCTCTCTTTAATTCACCAACATTGCATGATTGATCCTTGACCAATCAATATGCCAACAAGGCTCCAAATAAGCTCCATCTCAGCTGTAGGTGGCGTTGGATATGTATGTACATGTGCTGAAATTTATTTTTGCTAACTTTGTGAAATAATGCACATTTAATAATACACACATGTTATATTCCAATCAGCCCTTAATTTAATTTTCTAGAACACTTTAAGATGTATATCATATGTAAAAAGTGTCTAGATACGTGTCACATGATGTACCAAAAACGTTCCATGTGTTGTGTGCGTAGAAAACCGAATTTTCGATATTTATCGATTACCCGATTTTTCTCTAATTTAAATTCCAACTTTTGCACATGTTATATATATTATGTTACACATAATATATATAATATATACTTTAAATCTCAACACTTGGCTGGTCTAAAGTGGTACCATTAACATGTGACAAAATTAAACTTGGAATCTTCACATTTTGGCCTTAATGTGGATTAATTTGTGTGTGCCAACATGGAAAGTATTTTTGGCTGAATATTCTGTCATGTGCACGAAATTGTCATCAATTTTTGAAGCATAGGGAATGGCCATTTATTTATGGCAAGTACGTGACACGTTGGCGAAGTTTCAGCATTCGCCCGATACGACAATTTTCGGTTTAGAACCTTTTATCGTGTCGTATTTGATTTGTCATTGATATAAGACCTGAATATACTCATAAATATGAGTTAAGTATAGTGGTGTGACGTTAACGTACGTACGTAAAATATATAACGTGTCGGTAGTACGTTGGAATACATGTATATGTGCCTTTTTCAAAAAAAATCTGAAAATATATGTAGTATATATGTATTAGGCGTGTATAATTAAGAGGGGAGGAGGAGAAAAACTTTCCTTCCTTAGCCTTGTTGCCTTTGTGCTTTTTCCAAATTTGGCTTCCTTTAATGAACTATTTAGTTTATTAAACTAAGTACTTCACTTAATGAACTAGTTTAGTTCATTAATGGTGGCACCTGAAAATAGTATAAACACAACAAATGTTTGCCATATGATGTAAGCTTTAACGCTTCATGGCTCGTTAGTACGACAACATTATATATAAGCTAAATAAGGCAAGTAATGGCAAAGTATCATGCATACATGTATACGTTTATATATATCATGCATTTAAGTCACTTATTTTGAAATCACTCAAACCCCCTTATCTCTACAATGTATCCGTTGGGAAGGACAGCCTGCAGAGGGTCGTTGGCCTCACTTCACTAAGGAAGGTCTTCTTCTTTGTTCATATGTACATATATCAAAGTATAGAGATAGAAGAAGAGTATCGAAGAACCTTGAGTTCTTCTTAGCGATTCTATGTATATTTGTGATTTGTGTGAGCTTAAGTGTACAAAGTGCAGTCTGGTGAATAAAAGTGATTTCAAGTGTTCTTCATTTGTGGTTTATATGATCTAAGTGCATTGTTGCTGCCGAGAGTTAAAGTTTCAATCTTTCTTCCTCCTCTCATTGTTGGCTCAACTAGCCTTGATCTGAAGTGATCTTGAGTAGGTCTCAGATTTTCCACATGGTATCAAAGCTATTGGCTCAAAAGTGAATCAATGTTGCCAGATTTTTTTTTGAGAAGTCGCACAATCTGGAAAAATCTATTCCTTATTGATTTCAATCTTTTTCGAAATCAATCTATATACTCAAATGTTTTGAGTGCACGCAAGTTGCTGAAGTTTTTATATCTCCGATTGTTAAGACTTGGTGTGAGTATTTGTCTCTCTCAGAGCCATTGTGCTCAAATCTGAAATTGTTCGTTTGTGAAAGAAAATCTGAGATATTGTCTTGAGTCTGAAAAAAAAGAAAATTTTTTTCCCCACCCATTTCAATCTATGTTCTAATCGGGTTCTTGGGCTCAATTGTGTTGAGTGCATTCTGAGTTATCGTCTCTTCTTAAAAAATTGTTCTCTGTGATTCTGAAGTTTTTCGATTGGATTTCTGGATCTTTCGAAATCCAACTGGGTTCTTAACTTGCATGCACAAATTACTGAACCTGTGTTGGTTAAAATTTGTGTGAAGTATTCTTCTTCTATTCAATGTCTCTAGTCTGAGATCTGGGTTGATCTTTCATCTGAAAAAGTTATTCAATTCTGAGATAAGTGTTAAAATGTGTTGTGCACTTAGATTTTTAGTGTGCATATTCAAATTCTGGATTCTGATTTCAAACTCAAAACAAAATTGAGCTACATGCTTGAATTCAGTGCTATTGGTGTACTAATACCTTTCTGAGATTTAATCTTTGAACTGAGTTTGATTACTCTGCGTTCTTGCTGTGTTTGTCCAGTGGATGAAGTCTCAAAGGATCAAGACTATTCGATCGTATTTCTGTGGTTTGATCGTGTTCTAAGAACTTATGCAAAGCTTTGCTCATGACTAGAGCTATCTGGTCTAACTGTCTGATTTCAGGTTCCTGTATTAAGTATCTCCTACTTCTTAGTCTCTGTTACTCTGATCTTCTGCTTACGGATCTGGTACGACTGTGTTTACAATCTCTATGAGATGTTCTCACTGTATTCTATGTACAAGCCGTATACGTGCTTTGGAAACTCATGCAACTGGTCTGTAAAAGTTTCTTCCAAAAAGGGATCTTGGATTCCAATTTCCAAGTGTTGAGGATTCTAACTCTCGTCATAATTAATTGTTGTTGCGTATGTTAATTAAAATGTATCAGCTATATGTGTGCATATGCCTCATGTTCTGATTCTGATCAAATGTTGGTTCCATCTCTCCTGCTCTGTGAATGGAAGTATTCTGTCCTTCATTGTTGAAGAAATTTGTGAAGCATAGATTCAACTTGTTGATTCCTGTGTGAATAAAGTAGAATAAGTCTTATTTAATTAACTACTAGATACCAGTTAGGGGGAGCATGTGTTATGATTACCTTTTTGGTATGGGCAAGTGCTTCTCTAATAATGGGTAGCTGAATATATTAATTAGATACTATAATGATTGATGCATCTATTATATCAACTGCTGGAGTAATTGATGCTCCTCTTGGTATATAGCTGATCTGTACCAATGTTGTATATTAATAATGAAACCCAGGTGTCCTTGAGGATTGGTTGTAGTCTCTGAAAACGTAATTCTAGGACCTGTTATCCTGTGTCTCCTGAAATTGTTATGGATCTTATTGCTGTGGGTATTCCTGGTGAGTCTTGGGGTCTAGAGTCAAGGATTATTTGTTCATCATGAGCATTTGAGACGATGGATTGATCTTTACACTTCTCTAATCAAGGACGGATATAGAATTCTATGTCTTTTGTTGATAACGAAATATTGACCTCAAGACGATTGTCATATGCCTTCTGTTGTAATTTGCATGAGTTGACTGCTGATTGCTCTTGTCTGAGTCTTGGTTCCAGTTTCTACCTCTCCTACCTACCTTCTTATGAATTTATTGTGATCAGTTCAGCAAGCTCAATCCCTCTATTTTCTCCATATTGTTGGCAATTCTGTCACTCTGTGGTATGATATGTCAATGTTGTATCTTATATCTCATCGTTCTGAATTTCGTTCTGATTAATCCATAATTAGGGCGTCTCTACTCAGTCAATATCCTCTCTGCAAAGTAAATTGATTACTGCTGGTCCATAATTCTTGTTGGCTGATTTCTTCCAGATAAATAATCTAACATGGTCTGTTCTACGGGATAATGACTTAAGGACAAATGAATCATCTATGATTTTTCTGGTCACATGGCATATGTCCAAATAATCACTTTTAACCCGTGATACCTGATAGTTGTGTTCATTACTTTGTTGTTACTTCCTACTTATGATACCCTATGACTCAGGAGAAGTATTGATATACTATACTTCTTCAAAATGGGGTTTTCCAGGTCATAAGCATAGGAATTGGTTTGCAGTTTCTATTATTCTTCACAAACAATCACTCATAAATGGGAGCTCAGACATCAGCACATATTTGACATTATGTAAAAAGCCGAGTCTATGATCTGGAAAATCTCGGTGGGAAAAGATCTCATAATTTTCACAACATGACCATTTTTTTCTATGGCATTCTCTATGTGCTTTAGTGCTAGTTGTTAATGTTCAGTTATTTGAAAGTATTCAAGTATTGCATCTGCTATCTGGCTCTTGTGATGTGCTGACCAACTGACATAACATGTTGAATATGAGTGTCTGTATAATCTCATCTACAAGCATGTTTATGCTTCCTCTTCATCTCATTGATCTCTTGTTTATTCTGCTATGGTGTTATCCTATTTAGCATCATGTCTCTCATTCCTCAACTAATATATTTTCTGAACTGTTTCATTATTGTGCAATTCCTACCTAAAATCTTTTTCAGTACCTGGAAAGCCCCTTGGCTGCAGATGGACCACCTTTAATTTGTAGGTACAACAAAGAGTTGATACTAACATGTTATAGTTGCAGGTGCTGCAATATCAGAAGTCTTGTCTCCTTTCAACAGAAAAAAATTAACCATCGTTTGAAGGTCATTCTCAGGACCAAAAGTGTTGTGCTTGAATCTGCTAATGCCTTGTGCAAGAAATTGCAAGAGATCAGTGGATTCGAAGAACTTTCTAACCTTTTCCTTGTAGGGAAAATTACTCGCAGATGTCCATGTTTATGTACAGAAGCAAGACCAGAATATTTTCTAACTGTTCAATGCAGGGACATGTACACTGAGGAGGCTGATCCTACCAGCTTGTATTAAACTAACTTTTCCATGCAGGTGTTTGTTTTGTTGACTAATTTTTTCCTTGCAGGGTATTAGATGATCTAGAAAAATCTATTTGCTTCAATGCTAACATTCTGTTAAGGTTGTTCCATTTACAGGAACTGCATAAAGTCTTTTTCATGCAGGTTGCTCTTGAAAAAATTGGAACTGTTATATTGCTATAGTTTCTTACCAACCCTTACAGGTTCAAAAGCATTGGGGAAGCACAAACAGGCATATTATTAACTGAATGTTTTTCAGAAAACTTATTGCGTTTTTTTGTTATGATAGGTCATGGAGTTGCTCTTCAAGAAAAAATAAGGAATATAGTCTTCAAGAGAACTAGTCGAAGAAGAACTGAGCCCGCATTACACTTGGCACATTATGAGAAGAAAGGAAAAAAAGGAAGTCACTATGAAGCATGTTGGGTTGTACAAGATCAAAGTATGCTTCACATTCATCACTTTAAAGGATTCCTGAAGCTCAAGATTCACATTGCAAACTAAGTGCAACTCTCTATGTACTTAGTTTGAGGGGGGGGGGGGGGGGGGGGGGGAGGCATAAAGAAAATAGTGTATTCAAAGTCAAGACAAGTGAGCGAAATGGTCAAATCCTATGAATTTTGCTCATTATATTTATACGTATATATCCGGCCCCTTCTGCTGCGCCAACCACAAACCCACTCTAATCACTCGATTCCTGTCTCTTCCTGCAAATGTATCTGTTGGGAAGGACAGCCTGCAGAGAGCCGTTGGGCTCGCTTCACTAAGGAAGGTCTTCTTCCTTGTTCATATGTATATATATCAAAGTATGCTGATAGAAGAAGAGTATCGAAGAACCTTGGGTTCTTCTTAGCGATTCTGTGTATATTTGTGATTTATGTGAGCTTAAGTGTACAAAGTGAAGTCTTGTGAATAAAATTATTTCAAGTGTTCTTCATTTGTGATTTATGTAATCTAAGTGCATTGTTGGTGTTGAGAGTTAAAGTTTCAATCTTTCTTCTTCTTCTCATTGTTGGTTCGATTAGCCTTGATCTGAAGTGATCTTGAGTGGGTCTTAGATTTCCCACAGAAATTACAAGTGAACATCTTCAACCAACTTTCCTCTAGCTAGTCCAGATATTTTTCCAATACAATATCCTCATTCTTTTCCTTGTTGACCGTCACTTAAGATAAAGATGAATGAGAGAGCTTCTTGCAATATTCCACCTACACCTAACCACATTATATGCATTTCTTGCATCCTAATCATTCCCTCTCTCCATTAGCAACAAGCATGATAGAAATATTCCATTACCATGCAAATTTCAATTAAATAATGTAGGGAAGAAGACAAGAAGTAGCCATTCTTTTTCTCCACCATCCAACATTTTCTTACACCCTTAAATTATTTCCACCAAACTAATTTCATGCATCTTCTTTTCCTCTATCCCAAACAAGACAACATGATGAAGATTCCATTATCCCTTCACGAACAATATTTCGGCCAAAGGAAAATTGAAAGACAAAAATAACTCCCCACCACCCTAATACGAACCAATGAAGTTACATGCAAATTTTCCCACTTGCCTTCTCCCATCCATCACCTCACTCTTATATACTTTGAAAACCTCTCCAACCAAATACATTGCATGGTATAATCTCCTTACAAAACTCCACTTTCCAACCGAAAAAGCATGACAAGATTCTTTCCCATTCCCCTTCATATTTCGGCAAACAAGTATCTCTCATCCTCTCTTCTCAAACATATCAATCACCTTATCTCTTTCTCACCAAGCACAAGACTAAAATTCTCTCCTCTCCATTCGTTTTCTCCCACCAAAGAACAAGAGAAGGATACATTTTCTTCTTACTTCATTCTCTTCATTCCACACACTCTTATTAAGTAAATTGCCTCACAATCGCCAAGACTTCATCCTTTCTTATTAACCATCTTCTAGACTGCAATCGTCCTTAAAGCACATCAAACCCAAGGCCATAGCAAGAAAAGAAGGATACTCCACCTTCTTTCATTCTCTCGTCTCACTTTCCCTTCAAAATAAGAACACTCCTTTCTCCTTGGGGAAAAATCTAACTTTTCAAGCCTCCAAACATACCCCATCCATGGGCTTCAAAGAAAGAAAAGGAAGAAGAATTCTTCAAAGCAAGGTAAGGATAAAGACATGCAAGCCTAGGAATGCACTAAGGTAAGAAGCACATTATCCTTGTAAGCCTCTTTTCAACATGCATCTTTCAAAAGACTCAATCTTTTTCCATTTCCTTCCATTCAGCCTTAAGTTTGCAAGGAGAAGGGAAAAAAAGAGCATCCCTAAGTAGAAAATTGAGAAAAATCCAAGGAATTTCAAAGTAAGCCTACCAAAAATTTATCTTGAAGCTCTCTTAGCCATCACCTTCAAGAACTAACATTTCTCTCCCATTTACTTGGCCTATAGGTCGAAAGTTTCATCAAAAAGGGAAAAGAAGGAATCTTTTCCATCCTACGTCCAAAGAAAAGGCAAGTATTCTTCCTAGTTTCTTCATGCATGTTGAAAAATAAGTTCTTTATGTTCATATCAAAACTTGATCATTCATGCGTATGATTAAATGATGGCTTCACTATGAACATAAAGAAAGTGTACTTGCATGTTCTTTGTATAATGATCTTTAAGTGATTCTTGCATATATGCACACTTATGGTTATGATGAAAGGGAAAAGTTTTTTTGCATGCTAAATTCTAGATAGATATAGGCCCTATATATATTGCATGTGTAGCCATCATGATCATCATCATAATCATAGCCTTCATCTTTATCTTTGTGCTAGTTACCGACATGCATGACATTGAAGGTGTTAGAATGAAGAATGTGTGTATGCTCATGTATGTAACCATCTTGCATGTACCTAGAAGAGATAAATATCATGGGTGTGTGTAAATGGGGGAAATTCTGCCAAGGGTAGAAATTCATGGACTCATTATGTGGTTGTTGGTCTACATTGATATATGTATATGTAATATGTCTAGATAGTGCATCAAGTGTTTTATGTGCAACCATATCCATCGGCCCATGCATATATTCACACCCCGAAAAAGTTGTTAGTATGTAAAATGGAACAGATGTATGGGAAACTATGTGCATGACACAATATGTAAAATGGTTAGTGAAAGACATGTGCATCCTGCAAGTAAGATGAAAAATCATGTGTATAAGGGTAATAATGTATCCGGCCAAGTGGCCTTCTTGAATGCCACGATAATGTTAAATGTTTGTTGGATTATATATATGAAGAGATATGTATAATGTATGCTATCTGTGTGTTACTATGAAAAAGTTGGAAAATTGGTATATGTGTAACTCATGTATCCCGCCCTATGGCAATAAGTGCATACCATTACGTTTGTGAGTACTTACATGTTTACATATATAAAATGTTGTACCCCACCAAAAATCGTGTTGTATCTGAGACTAGTATGAAGTGACGCATTGGAACGTTATTTCTGCCAAGAATATTTTACTAAGCTTTATCAACGTTTCTTTAATATTGTAGAGAAATAGTATACTACCTCAAGTATGAATTATGAAGCATGCGAATCGACAATTTAACCTTCCAGGATTCTTAGAATTTTCGGCCACAAGGATTTTAGAAACTCTAAGACATTTGAATCCTTAAAAGATAACTAACTTATAATAGCTTCTTAAAAAGGAAGCCTAAAAGCTTACACACGGAATTAAGTGCCCCAATAAATGTGTCTCAAGAATTAAGGAAAAAGTTCCCCTCCTTTTTCCTTTAAGGCCGCCGGATACTACATAGGGCACATATGAGATCACTTTTAAATTAAATGCCCAACTAGTCACTTCACTTGTCTCTGAAAGAAATTCTAAAAAGATCTCCTACAAGTAGTAATTAATGAGGTTGGATCCTTCGAGTACATTTTATTAAGTCTTATTACGACTGCTTCAATTATTTTTCCTTAAGGTAAATTCTATAAAGAAATGGAAATGGCACAAGCATGTTTCATGAAGTATGTGAGATGATAGCATTACCCTCACAAGATTTCTCATAAATCTCGGCCATAAGGGTCTTGAGGATACCATAATAGGGTTTCCTCTTACAAGCCAACTAACCGTTAATAGTCTTAGTAAAACAAGCATGAAAAGTTCATACTAGCGTTTAGTATCCTATTAAATGGGATTAAAAAGGTAAAAAGGGGGAAAATGTTACTTTTCCTCCATTAAGCCGCCGAGAAAAGGGGGGTAATTAGGAGGCTACTTTTTTGTTAAAAAGACCAACTACTCGCTTTAATTGCTTACTAAAGCAATATTATAAAGTAGTTATGCATGAAGTAGCCATATGAGGATATTATTTTAAGAATAGGTAACTCAAATAAACCGTGGGTTATAAGGAATGGAGAAATAATGGGACCAACTTTACCATTTAACTCTTCTCCAACAAATTAGTAACTTATCATTGAACACCCTCAAAAAGCAACTAAAGCATGATGGAGCATGTTTAACCACCGCCGGTTGAACCCATGGGTAGTCCATGGTAACTCCTTAAACCACCATAGTAACTTTCTAAAAAGTAACTTAAGGAATAAGAAGGGATAAAGCAATTAAGGAGTAAATGAGCTTGGAGGAACCGCCGGCCATTCCCTTGGGTGAGCCAAGAGGACTTCATCACTAACTTTAGTTACTTTTGGTCTAATGACTTTAATTTTGTGAAAAGTATGTTTACATGATATATTTATACATATATGCGTAGTATTGGAAATATATATATATATAGATATATATGGTATATATATATATATATTTATTATGAGAAAACCTCACTTATGGCGGAGGAATACCTTATTACAATATGTGTGTATCATCATAAGAAAAAAGATAATGTAAAGATGTAAGGATGGCTATTCTCCGATCATGCATGATATGCCGCATTAAAACCTTGCCAAGTAAAACCACCCTTGTGGATAAAACCTTGGCGAAGGAAAAAGCGTACATATTTGCATCATTGGAAGAATAGCAGATAACATGATATATGAATACATCATATGAAAACATGTGAAACAACAAAGTCATTACGGTGCTAAGCTGTATGAGTTCCATCTTGGTCATCCGTGCTAGTATGGCGAAAGTGTGGCAAAGTGGTATCCGTGCATATAATACCACGAATATGGGTTGGCAATGAGGCAAGCGTTGTGTAGTAGGTCGTTGTGGAATATGACATTGCTTGTTGTGAAAGAAAGTGTGCAGCTTGATTTACCTCCCTTGGAGCATATATGAGCGACATAGACAGCCGATGAAGCAACGAGCGCAAACGATATAGGTCCGGAGCTAGTGGACCCGAAACATCTACCAGTTGGACTAACTCCAAGAAATCAACCTCCACCATGACTCTTCCAAAATTAGGCACATAATAAAGGATGGATAATAATGCCGCTTGGGCCTCTACACGCAGTGGATAATCTTGTCTAAGTGGGACGGACAATGCATGTACAAATCTACCCTCTTCATCTCTAAGAATAGCCCCGCCACCAGCTGCAGAACGTCCATCGCTGCATCAGTATTAAGTTTGAGCCTGCCTGAAGGAGGAAGACTCCAACGTACTAATCTTATGCGGCTTAATCGTAGAGGTGGCGAAAACCCCATATTGATAAGCCGTTTAATGGAGCAAGCTGTTTTCGTTCCATTTCTTGATTTTGTCCACATGTATATATCATTTTTAATGGCTCGAATGAGTATATTTTGTGACCACCCAGTATCGTCGAAAGTTACTGCAGCATATGATTTCCATACATTCCATAGAAGTATCCCCGCAAAGATTTGGTGGATTTCTCCCAAGAAAGAGTTTAGAGCTGTCATCCATACCGACAAGACATATGATCTCCATCCGGTGGAAGATGGCATTGTGATATCCAATAAAGAGTGGAAGTATTCTCGGACAACACGAATTGCATTGAAGGAATAGAAGATGTGATTCGTCGAAGCAGCATCCTGACGGCAAAAAGGACATATGGTGGGCAGAATGTATAAGAAACGACGAAGTGTATCCGGTAGGGGCAGTGCATTATTAAACAATCTCCAAAGAAAGATTTGAACAGCTAGACGTTGGTGTTTTAGCCAAATATATTTATGAGATATCAACTTTGTCCGTGTTGGGCGAATAAGATCATAGGAGTTAGATAGTAGAAAACGGCCAGATGCAGTTGGCCAAAGTGGTATGTTGTTAACCCATTGCGTCATTGATATGCATCGATGATGAATTGAACATATGCGGTGCAAACCAGGTGAATCATATAAGCTTGGAGTAAAGTCACCTCTGCTGCCGTATCACATGCGCATATACTGTCCCCAAAGATTCTAGGAATGATAGAACCACCACCACATCTTGCAAGAGAATGCATCTTGGACATCCTGAAGTGATCTAATTCCAAGTCCTCCCTCCTGTTTTGGATAACAAAGGTTCTTCTAAGATACCCAGTGATGGCGATGTGAACCCCAGAGAAAAGTGGCAAACTGGCGTTGTAGGATAGCTAATATACTCCGAGGGAGTTTTGAACCTGCCATGAGATGCAACGGTAGAGATGATAATATTGAACGAATTAAAACAATTCTACCTGCCATTCCCAGCAGCTTGTGTTGCCAACCTCCCAAGCGACTATCAACATGATGAAGAAGATCTTGGCAATGAATAGCCCGAGTAATCCCCTTATGTAGGTAAGATCCCAGATACTTCATAGGCAAAGATGATTGCCGCATATCTAGGAGACGCAGAAGTTCTTGACGTTGCCTGACTCCTATATGAGTCGAAAAACAAATTGTACTCTTAGGCCAATTAATTGCTTGACCTGAGACTTTTTCATAAGATGTCAGAAATCTTTTAAATCGTATAAGATTGGTCCTGCCTGCTGTTAAAAATACCAACAAGTCATCTGCGTATGATAAGTGAGATATCACTAGGGGCATGCGGTCAATATTGTATGGAGTGATGAAAGAGGTTGATACCAAATGTTTCAATCTTCTACTGAATGATTCTGCTGCGATAATGAATAGGAGTGGTGAGAGAGGGTCTCCTTGCTAAACACCACGGGTTGGGCGAAAAAATCCGCATAGGATGCCATTAATGAGGAGGGAAATGTGTGTGCTCTCTAGGTGATTCATGATCAGCTTTGTAAAGTGATTTGAGAAACCAAACCTGTCCAAAACATGGCGTAAAAAATGTCAATCTACCCGGTCGAATGCCTTTGCCATATCCAACTTTATTAAAGACTTACCTGGCTGTGGTCCTTTGTCAAACCAGTGGATAATCTCATTTGCCAATAATACTTGCTCTCCCGTACCTCTTCCTTTTTGGAATCCTGCTTGTTCTGGGGAGATTATACGCGGAAGAATGGAGTTGAGCCTGTTGGATAAAATTCTTGTTTGTATTTTGCTCATAAAAGTTGATAGTGCTATGGGGCGGTAGTCTGCAAACGTGCGCTGTGACTGTTCTTTAGGAAGTAGTATGATCATTGTGTGCGACATGGCTCGTGGAAGGGGAAAGCCAAGGAAGTATTCCTGGACAGATTTATGGATATCAGTGGCTATTACATCCCCACATGTACGAAAGAACCATCCATTGTATCCATCCGGACCTGCTGAACTGTTTGGATCCAATTCCCAAACTGCCTGCTTGACTTCACTTATCGAAGGTATTTTTGTGAGCATTAGATTGTCATCATCCGTAACTAACCTGAGGATACATTGAAGAAAATCATTATCATCCTCAATAGATTGAGCAGTAAACATGCGTGTGTAGTAGTCAATGGCTGCTGCATTAATAGTCTCTTGCGCATCACAAAGAGTTCCATCCTCCTTCTATATACAATGTATAGCCTGACGTCGTCGTTTATCCTTGACTAGTGTATGATAATATCTCGTATTGGCCTCACCCTCTTTTAACCATTTGACACAAGCCTTTTGTTTCTTATATGCCATTTCTTGAGATGCAACATGACATAATTCTGCCTGAGACTCGTAGTAAGCTTGCCTCGCCTCTGCGGTAGGAGATCATCATAGGCTTCTTCCAATATACGTGTGTTTTGTTCTGCATGTTTTAGTCTGTTGAATATGTTCCCAAACACAGTCTTATTCCAGTGAGTTACATCCTTTTTGAAGCGCTTTAGCTTATTACATAAACCACGTATTCCTCCTACTGTAGGATAGGACTCCCAAGTAGTGCGCATAAATGTATTAAAATCCGGATGGGAAGTCCATACATTCAGAAAGCGGAATTGTTTTGGGCCATCGAATTCTGTATTTGCATATTGTATCAACATAGGGCAATGATCTGATGTGGTTCGACTAAGGTGTGTCAAGCGAATAGACGGAAAAAGATCATAAAACGGTTCATTACAAAAGGACCAGTCCAAGCGTCTCCACACTTGACCTAATCCACGCCCACCTTGCCATGTATATTTAGTGCCAACATGTGGGATAACATGCCAAGCTCCATATTGAGTCATTGCATTGAAATCTGCCAGCGCTGACAAAGAAGGTCTGGAGGCTCCTTTATGGACAGTAATAGACAAAAAAGTATTAAAATCTCCAGATATCAGCCAAGGGTCCTGTGATGAGTCCGAGTGCTGGCGAAGAGAAGACCAAAGGTGTTGTCTATCTGCTACTGTGTGTTTCCCATAAACACAAGAATGCACAGAAAATCTTGCCAGAAAAATGTAACTGAAGACGCAAGTGGGCTACTTGCTCTGTATGTACAGAAGATAAGAGTGATAATTGGTTTTTATTCCAAAAGCACCAAGCACATCCAGCGCATACATTTAACATCGATGAAAATCCCAGCTGAATACGAACCCGTTCCATTCTAGTAGACGCTTGCTGTGGTTCAATAATGAATAGAAAATGTATAGAATGTTGATGAAGAAGTAATCTGAGCCTAGAAAGGGAAGTGCGTAGGCCTCTTAAATTCCATGTGAGTATATTCATTGTAAGTGATTGGGTTGTGAGCTTGAAGATCTAGTAACACTGCGAGTAACCATATGTCGAGGTGGGCGAACAACCTGGCTGTTCGGTCTATGTTTCCGTTGACGTATGCATGGCACACACACACACACACAGACATATATATATATATATATATATATATATATATATATATATATATATATCGGCCTATGGTGTATTAGTGGCCTAAAGGACCTTAGTTTCATGAAAAGAGTATTTAAAGGATAATAGTTTGAAAATACACTTTAAGAACGCATATATGTATAGTATATAAAGTAAGATATGAAAATGGGTAAGCTATGTTAATAGATAAAATGCAATAAATTGAATTCATATATGTATAAGTACACACACTTACAATTTCGGCCATGAGGCCTTTTTGAGCTTATAATGGCTTTAAGATTCTTCATGTACCCTAAAAAGTAACTCATGGTTAAGCTTTAAGTGAGCTCCATTATGATGTTCATGCACATGAAAAGTTTTCCCTCTTCCTTCATAATGGAATCGCCGGCCACTCCACCTACCCAAGAAGCTTCTTTCTTCTTCTTTTAATAAAGAGCCTCTTAATCCATTTTTAACCTACTAACTATCCAAGAAATTACCAAATAGCAAGAGTCTTTCCCTCTCCTTTCCCTCAAAGCACACGGCCAACTTGAGCCAAGGAGACCCAAGAATCATTCGTGTGCAAGTTTGGTCAAGGTGAGTATATCCTAAACTCCTTAAGTGAATTCTATACCTCACATAGTGAAGCTCACAAGATACCCTTTTTTCTTGAGAAAACCGTGACCTCCAAGAGGAAACTAGGTGAAGATTTTCAAAGTACTAAGAGAGATTAGCTTCTTGGTGGGTTAGATTCATCCCAACCTCCATTCAAGATTCAATTTGGTAAGACCATCTAGCCTCAAACTAAGTTTTATTGTGTGTTTAAATAGTGGTTAACAAATATTTCTATCCTGAAACAGTGTATGTTAGGAAGGGGTTGAAGGAAGCATTACCTTGTTTCAACAAGCTTCAAGCAAGATCTAAGATCCAAAAAAAGACAAGTACACTATAAATGCTCTTGACTTATGTGTGAAATAATATGCTTGAGTGTCTAGCTATTATTAAGATTTAATCTTAGATGGAAAACATTAAGCTTGAAGCATGAAAGTTTAGTGTTCCTTAAGAAAGGTGACTTGCATGTGTGAGATTCCCCCAAAGATGAGTTCTTTGCCTCCTTTGAATATGAATAGGTTGCATATCTAAGATAAATGGGTTAAAATTTCTCTTTCTCACCATGTAAAGGGGACGGTGGAGGAAGGAGATAGGGTTGAACAATATTTCATGTGCAAGAATATGTTTTGGGAGGTGAAAGATATATGGTAGTTGTATGTTTGAATGTTTTATGGTTTAGATGTGTTATGTTCATTATGAAAATGAAAAATAGGCCCTTCTTATGTGTAGGGGACGGGCTGTTTGGGGGTTAGGTAGTACATAAATTTAGTTGTACCAAAAGCAAACTTTATTATGTACAAAATGTGCAATATCAAGTTGTGGTATGTGTAATCTTCGAAACTGTTTTTGAAGTGGTTGTATGTAGCTTTTAGAATATATTAGAACCTGTAATGTTTATGTTAAAAAGTGTATTTGATGGTTTGTAAGCCATTTTAGAAGAATAAGTTTAGTTGGTACACTTTTAGCGAGAAAAGTGACAAAAAGGGAAAAATTACTGGAACAGGACAGATTTAAGTAACGTCTTGTAAAGCCCGAAAATGGACCTTAGGAACATGCATATGAGCTAATTTTTGGTGGGATGCTAGCCTTATGTGTTTATTAAATCTGTGAGTTAGAATTTTGGAAAAAGGACTTGTGGTGTATTTATAATAAAATTTTTAGTGAAGGCTGATCATTCCAGATTCTGCATGTACCTATCTTTAGAAAAATAATTAGATGACAACCTTAGACCCATTGGACTGCTCTAAAATTTTTATGGTAATCACTTAAGACATAGGGGAACATGTCCATGTAAATAAATCAGCCTGGAAACACCATTTTAAGGGTTAACAACTGAGTTGAACTTAACGGTACAAAACTGGAAAACAGGACAGAATTATGGCATGATGTTGTGAGGCCTTATTATTTCAAATTTGGGCTCATATATGTTATTGTGCTTATGAATATTACTTCTTGGTATGTCCATTACGTTTTCCAGGTATTGTCCCAAATTAAATAAAATGTTATGGGCTTGAAAGAAAGGTAAAAGATGGGTACTGGGCTGCGGGATTCAGCAGTACCCTGTTGGGTAATTTAATGATTTGAGGGTTCTATATGTCTTAGAATGCTACGAAATTTTTATGTCAAGTAGATAAGACTCCCCTATGCATATGTATGTCATGGGATCATGAAAATGGGCCGAAATTATGAGGTTTGAGGCCGCATGAACAGAACCTTGATTCTGGAAATTTTTCCAGCTTAAGGAATAAGGCATGATGAGTATTACGTGATGCATCTAGTCATGAATTCCATGTTGCACGTCATACACAGATCCGGGGTTAATTGATCTGTTGATGATTATGACCGTACAGGCCCGGAGAGAATAGACCTGGTTATGATATTTATGACCGTTCAGACCAGGAGAGAATAGACCTTATAATGATGATTTATGACCGTACAGGCCCGGAGAGAATAGACCTGATGACGATGATTGATTGTATGACCGTTTTTAGATCCGGACATAATAGATCTAAAAGGGATGGTATGACCGTTTCAGATCCGGATATAGTAGATCTGAATATTCACTCCTCTTGTTTTATTACGATGATGTTTTGAAAGAAAGAATGAGAGAACCTATCCTCATTTTTATCACGACGCATCGCATATGCATACGCATACATACGATATTTTGTATGGCTAGTCGAATAATTGATGTAGTATCACTTAAGCTATGATGATATGTTTTAATATATCCTAAGTTAGGATCTAGTAGGATCCCTTATCTCTTAAGTTATGATCCTATGTCCTTACGAATGATGAAGTGAAAGTCAGGTATGATGCGAATCCAAACTTTTTGGGGTTTTGGTTCTTGTGTGTACTTTCTATTTAATTCATGATTATTTATGGTTTACTTGCTGGTGACGTTGTCACTCGCCCTATTATTTTTTCTCCCAAAGCCTGCAGGAAGTAGGGCTGAGTGGATCAAGGACGAGCCTAGGGTTCCCTATCCATAGGCGTGTGAGAGAGGATATGCCTCAGGACATTATCAAGATGACTGATATGTGACGAACTTGTTTTGGGATTTTAATTGGGACATCTCCTTTCATTTGGTGGACGGATGTAGACGATGTTTTATGATTATTCGGCATGTTTAATTTAAAGTTTTTATTCTGCCTCTATTTTTGCTTACTTGATGATGTATAAGCGGAAAAGTCCATGTATTTAGTTATGGATGTCGATATGATATGAACCGACGCCCGGTACTCTCCGTAGTGAAGTACGGCAGGCACACCGTATGCGGGCAAGCCAGTGCGGGGCACTATAGGTGGTATCAGAGCTGAGGCTCTAGATTCGGGCAGAATATAGAATTAAGTTATGATTTTAGAAATCTAAGTTTGACTTTAGACCTAAGTCACGATCCTAGAAGAGAGTTGACCTTAGACTAGGATGACTTAGACTGGAAAAATTATGGCCTTGATCTAATAATAAAGCCCTAGTCAATGACTTTTTATATGTCCTAGAATTTAATTCGTATCGTATCCTCTTGCATGCCCACTTAAATTTTATTGGATTACGAATTAAATTATGTCGCTTATCTGGATATTTTCACCTTGAATAAAATTCCGACACTCCGTAGTGCAGATGGCATCACGGTCCGGTAAACTGACCTCATCATTGTCACCCCCGGGAAGCAGTGGATTTTACTATCGGCAGCTAGTTAAAGCACATGTTCCGAGATTTGGCGAGGAGTCTAGCCCGGAGGAGGCAGAGAAATGGTTAAACGAAGTTGAGAGTAACTTTTTGTTGGTACAGGTGCATGATGAGATAAGAGCACGAATTGTCCGGCCATTTCTGATTGATAAGGCCAGACAGTGGTGGAGGACGAGTATCCAGCCACTGTTTCGACCGGTAACTTGGGCAAAATTTGTAGAAGAATTTTGTGAGTTTTTCCTCTCTCCGGACTTGATCATAAAGAGGATTGAGGAATTTGATACATTAAGACAAAAGCCGGACAACACTGTCTTGGAGTACGCCCGTCGGTTCACTACATTGGGTCGGTATCTCCCCTGATTATGGAAGACAGAAAGTATAAGGTGATCAGATTCATGCGCGGTTTAAACCCTCAGATTAAGATTCGGCTGGTCAAGGCATATTCAAGGACTTTTGATGAATTATTGGAGGACTGCTATAGAGCGAAACGCGATAATAAGATAATGGAAGAACGAAATAAGAGACTTAACGAGCGTATTAAGAAACGAGGTAGAAGGTGGCAACCATATTCATATAGGGCTAACAACGGGACAACTAGGAACACCAATCTAGACCGAAGAATGATTGATCCAGGGATCTCTGAAACATCCAAACCGTAAACAGGTACATCTGACTATCCAATTTAAATATAAAGTACCTATGTTCTACTTTGCTTATTTCCCAAGTATGAATGGTCATAGAGTGGTATGATAAGGAACCTTAAGAAAGATTTCTACATAGTCACTGGTATGTGGACAAGGAAGACAACTAGAGTAGCACAACTAAAAGCATGAAGGCTAGAATACGTTACAAAATTTTAGGGTCCTCAACAGTCAGGTAAGTACCTGGATAAATAGAGCTCAACAAGACTACAATAAAGAATAGGTACCCGCTACTTAGGATCGATGATTTATTTGACCAACTTCGGGTAAACAACCAACGAGTTGTATATGGTCCAGAAGACATGTAATTGTTAGTCAGCCTGCATGTTGGTATTCCTTAAGGGTGAATTCATAGAAATGATGTAAGATAATGAAATATGTGGGGGGGGGGAGCGTTACAAGGCCGTTTGGAGAGGTCAGATATGATATTTATGGTACGATTGGGCGTAGGTCTAGAATTATAAGTTGGGATTATCTAAACACACTCTAGCAGTGACGTTATGATTTAGCGGGATCTTGCATAGCATAATATTTCAAATAATTTTTAAACAATGATACCTTTATTCATTTCATGTCTTGAAAGAGAAATCACAAATTTTATGGGGAACGAGGAATATTTGAAATGTCATGAAGGAACATAAGTTTTAAAGAAGGAACAATGATTCTAGTTCGATTGCTACGTAAGGGGGGGGGGGCATATCAACGAGATGGACGAATTGGGAATACCTGGTGAAGGATTGGGTTCACCGGGCTACGAGGGTACATTATCAGATAAATATACAGGTCATTGTATATGGAAGTTATTCGAATGTGGTTATATACATTATTAACCCTAGAATGAATATTGTTATCGATACATAGTATCAAGATTAGAGGTGCTTAAGATATGAGATGGGTTGTGATAATGCTTTTAGAGAATAAAGGATAAGTCCTGACGCAACCTCTAAGATAGGCTGAACGAAGCAGTTCTAAGGAGACTAAATAGATATTTTATTCTATCTTATGTATCAGAAGGAGAAGACAGAGAATCAAAGACCCACTAGATTGTTGCAAACCCTCTCAGTTCCGAGTGGAAATGGGATCACGTCCCAATAGATTTTACGACCAACCTGCCAAGGGCAAAGAATGGACAAGATGCCAATAGGGCAACTGTAGTTTGTTTGACGAAATCCGTCCATTCCATGGCATCTTACAAAGCATTGTAGGGGAGAGGAAGTGGCCAAGATAGGAGCAGAGTTTAGGATTAACGAAAAACGACGACCATGGAAATTTCCAACAGGTAAGAAAATGATTCTTAAAAGCACCACTGATGAAACCACTTGAGGGACATAGGGAAACATGAAAGCTTATACCACATTTTTCCAGTTTCGATGAAGAAACTTATAATAAGAGGGGAGGATGCTGTACCCCACCAAAAATCGTGCTGTATCTGAGACTAGTATGAAGTGACGCATTGGAACGTTATTTCTACCAAGAACATTTTAATAAGCTTTATCAACGTTTCTTTAATATTGTAGGGAAATAGTATACTACCTCAAGTATGAATTATGAAGCATGCGAATCGACAATTTAACCTTCCAGGATTCATAGAATTTTTAGCCACAAGGGTTTTAGAAACTCTAAGACATTTGAATCCTTAAAAGATAACTAACTTATAATAGCTTCTTAAAAAGGAAGCCTAAAAGCTTACACATGGAATTAAGTGCCCCACAAAATTTGTCTCAATAGTTAAGGAAAAACTTCCCCTCCTTTTTCCTTTAAGGCCGCCGGATACTACATAGGGCACACATGAGATCACTTTTAAATTAAATGCCCAACCAGTCACTTCACTTGTCTCTCAAAGAAATTCTAAAAAGATCTCCTACAAGTAGTAATTTATAAGGTTGGATCCTTCAGGTACATTTTATTAAGTCTTATTACGACTGCTTCAATTATTTTTCCTTAAGGTAAATTCTATAAAGAAATGGAATTGACACAAGCATGTTTCATGAAGTATGTGAGATGATAGCATTACCCTCCCAAGATTTCTCATAAATCTCGGCCATAAGGGTCTTGAGGATACCATAATAGGGTTTCCTCTTACAAGCCAACTAACCCTTAGTAGTCTTAGTAAAACAAGCATGAAAAGTTCATACTAGCATTTAGTATCCTACTAAATTGGATTAAAAAGGTAAAAAGGGGAAAGTGTTACTTTTCCTCCATTAAGCCGCCGAGAAAAGGGGGGTAATTAGGAGGCTACTTTTTTGTTAAAAAGACCAACTACTCGCTTTAATTGCTTACTAAAGCAATATTCTAAAGTAGTTATGCATGAAGTAGCCACATGAGGATATTATTTTAAGAATAGGTAACTCAAATAAACCGTGGGTTATAAGGAATGGAGAAATAATGGGACCAACTTTACCATTTAACTCTTCTCCAACAAATTAGTAACTTATCATTAAACACCCTCAAAAAACAACTAAAGCATGATGGAGCATGTTTAACCACCGCCGGTTGAACCCATGGGTAGTCCATGGTAACTCCTTAAACCACCATAGTAACTTTCTAAAAAGTAACTTAAGGAATAAGAAGGGATAAAGCAATTAAGGAGTAAATGAGCTTGGGGGATAAACCCCTTAACCGCCGGCCATTCCCTTGGGTGAGCCAAGAGGACTTCATCACTAACTTTAGTTACTTTTGGTCTAATGACTTTAATTTTGTGAAAAGTATGTTTACATGATATATTTATACATATATGCATAGTATTGGAAATATATATATAGATATATATGGTGTGTATATATATATATATATATATATATATATATATATATATATCGGCCTATGGTGTATTAGTGGCCTAAAGGACCTTAGTTTCATGAAAAGTGTATTTAAATGATAATAGTTTGAAAATACACTTTACGAGCACATATATGTATAGTATATAAATTAAGATATGAAAATAGGTAAGCTATGTTAATAGATTAAATGCAATAAATTGAATTCATATATGTATAAGTACACACACTTATAATTTCGGCCATGAGGCCTTTTTGAGCTTATAATGGCTTTAAGATTCTTCATGCTCCCTAAAAAGTAACTCATGGTTAAGCTTTAAGTGAGCTCCATTATAATGTTCATGCACATGAAAAGTTTTCCCTCTTCCTTCATAATGGAACCGCCGACCACTCCCCCTAACCAAGAAGCTTCTTTCTTCTTCTTTTAATAAAGAGCCTCTTAATCCATCTTTAACCTACTAACTATCCAAGAAATTACCAAATAGCAAGAGTCTTTCCCTCTCCTTTCCCTCAAAGCACACGGCCACCTTGAGCTAAGGAGACCCAAGAATCATTCGTGTGCAAGTTTGGTCTAGGTGAGTATATCCTAAACTACTTAAGTGAATTCTATACCTCACATAGTGAAGCTCACAAGATACCCTCTTTTCTTATGAAAACCATTACCTCCAAGAGGTCACTAGGTGAAGATTTTCAAAGTACTAAGAGAGGTTAGCTTCTTGGTGGGTTAGATTCATCCCAACCTCCATTCAAGATTCAATTTGGTAAGACCATCTAGCCTCAAACTAAGTTTTATTGTGTGTTTAAATAGTGGTTAACAAATATTTCTATCCTAAAACAGTGTATGTTAGGAAGGGGTTGAAGGAAGCATTACCTTGTCTCAACAAGCTTCAAGCAAGATCTAAGATCCAAAAAAAGGCAAGTACACTATAAATGCTCTTGACTTATGTGTGAAAGTATATGCTTGAATGTCTAGCTATTATTAAGATTTAATCTTAGATGTAAAACATTAAGCTTGAAGCATGAAAGTTTAGTGTTCCTTAAGAAAGGTGACTTGCATATGTGAGATTCTCCCAAAGATGAGTTCTTTGCCTCCTTTGAATATGAATAGGTTGTATATCTAAGATGAATGGGGTAAAATTTCTCTTTCTTACCATGTAAAGGGGACGGTGGAGGAAGGAGATAGGGTTGAACAATATTTCATATGCAAGAACATGTTTTGGGAGGTGAAAGATATATGGAAGTTGTATGTTTGAATGTTTTATGGTTTAGATGTGTTATGTTCATTATGAAAATAAAAAATAGGCCCTTCTTATGTGTAGGGGAGGGGCTGTTTGGGGGTTAGGTAGTACATAAATTTAGTTGTACCAAAAGCAAACTTTATTATGTACAAAATGTGCAATATCAAGTTGTGATATGTGTAATCTTCGAAACTGTTTTTCAAGTGGTTGTATGTAGCTTTTAGAATATATTAGAACCTGTAATGTTTATGTTAAAAAGTGTATTTGATGGTTAGTAAGCCATTTCAGAAGAATAAGTTTAGTTGGTACACTTTTAGCGAGAAAAGTGACAAAAAGGGAAAAATTACTGGAACAGGACAGATTTAAGTAACATCTTGTAAAGCCCGAAAATGGACCTTAGGAACGTGCATATGAGGTAATTTTTGATGGGATTCTAGCCTTATGTGTTTATTAAATCTGTGAGTTAGAATTTTGGAAAAAGGACTTGTGGTATATTTATAAGAAAATTTTTAGTGAAGGCTGATCATTCCAGATTCTGCATGTACCTATCTTTAGAAAAATAATTAGATGACAACCTTAGACCCATTGGACTGTTCTGAAATTTTTATGGTAATCACATAAGACATAGGGGAGTATGTCCATGTAAATAAATCAGCCTGGAACTACCATTTTAAGGGTTTACAACTGAGTTGAAGTTAACTGTACAAAACAGGAAACCAGGACAGAATTATGGCATGATGTTGTGAGGCCTTATTATTTCGAATTTGGGCTTATATATGTTATTGGGCTTATGAATATTACTTCTTGGTATGTCCATTATGTTTTTCAGGTATTGGCCCAAATTAAATAAAATGTTATGGGTTTGAAAGAAAGGTAAAAGATGGGTACTGGGCTGCGGGATTCAGCAGTACCCTGTTTGGTAATTTAATGATTTGAGGGTTCTATATGTCTTAGAACGCTACGAAATTTTTATGTCAAGTAGATAAGACTCCCTTATGCATATGTATGTCATGGGATCATGAAAATGGGCCGAAATTATGAGGTTTGAGGATGCATGAACAGAACCTTAATTCTGGAAATTTTTCCAGCTTAAGGAACAAAGCATGATGAGTATTACGTGATGCATCTAGTCATGAATTCTATGTTGCACGTCGAACATTGCATCATCATCCTTTGCATGATTTATGATACTGATTTTATGACAAAGAACGATGAAAAAGCGCTTTTAAAGAAAAGATTTCAGTTTCGAAAAGAACGATTTCCATTGGTACCATTTAATTCTGGCCAGCATAACGCGCTCCAGATCCGGGGTTAATTGATCTGTTGATGATTATGACCGTACAAGTACGGAGAGAATAGACCTGGTTATGATATTTATGACCGTTCAGGCCTGGAGAGAATAGACCTGATAATGATAATTTATGACCGTACAGGCCTGGAGAGAATAGACCTGATGACGATGATTGATTGTATGACCGTTTTTAGATCCGGACATAATAGATCTGAAAGGGATGGTAGCACCGTTTCAGATCCGGATATAGTAGATCTGAATATTCACTCCTCTTGTTTTATTACGATGATGTTTTGAAAGAAAGAATGAGAGAACCTATCATCATTTTTATCACGACGCATCGCATATGCATACGCATACATACGGCATTTTGTATGGCTAGTCGAATAATTGATGTATTATCACTTAAGCTATGATGATATGTTTTAATATCTCCTAATTTAGGATCTAGTAGGATCCCTTATCTCTTAAGTTATGATCCTATGTCCTTATGAATGATGAAGTGAAAGTCAGGTATGATGCGAATCCAAACATTTTGGGGTTTTGGTTCTTGTGTGTACTTTCTATTTAATTCATGATTATTTATGGTTTACTTGCTGGTGACGTTGTCACTCGCCCTATTATTTTTCCTCCCAGAGCCTGCAGGAAATAGGGTCGAGTGGATCGAGGACGAGCCTAGGGTTCCCTATCCATAGGCGTGTGAGAGAGGATATGCCTCAGGACTTTATCAAGATGACTGATATGTGACGAACTTGTTTTGGGATTTTAATTGGGACATCTCCTTTCATTTGGTGGACGGATGTAGATGATGCTTTATGATTATTCGGCATATTTAATTTAAAGTTTTTATTCTGCCTCTATTTTTTCTTACTTGATGATGTGTAAGCGGAAAAGTCCATATATTTCGTTATGGATGTCGATATGATATGAACCGACGCCTGGTACTCTACGTAGTGAAGTACGGCGGACGCACCGTATGCGGGCGAGCCGATGCGGGGCACTACATAAAATGTATGTATAATGTAAACTATTCATGAATTTATCTAAAGAAAGTGCAAAAGAAATAAAAATGGGAATGAAAAGAAAAGTTTAAGCCAACGATGGCTGTTTTGACCGAGAAGTATAAAAATGGCAAAATGGTAATATCCACATTTTTAAAAGATATGAAAGTGGGCTGATTAAAAGAGGGTTACAAAATAAACTACGAAAAGGACCAATTAGGACAAGATTTTAGCAATGTAAGACCAAAAGTGGGCTTATTTTTGTGGCTAAACCAAGACCACCCCAAAGGGGCAAAATGAGAATTTAACCTAGGAATATGATATGGTAAATAAGCCAAACATTAGACCTAAGCGCTAAGATTATTAGATGTGTGAAATTAGCCCGATACCGAGCATTCTTACATGCATACGACAAAGCAAGTTTTAAAACGAAATGTTTTATCATATGATACGATTTTACTAAATATTTTATAACACGAGATGCTTCTACAGGATTTTACAAGTCATGTTTGAAAGAGATGATTTTATCGCGTGGAAAATTTTAAAAGGATTTTAACAAAGTATACCTTGTGTCGATTGATTCCATACGAGACAATTTACGATATGTTACGTTGTCCCAATAGCTTACATTTTATGATTGGAGGCCGCCTGATGTCAAGAGTAGTAGTGAGGATATCAGGGGCAGATATTATGAGCATCTCTTGACATTAGAACCTAGGTGAGAGTTTGGTGTCACTTGGCATAGAGATGTTCATCTGTGGGCCTGAGTGTAACCCCTTTTCTGGGACAAAGGATCTCTGCCTTCTAGATGACATGTACCCTTACATTTTGGCCTGGGCGTAACACCGTGTCTGAGACTCAGGATCTCCGCCAAAACACGTCACCGTTAGATCTATGTACTCATGATGTAACACCATGATTGGACTATTGAGATTCATGGTTGGTATATAGCACTATATGGGGAATTCAGTCGGTGTGTCTTGTGTACCGTTCGTATGAGATATGCTATGTACATGGCTAGGACAAATTTGATACGATGATTATGATTATGTTTTGAAAGTTTCTAAACAATGATGCATGATATTTCTTGGTACTAGCATATGCATATTACCCGAGTTACCCTACTAGGTATATGCTTAGACCATCGGCGGGCATATGATGACTAGATAGGGTAGGACTTGTGACGTAGACATAGCCAAAAACAATTTAACATAAGACACAAGATAAAAGCTTAAAAACTACCTAAGAAGAAAGTAAATAAAAAAATGAAATAATTTACTTGTTGACCTTACTTTTCTGCACTTTACATGTTTACATGATATTGTTGCTACTTGTTTTATTTGCCACTACATTTGTGAAACAGAGACGCATTGTGTTATTATTTTTGTACTTGTTTTATTAACCCGTCTCCAATGCATGATCCACATGACGAACCTAGGCGGAAATACTTGCTGACCGATTCGTTATCACTCACCCCTCTCTTTACCATATTGCAGAGGTTCGAGAGCTTGTTGCAGACACCGTTGAGGATGACCCGATGATAGATCACCAGTGAGGAGCTCATGGGCCCAGATTATGTAGTTTCATTTATGTTATTTCAGTTTTATATCATATGACTTTGTACTGGTGAAATATCAGATGTATTCGGATTTAGTTATTTTGTATGATGCATGTCTATTACGCTTTGTATATTTTATGATGCTTCCACGATTTGATACATGGCTATGTCGATATGCATATGAATGTTATCGATGCCTTATACTTCTCATAGAAGAGTACGACAGGTGCATTGTGCCGAGACCCTAGTCCCGGGCAGGGAACTACAGGTGGTATTAGAGCTGAGGCTCCAGATCCATAGGGAGCAACATAAAGAAAGCAACGACATGTATTAGGTTATGATTGTAGAACCTAAGTTTATGATCGTAGAACTTAAGCTGAGATCATAACGTCTAACCATATGATTTTAGACTGAACGTAGATCCCTTATAATGAATTAGGAAAATAACCGGAATAACCCTGCTTTCTCTTAATATCAGATAAACTAATTTAGAGTCATAATATTAGAATGCTTCCCTCAGAATATGCACAACACACTAAAATCTAAAATTTTAATAACACTTAGATATAGACTGACAATGTCAATGTAACGGTTTCGATTGGATGGCATTGCTGACCGGATAGACGTACTCCATCACCTTCCCCAAAGTGGGTATCACCAGCCACAGAGCGGGTACCGTCACCACCGGTGCATGTTCCATCTCCGCCAGCACACTTTCCATGAGAGATACTCCAGTCATATTTTGAGGCCCTGATCCGGCTGGGTCAGACAGGCGGTACAGTGTAGACCTCACCACAACTCTCACCTCCACAGCCTCAGCCTCAGAGGAGTAGTGGATTCTTTTACGGGCAGCTTATAAGAGCGTGAGTTCTGAGCTTTGACGGAGAGCCTGATTCAGATGAGACTGAAGGATTGTTAGATGAATTCGAGAGTGGCTTTCAGCTGGTACAAGTGCCTAATGGGATAAAGGCATAGATTATTTGGCCATTTCTGGTTGGTAGCGCTATTCAGTGGTGAGGTTTTATACCCAGCCACTGTCCAGACCGGTAGCCTGGACAAAGTTTCTTGAGGAGTTCTGCAAGTTTTACCTGCCTCTGGCATTGGTCATTCAGAGGATTGGAGAGTTTGAGTCACTGAGGCAGGAGTCAGGTGTTACAGTTTCGGAGTATGTCCATCGATTCACTAAACTGGGTCGCTATGTTCCTTCCGTGATAGTTGATGAAAGGTTTAAGATGGTTAAATTTGTGTGCAGCCTAGATTCTCAGATCCGGACCTTGGTGGTTAATGCACATTCGAAAAATTTTGAGTTGGTGGATTACTGGTACCGAGTGGAGCACATGGTTTCACTATAAGACATGGAGGCTAGAGACAGGAGACCTCGAGAGGGTATCGAGGAGAGGACTAGGAGATGAGACCCGTATCTACAGAGAGCGAGCAAACGACCTCAACAACAATCATCTAGCTGGCTTCAGTCACAGTTTCGACAGCAGCGGTGGAGACCAGAAGCAGTTACCTCGATACGTCGACGATGTTAGAGACAACACACTGGTGAGTGCTGCATGGGGATAGATGCATGTTTCACATGATGCGAGATCAGGCACATAATGATAGACTGTCCGAGGAGGAGAAGAGGCTTACCAGCTGAAGCACACAGCAAGAAGGGACATCACAGACTGATATCCAATATTAGAAGGTGCCGTCACAGAAACACCTGATGCCCCGGATACTGCCACAGGTATGTTGATTTATGTGATTTAATTCCGATCAGTACCATCAGAGTTTGAAATTTTGTCCGAGTCACAAGTAACCTTGAATTAATCAAATAAGGAGGAGGATTGACCAGAGTAGCGTAGTGGAAGTGCAGAAGATAGAAGGCCCTAAGTAAACAATTGTAAAAGACACTCCAAAAATAGATGGATACCCGATAACCAAATAGTCAGATTCCATAACAGAACCACGTAGGATATGATTTAAGAAAAGCGTGTCCGAACGCCAAATCATTACATTTGATCAAGATTGAGACATGTGATAAGAGTGAAATCAGTAGAGTAACGTTAAGCAGCAGATCATGGCTAAACTTATAAATTTCGAGGACGAAACCTTTTTGTAAGGGAGGAGGAATGTAACGACCCTCAACCCCGCACCGTTAGTAAATGAGAACGAAGGAAATAACGATGGAATTTGGGTGTGATTGTTGTGCTTCGTTAAGCGGAACAGGAAAATTTTTTGGGTATGCACTGAAATAAGTAAGTACATCTTAGGTTATCAAATGACTCAGGTAAATTAACTAAGTAGCACACAAACTTTATTTTATCTTTAAATAAAAGCTAAAAGGAAATATAGGACATAAAAGGATGAAGTAGAAAAAATTGTCCTAGTATACCCACTTAAGGACACTTGGCCGCCGCCTATCTTGTATAAGTGGGGAATAATTTATCTTCTTTCTTCCATTATAAATAAAGTTGTTTAGATAATTTTAAGGAAATTACAAGTGTACATCTTCAACCCACTTTCCTCTAGCTAGTCTAGATATTTTTCCAATACAATATCCTCATTCTTTTCCTTGTTTACTGCAATTTAGGATAAAGATGAAGGAGATAGCTTCTTACAATATTACACCTACACCCAACCATATTATATGCATTTCTTACATCCTAATCATTCTCTCTCTCCATTAACAGCAAGCACGATGGAAAATCTTCCCATTACCATGTAAATTTAAGTTAAATAACGGAGGGAAGAAAACAAGAAGTGGCCATCCCTTTTCTCCACCATCCAACATTTTCTTACACCCTTAAATTTCCACCAATCTAGTTTCATGCATCTTCTTTTCCTCTATCCCAAACAAGACAACATGATGAAGATTCGATTATCCCTTCAAAGACAATATTTCGGCCAAAGGAAAAATTGAAAGACAAAAATAACTCACCACTACCCTAATACCAACCAATGAAATTACATGCAAATTCTTCCACTTGCCTTTCTTCCATTTTTCTCCCATCCATCACCTCACTCTTACACACTTTGAAAACTTCTCCAACCAAATACATTGCGTGGCATAATCTCCTTACACAACTCCACTTCCCAACCCAAAAAGCATGACAAGATTCTTCCCCACTCCCCTTCATATTTCGGCCAACAAGAATAAAACAAGGCAAGAATACTCCAATTTCTCTCATCCTCTCTTTCACTCTCTTCTATAACATATCAATCACCTTCTCTCTTCCTCACCAAGCACAAGACTCAAATTCTCTCCTCTCCATTATTTTTCTCCCACCAAAGAACAAGAGAAGGAAACATTTTCTTCTTACTTTATTCTCTTCATTCCACCAACTCACATTAAGTAAGTTGTCTCACCATTACCAAGACTTCATCCTTTCTTATTAACCATCTTAAAGACAATTTCTTCCCTAAAGCACCTCAAACCCCAGGCTATCGCAAGAAAAGAAGCAGACTCCACTTTCATTCATTTTCTCTCGTGTCATTTTTCCTTCAAAACAAGAACACTCCTTTCTCCTTGGGAGAAAAATCTAAGCTTTTAAAGCTGCCAAACATCCCCCATCCGTGGGCTTCAAAGAAAGAACAGGAAGAAGAATTCTTTAAAGCAAGGTAGGGATAAGGACATGCAAGCCTAGGAAGGCACTAAGGTATGAAGCATAGTATCCTTTTAAGCCTCTTTTCACCCTCCATCTTTCAAAAGAATCAATATTTTTCCATTTCCTTCCATCCAGCCACGGGTTTACATGGAGAAGGGAAAAAAGAGCACTCCAATGAATTTCAAAGGTAAGCTTACCAAAAATTTATCTTGAAGCTCTCCTAGCCATCACCTTCAAGAACTAATATTTCCCGCCCATTTACTTGGACTATAGGCCGAAAGTTTCATCAAAAACTGAAAAGAAGGAATTTTTTCCATCCTAGGCAAGTAATTATCTTAGTTTCTTCATGCATGTTGAGAAATAAGTTCTTTATGTTCATATCAAAAGTTGGATCATGCATGCATAGGATTAAATGATATCTTCACTATGAACATAAAGAAAGTGTACTTGCATGTTCTTTGTATAATGATCTTTAAGTGATTCTTACATATATGCACACTTATGGTTATGATGAAAGGGAAAAGTGTTTTTGCATGCTAAATTCTAGATAGATATAGGCCCCATATATATTGCATATGTAGCCATCATGATCATCATCATAATCATAGCCTTCATCTTTATCTTTGTGCTAGTTACCGACATGCATGACATTGAAGGTGTTAGAATGAAGAATGTGTGTATGCTCATGTATGTAACCATCTTGCATGTACCTAGAAGAGATAAAAATCATGGGTGTGTGTAAATGGGGGAAATTCTGCCAAGGGTAGAAATGCATGTACTCATTATGTGGTTGTTGGTCTACATTGATATATGTATATGTAATATGTGTAGATAGTGCATCAAGTGTTGTATGTGCAACCATATCCATCGGGCCATGCATATATTCCACCCCAACAAAGTTGTTAGTATGTAAAATGGAACATATGTATGGGAAACTATGTGGATGACATAATATGTAAAGTGGTTACTGAAAGACATGTGCATCTTGCAAGTAAGATGAAAAATCATGTGTATATGGGTAATAATGTATTCGGCCAAGTGGCCTCTTTGAATGCCATTATAATGTTAAATGTTTATTGGATTATATATATATATGAAGAGATATGTATAATGTATGCTACTTGTAGGACCTGTATAGCACCAATAAAAGGAGGGTTGAATAGTGAGTGCGGAAAATTTTGTTTTTAAAAACTTTTGGACTTAAAAAACTCACTTCTGAAAACAGTTTCTGTTTTCAGATCCTGATTTGAATTATTTAAAAGACCTAGTTGTAGAACTCCAAAAATTATAAAATTTGGTGAGAATGTACTTTCAGATGTTATGAGAGACTCATGAATATTTCAAATTAAATCTCCAATCCTAATCCTTTGAAAATATGTTTTAGGTCAGATTGCGCAAATCTGCTACAAACTGTACTTCGAATTGAAAAATTTATTCCTATTTATTGGTGACTCTAAATGGTCTGAAACGTTTATGATAAGACCATCAGGTTATTTATTTCAGTAGGTCAAAACAGTTTTTTAAAATTCTTTTGGAAAGTATATCAACCACATTGATGTTCTCAACCTTTGCAAATCTGAAAATCAGATTGCACTAGTCTCTGAACTATTAACGTTTGATTGACTTATACTTATCCAAATGAGGTGAAAGTTGCACCAAATGAAAACTAGGACATGTGTCTATGTTTCTGCAAAATTTTATGAGTTTTTAAAATCGTTTGCTATTTTTAACTTTGCAATGAAATTGATGCAAAATGCTGGAAACTGAAAGTAAAGTGCAGTAAAGTAAGAACACAAAGACTTTTATACTGGTTCGATTAAAACAACCTACTCCAATCTTCAAGGGCACCTTCCTCGGTTATCACTAATTACAAAAAACACCTTACCACAAGGGTGACTGGAGTTAATCACTAACTCCATCCTTTTACAATCAAAACAACCAAACAAACCGATCACGAACACCACCACCAATCGAATGAAGGTTTGATTACACCTTGATCAACCTTTTACAACAATTGAACGTGTATAGGTGGTATATTCAAAGCCTATATAATATGTAGAATATACGAACAATAGGCTTGAGACTAAGAAGAAGAAGAAAGAAAGGAAAAAGAAGACAGAGTCTAGCTTTTTACACTTGAGAGAATATGAATTGTAGCTTGGCCTTGTCTTGCACTATCTTCTCCTTTTTATTTCACTTTGGCCGCCCCCAGGGCTCACTTCCTTCTTGAGAATCGTCTTTAATGTCCTTGGAAGATTGCCTTGTGTAGAAGATTACACAATCTTGCTTACTTGGTGCAATATGATTGAAAGGATCACTTGACCTTGCTTAGTTGTCACTTGTTGATTGGTCCACCTTGGCACCCTTGTAATAAGTTTTAAATTCTAAAGAAAATGAAAACATGTGCTCAAATTCTAGTCAAATCATTACCATACAATCACACATTAATCCCCCTCAAATTTTGGAAGGCAAATTGAAGACGATTAAGAGGAGAAATCGCCCACTATGTAGACATGTGCCGGAACTTTCAGCATGTGTCTCTTTCGAATTCTTTCCTTGTGTGGTGCCCTCTTCAATGTCAAAAATCTTTTGTGGCATATCCTCCACCAATTGAACTGCCAAATAAGCTCCACCTTGCCTCCAACATGGATGTAGTAGGTGTGTGAATTGGCTGCACATGTGCTAAAATTTTATTTTGGCAAGCTTTGTCAAATAATGCACAATATTTACACATATGGTAAATAATAATCAGCCCTATTTTGAATTTTCTAGAACACTTTAACATGTCTTGAATATGTAAAAATTGCCCAGATACATGTTACACCTATGCCAAAAACGTCCCATGTGTGTATGTTCGTAGAAAACCGAATTTTCGACTTTCGTTGATTACGCGATTTTTCTCCGATTAAATTAAAACTTCTTACACATGTAATATATATTATGTCACACATAATATACATAAAATGGGATGTATATTCAGCTATAGTGGCTGAGTAGAAAATGCCCACGTGTTAAAATGATGTTAAGTTATAATTCTCCACAAATCTAGCCTAAATTGTGGGTGATTTGTGTGTGCCAATGTGGTATGACTTAGTGGATGATTGTAACATGTGAGCGACAAAATTTTTGAGCATTTTTGATGTATATATTCTGGGCATCTTTATATGGCAAGTACGTGACATGTTAGTGAAGTTTCAGTAGTCACCTGATACGACAATTTTTCGGTTTATGACCTTGTAACATGTTTTATAATTTTGACGTCACCATGACTTATATCATATGATATAGGACCTGCATATACTCATAAATATGAGGTATATATAGTGGTGTGACGTCGATGTATGTTTATAATATATGTGACGTGTCGGTGTTACGTCGAAATATATGTGTATAGTGACGTTTTAAAAAAAATATGGATATATATATTAAATATATATTATGCGTGTGAATTAAGGGGATGAGAAGAAGAATTTCCATTTTCGAATTTGTTGCCATATATCTTTCTCCAAATATGTCTTCATTTAATGAACTAGTTAGTTCATTAACTTAAGCACTCCATTTAATGAACTAGTTTAGTTCATTAATTGTGGCACCTGAAAATAGTACAAAGACAACAAATGTTTGTCATATGATGTAAGCTTTAACGCTTCACGGCTTGTTAGTACGGCAACAATATATATAAGCATATAAAGCATGTTTATCACATAAACGTGTCAAGTAATAATTCATTCATGCATTTCGTAAGCACGTAGTATTTAAAACATGCATTTGTAAATCACTCAAACCATTTTTCTCAATAATCTCCCGCTTTTGATAATTTACAAAATAACATTGGTTCATGATTTAAATGTGATTGCTCTCCCTCCAATTATGCACAAATTTGAATTTTAAAATTTTGAATTTCATATCGTCTTGTGCTCCCCCTTCAATCATGCTTGTCTCCCCCTTAAATCATGCTTTTTCTGTCCCCCTTTATTTTGTAAATGGCATCAAAAGTACATGTATGAATGGAAAGAAATAGCAACTTGTAGAAAATTAACTGAAATCATGTCTAACTTTGAGTGTAAATTTTCATACTTGGCTTGATTAAGTGCTTTGGTTAATATGTCAGCTACTTGTGCTTCAGTACAGACATGGTCTATAACAATATCACCACTGTTGATGTTGTACCCAACGAAAATTGTACTGTATTTGAGACTCGTATAAAGTGATTTAATTAAATGTTGGATATGCCAAGTGCATTTTATTAAGTTTATTATTACTTCTTCAATTAAATTTCCTAAAGTAAATGCTATAAGAAATAGTATAATTATATAGGTATGTCTCAAGTAAAATGTCAATTATACCCTTCCCATTTTTTTTAGAAAATCTGGCCTACTTGGAGTCTTAGAGACTCTAGAATATTTTAAATTCTTAAAAGCCAACCAACCCCTTTAGTAACCTTCTTAAAGTAAGCCAAAAAGCTTACACATGGAGTTAAGGAGCCTACTAAATGTATTTAGAAAGTTTAAGGGAAACGTTTTCCACCTTTTCCCTCTTCAACCGCCGGATAAAAGCATGGATAAGGCATCCATGAGATCTCTTTTTATTTAAATGCCTCAACTAGTCTCTTTATTGTTCATTCAAAAAGGTCTTACACATGAAGAAAAGTAAGATGTTATTCCAAGACTTAATATTCTTTCCCCTTTCCACCTTGAGGTCGTTGGATGCAAAACAATGGGGGATCATGAGATCACCTTTACCATTAACATCTCAATTAACTATCTACTTTTCATTTACTACTACTTCCAAAAGCAAACTAAAGAATAAAGAAACCTAAAGCTACCCCCACCGCCGGATTACCCATGTCTAACCCATGGTAACTCCTCAACAACCTTAGTTACTTTCTAAACCATCCTAAAAAGTAACTCGAGGAGTAATTGGGATAAAGAAACTAAGGAGTAATTGAGCCTAAAACTACCCCCAACCGCCGGGTATCCCTACTAGGGTTAAGCCAAGAAGACTCCATCAATAACCTTAGTTACTTTTTCTTAAACCTACCTCAAAAAGTAACATCTCTTCTTCTCCTTCTTTAACCCGCCGGCCAACCCCTCTTGGATTACAAGAAAACATTTTCAAGAATACCCTAGAAGCATCATCTCAACCCTACCTCACAATACACTCAAAGGTTTCCCCATGACAACCACTAGAGACCCTTGCACACTTAGACTAATTTTCCACAATCTCCATTCGGCTATCGTTGGATTAGGGAGATCCAAGGCCATCTTCAAGATCCAAGTTTCATCTAGGTGGAGATTTTTCAAGCTATTAAGAAGAGCTAACATCTTGGCGGATTGAATTCGTTTCAATCTCCATTTAAGCTCCATTTTGGTAAGGGAATTATAGCCTCAATCTAGTTGTTTCTTCATTCAAAATAGTAGCTAATGTTTATCTCTCTCCCCTCCCCAAAACAGTGTGCTATGTGTTGAAGTTGGAGGAAAACTTCAATCTTTTTCAACCGAGGCTCAAGCTAAGGAAAGTTTCTAGCTCAAAGAGGCAAGTACACTCTAAGAAACCTTGACGTATTTGTGAAGTGTATGCTTGAATGACTAGCCTCTGTAAGATGTGAACCTTAGTTGAATATTCTAAGTAATATGCATGAGAACTTAGTGATTTTAAGAACAAGGGTTGTCATGATTGTGACTATATGATTAATGAAATAAGTACTATTCAAAATAGACTTTATGAGGGGTGAAATAGGTGAAAATGGCGTGTACTATGTGTACGTTGGCAAGGCTATTTGGCGTGACATATGTGTAGCCTAAAGATTATTATTAAACTGAAAATGATTATGTCAAAATAGGTATTTAGTGGTTAGTAAGCCATTTTAGAGAAATAAGGTTGTTTGGAAAAGTAATGGACAAGGAAAACTGATAAAAGGTAAATCTACTGGAGCTGGGCAGTTTTAAGTGGCGTAATGTATGACCTGAAAATGAATCATAGGAACGTTCAATTTAGCTATATTTTGATGGGATGGTAGCCTTGTATGTTTAGTAAAAGTATGAGTTGGAATTTTGGTAAAAGGACTTGTGGTTTGCCCTTAATAATTTTTTTGGTAGGAGTAGGTCACTGCAGTTCCAGTAAATATCTTGACTTAGAAAGAAAATTATTTGACCCACTTAAGTATATTGGGTTGCGTTGAAAATTTTACAGTACTTACCTAAGACATAGAGGAGTATGTTCATTGGAGGAATTTGCTTGAAATTACTAATTTTACGGGGTAACAATTAAGGGGAAGTCACGGTACAAAATCTGGAAAACAGGGCCGCAGGGTATAGTGTTTGTTGAGTCTTTAATCTTATTTAATTGGACTTGTATGTGATGTTGGGCCTTTAAATGTTACTTCTTAGTGTATTGGCTATGTTTCCAGGTTTTATCCTTAAATGGATAATATAGCGCCCCGTACACCGGCCTAGCCGGATACGATGCGCCCGCCGTACTTCACTACGGAGAGTACCAGGCGTCAATCCATAACATGTCGTAGTCCATAACAAATATGTTGACCTTCCTGCTTACACATCAACAGGTAAGCAAAACCAAGGCAGAATAAAAACTTATAAAATAAAAGAGTCTAAACATCCGTCATACGTCTTACAAACATGTCCGCAAAATGAGGAAATCCGAAAATCAATGTTCCCAACATAAGTTCATAAAAAATCCATCAAACATGACCATCATAACAAAAACCCTTAAGCCGTCCTTCTTTTGCTCTTCTACGGATATGGAACCCTAGGCTCATCCTCGATCCACTCGACCCTATTTCCTGCGGGTTCTGGGAGAAAAAATAAGGGGTGAGTGACAACGTCACCAGCAAGTAAACCATAAATAATCATGAATTAAATGGAAAGTACACACAAGAACCAAAACCCCAAAATTTTGGTTTTGTAACATACCTGATTATCCATCCAATATCCGTTAGTAACAAGATCATAACTTATACGACATAACATTAAAATCATAACTTAGGGGATATCAAGCCATAACATACTAGTCTAAGTAGGAGTGTACCAAACATACTAATAGCCATTAAATGCAACATGTATGAATATGCACGTGTGATGTCGTATGATAAAATAAGGACAAATTCGTTCATTCTTTCTTTCAAAACATTATCGTCAATAAAAACAAGCGAGTGTTCAGATCTATTATATCTGGATGTTAGGTGGTCATGCTCATCCCTTCGAATCTATTATTTCCAGATCCGAAAATGGTCATATCATCAATCATAGTCATCAGGTCTATTCTCTTCGGGCCTGTACGGTCATAATCGTCATAATCAGGTCTATTCTTTCCGGGCCTGTACGGTCATAATTAGGTCTATTCTCTCCGGGCCTAAACGGTCATAATCATCAGATCAATTAACCCGGATCTGGAGCGGGTTAAGCTGGCCAGAAATAAATGGTACCAACGGAAAGCTTTATTGTCAAAACTGAATCTTTTCTTTAAAAAAGCTTTTTCATCATTCTTTGTCATAAAATCAGTTTCATGAATCATGCAAATGACGATGATGCAATGTATGACGTGCACTATGCAATTCGTGACGAAATGCATCACATACATACAAGTACGGTCTTATTCTTTAAACTGGAAAAATTTCCAGAATTAACATTCTGTTTGCGCGGCCTCAAAACCTCATAATTCGGCCTATTTTCATGATCTCTTGACATACTTATGCACAAGGGTGTCTTGTCTACTTGTCATAAAAATTTCGTAACGAGTCAAGACATAGAAAACCCTCAAATCATTAAATTACAAAACAGGGTACTGCTGAATTCAGTAGTGCAGTACCCTTCTTTTACCTCTCTTTCAAGCCCATTAAATCTTACTTAATTTGGGTCAATACCCGGAAAAAACTGCAAACATACCAGGAATTAATGTTCATAAGCCCAAACCATACAAACAAGTCTAATTCCACAAGAACGTAGCCTCCCAACTAATTCCGTAATTCTACCCAGTTTTCCAGTTTGGTAGTGCCCACTTAATTTCAGTAGTTACCCCTTAAAATGATAATTCCAAACTGATTAATTTACATGGACATGCTCATCTATGTCCTAAGTAATTACCATAAAAATCCCAGAGCAATATAATAACTTTAAAGGGGTCATTTATTCACTTTCCCAAAACTGGTTACATTCCGATTCTGGAGTGACCAGTTTTACTAAAACTTTTATTGTGACTGAGCCATAAGTCCTTTTTCCGAAATTCCAACTCACATACTTAGTAAACGCACAGGCTAGCAGCCTACCAAAAATCCGCCCATTTGCATGTTTTTAAGGTCTATTTTCAGGTCAATCAATACGTCACTTAATTCTGTCCAGTTCCAGTAATTTCAGCTTGGCCAGTTTTACTAAATATTCTATTAAGGATAAACATAACTTCTTTTACCAAAATTCTAACTCTCATATTTACTACACACATAAGGCTAAAACCATGCCAAAAATCAGCTTATTTGAACACTTCTAAGAATCACTTTCAGGCCATACAAAACGTTACATTATTCTGCCCTGTTCCAGTAATTTTCCCTTTTCGTCACCTTTCTTGCTAAAAGTGTAGCAACTAAAATTATTCTTCAAAAATGTCTTACTAACCTTCACATACACTTTTTAACATAACATACAGGTTTAATATACTCTAAAAGACATATACAAATCCTCTCAAAAACAGTTTTGAAAATTACACAAAGCACACTTTGATAACGCACATTTTGTACATAATCAAGTCTATCCTTGGCATATCTAATTTGTATGCTCCATACCCCCAAAACAGCCCGTTTCTTACACATGTAAGGCTTATATTTTGTTTTCACAATGCACATAAAACGCCTAAGTCATAAAAACATCCAAACATACAACTTCAATGTATCCTTTACCCTACAATACATACTCTTTCACAAAAATCATTGTTCATCATACTCCCCCTTTCAACCGTCCCCCTTGCATGGTAACAAAGAGAAATTTTACCACATTTATCTTATACATGCAACACATTCATATTCTAAGGAGGCAAAGAACTCATCTTTGGAGGAAATTCACACATGTAAGTCACCTTTCTTAAGGAACGCTAATCTTTCATGCTTCAAGCCCAATATTTTCCATCTAAGATTAAATCTTACTAATAACTAGACATTCAAGCATATACTTTCACATATAAGTCAAGAGTATTTATAGTGTAATCTCCTATTCAAGCTAGAACCTTTTCTTAGCTTGGATCTTGAGTGAAATGAGTTGATGTTTTTCCTCCACTTCATTCATGAAGCACACGGTTTTGAGGAGGAAAAAGGAGACATATTAGCCACCATTTTAAATGAAAAATAGAGCTAGATTAGGACTAGTTTAGCTTACAAAAATGAGGCTTGAATGGAGCTCAAACCACCAAGGAGCTAACACCACTTAGGAGTTTGGAAAGTTTGAACCTAGTGACCATGAAGGTCACGGTTTTGGCAAGCATAAGGGAGGCAATGTGAGATTCATTTTAGTAATTATGAAATTCAACTAAGTAGCTAGACATGCAACTTACCAGAGGATTCTTGAAGCTTGAAGATGGGGAGGATCTTGGACTTCCTTGGCTCAAGTTGGCCGTGTGAGAGGGATGGAAGGATTCTTGTTTCTTTTATTCTTTGTGAGTTCTTGAGTGCTTGAGTTAAGAGAGTTCTAGAATTTCTTGGAGAGGATATTTCTTCAAAGGCTATGTGTTTAGCCGTTGGGAGCCTAAGGGAGAAGAAGAGAATTCCCTTTGCATGGTTAAGTAATTAGAGTTAGCTAACTTGAGTTACTTTAGCAAATTAGGGTTACTTTCTTGCTAACTTGAGTTACTTTAGCAAACTAGGGTTATTTTTGGGTTGTAGTTAGCATAAAGTAACCATGGCAAAGTTTAAGATGCCTCTTGGTTGCACCATGGTTTAAGCCGGAGGTTAAGGGTGCAATTAGTAGGCTCCATTATGCTTGAGTTACTTTTTAAGAGTGTTTAATATAAAAGCTACTAGGTAGTTGCCCTTTTTTCCTTAATTAACCCCCTTTCTTGATTTTTTCCCAATAAAATATAATTAGGAAAAATCATGAGTCTTCTAGACTCATAGGGCCGAATGTAGTGGGGGTTGGGAGGGAAATTACCCCACTACTTGAAATCCCTAATTACTATTTGGGCTTGTTTTAAGAGGGCCCTTTTTAGGATTAGTCTCTTTTAATTGGAAGGACATTCCCAAGCCCCTTTAAGGCCTTAGGGCCGAAACCTTTTATGGTATTTGGGGTGAATTTGCCACTTCACATAGTCCATAATTCATGCTTGAATTATTATACAATATTTTCCTTAACACAATTCTAACTAAAGAAGTAATCATAAGACTAAATAAATTGTACTTGAAGATGCAACCTTTCATTAATTCACTTATACAAGTCTCAAGTACAATGTCATTTTTCGTTGGGTACAATATCCTCCCCCTATTACAAGTTTCGTCCTCGAAACTTAAAAGCGCTAATCAAAAAGGTACGACTATAAGCTTCTCATGTTTTCCTCCGTCTCCCAAGTAGCTTCATCAATCGAATGGTGCTTCCCCTGCACCTTAACCATAGGGATGGATCGTTTCCTTAGTGTCTTTTCCTTGCGGTCCACGATTTTGTCCGGTTCTTCTTCATATGTCGCATTGGCTTCAACTTTCAAAGGTTGTTCCTCAATGATATGGCTAGGCTCATGTACGTATCGGCGAAGCTGAGATACATGAAACACATCGTGCAATTGAGACAATGATGGCGGTAGTGCTAGCTGATAAGCAACTTCCCCAATCTTTTCAAGAATTTCATATGGTCCAACAAACCTGGGGCTTAACTTTCCTTTGATACCAAACCTCTTAACTCCTTTTGATGGCGACACTTTCAAGAATACCTTTTCTCCTGCTTGAAATTCCAATGGCCACCGTTTCTCGTCTGCCCAAATCTTTCTTCTATCTTGGGCCGCTTGTAACCTCTGCTTGATGATTATTACTTTCTCTCGAGTCTGTTCTACTAGATCAGGTCCTGTGAAAACCTTATCTCCGATTTCATCCCAGTAAAATGGAGAGCGGCACTTCATTCTGTAGAGTGCTTCATACGAGCCATCCCAATAGATCGATGATAACTATTGTTATAAGAAAACTCTACTAATTTGAGACTCTTGTCCCAACTCCCTCCAAATTCAAGTGTACAAGCTCGCAACATGTCTTCTGGCGTTTGGATGGTCCTCTCCGATTGACCATCCGTCTGAGGGTGAAATGCAGAGCTCATTCGTATCTCGGTGCCCATCGCTTTTTGAAAAGCTGTCCAAAATCGGGATGTAAAGCGAGGGTCGCGGTCACAAACAATGCTCATGGGTACTCCATGAAGGCTCACAATCTGATCAACATACATCGTAGCCAACTTCTCCATAGAGGCTTTGATGGTAATAGCCATGAAGTGACCAGATTTTGTTAAACGATCGACGATTACCCAAATGGCGTCATGTCCGTTCTTCGTCCTTGGCAGGTCTGTCATGAAGTCCATAGCAATGTGGTCCCACTTCCACTCAGGGACTTCAAGAGGCTGTAATAAACCTGCGGGTCTCTGATGTTCCGCTTTCACTTTCTGACAAACAAGGCATTTCTCTACGAATTCTGCAATTTGCCTCTTCATGCCAGGCCACCAGAATCTTTGCTTTAGATCTTGGTACATTTTGTTGGCTCCAGGATGGATAGAAAAACGAGACGAAGAACTTCATTCCTTATATCATCGTCATTGGGTACGCACAGTCGTTCTCTAAACCACAAGCTATCATCATTTCTGATGTCAAAATCCTCAGATGGTTTCGTTTTCAACTTGTCCTTAGTTTTCTTCAAATTTTCATCTCTTTCTTGACCCTCTTTAATCTTGTCAATCAGTGAAGGAACTAATACTAACTTAGCGAGCACGCTATCAATGGAATCAACCACCTGGAGATCAAATTCTTCCATATCACGCTGCAAAGGTGGTTGACGCGGATGGCTTGTCTTTCGACTCAATGCGTCAGCAACTTTATTGGCTTTTCCCGGATGATACTGAATGGAAAGGTCGTAGTCCTTCATCAACTCTAGCCATCTGCGTTGACGCATATTTAATTCTTTCTGGGTGAAAAGGTACTTAAGGCTCTTGTAATCTGTGAAGATTTCACACCTTTCACCATACAAATAATGTCTCCATATCTTTAGGGCAAAGACTACAGCTGCGAGCTCAAGATCATGTACCGGGTAATTTTGTTCAAATGGCTTCAGCTGTCTAGATGCATACACAATCACTCGATCTTTCTGCATTAGCACACACCCAAGTCCATTCTTAGAGGCATCACTATGCACCACAAAACTTTCACCCGAAATAGGTTGTGTCAATACTTGAGCAGAAGTCAACTTTTCTTTTAGTTTGGTAAAACTCCTTTCGTAGTCTGAGGTCCATTCAAACTGTCTTTTTCTGGGTCAAACGGGTGAGAGGCATCGCAATCCGAGAAAACCCTTCAACGAACTTGCGATAATAGCAAACGAGACCAAGGAAACTCCGTACTTCCGTAACATTTGTTGGCCTTGGCCATTCTGTAATTGCCTCGATCTTTTTGGGATCCACAGATATCCCATCCTCAGATATAACATGTCCTAGAAATGCTACACCGCGTAACCAAAATTCGCATTTACTGAATTTGGCATACAGTTTCTTTCTCCATAAAACGTCAAGGACAGTCCTTAAATGGGCCACATGGGACTCTTCATCCGGTGAGTAGATCAAGATGTCATCGATAAAAACCACAACAAATTTGTCCAGTTGTTCTTGAAATACTCGATTCATTAGATCCATAAATGCCACGGGGGCGTTGGTCAGTCCGAATGGCATTACAAGAAATTCGTAATGTCCATAACGTGTCCTGAATGCAATTTTCGGGACATCCTCAGCTTTGATCTTCAATTGGAAGTATCCCGAACGAAGATCAATCTTACTGAAAATTCGTGCCCCCTGCATCATGATATTTTTAGGCAGTGTTCATAATAGACTTATCATTGAAATAAAAACTTTGAATCACTTACCCGAAGCTAATCGAACAGGTCGTCGATCCTAGGCAACGGGTATTTGTTCTTTATTATGATCTTGTTGAGTTCTCTATAGTCAATGCATAAACGCATACTCCCATCCTTTTTCTTTACGAATAACACAGGAGCACCCCAAGGCGAAACACTTGGGCGAATGAGTTTCTTTTCTAGCAACTCACGTAACTGTTCCTTCAATTCTTTTAATTCCACTGGAGCCATCCGATAGGGAGCCTTTGATATCGGCTTAGCTCCTGGGATTAGATTAATCTCAAAAGAGATTTCTCGATCTGGAGGAAGACCCGGTAATTCCTCTGGGAAGACATCAGGATATTCTCGGACCACCGGGACTTGAGAAAGGTCGGAGGGCGCTTGATCAACATTCAGCGCATAAACAAGGAATCCTTCGTGTCCTTTTCTCAATGCTTTACTGGCACGGATCGTATTTACATAGATGTTCTTGGGGCACTTCCTTAATTTTGAACCTCCCTGAAAATTTACTTCTTTGCGCGTTGGGTTCTTAATAGTAACCCGCTTTTCACTGCAATCGATGTGTGCAAAATTCCTTGAGAGCCAGTCCATTCCAAAAATTACATCGAAATCCATGGGGATTAAGTCGGCTTCAAACCGTTGATCCTCAAACTCAAGCGCGCAATTTTTGAAGATGTGATGAGCGACAAGAACCTGATCCCCAGCTGCTTGAACTCTATAGGGTGTCTCAATATGGATTGGGTTGTGATCAATATTCTTTGCAAATTTCCTTGATATAAACGAGTGGCTGGCGTCACTGTCAAACAGTACATTGGCAGGCACAGAACATACTAAAATAGTTCCTGATTTATGCAAGATCTACTAAGCAACAACAAAGCAACAATATCTTGCAAAATTTTAAGTATTGCATAAAATTTTAAAATATACCTTGTCAACGGCAGCGTCAGTCATAACGTGGACTCTCCGGGCAGTCTTTGACCATGTGTCCAACTTTTCTGCATCCGAAACATGTAGTCCCCTTATCCGGACAGTCTTTGAGGATATGGCCCACCTTGCCACACCCAAAACATTTTCCTGCTTGAATATAGCATTCCCCAACGTGGCGCTTCTTGCAGTGGAAGCATGTCGGAATAGCTGGCTGTTGGCCCTGATTCTTTGTCTGATTCTTCTGAGAACGGCATTAAAACCGATTCTTTCCTTGTCCTCATGGGCCTCTTGAGTTCTGCTTTGCGGCTTTGCGGGACCCTCCATTCCCTGACATTTCCCTTCCTCTCTTCTGCCCCATCTCATCATGGCGAATAATATCTCTCTCGATTCTATAGCAAGCATCCAACAGTGCACCAAAATTGGTTGGGTTTGCATTGACCAACCAGGTCCTGATCCTAGGGTTTAACCCTTTCTCAAACTTCAACATTTTCGTCTCCTCGTCGTTCATAGTAGATGGCTGAAATCTGCCCAAAGCTATGAACTTATTGGCATACTCCGCAACCGTCATTCCTTGCTCTTGTATCAGTTATTCGAACTCATGCCTCTTTTGCAACTTCACTGAAGGTGGTATGTAAAATTTGTTGAATTCTTGAAGAAATCTTTCCCATGAAACCGGCCTCGACAGGGATTGCATATTGGCCTTCCACCACTAGTTCGCTTCCCCAAGTAGAAACGGCCTGACAACTTGAGTCTTCACCTCCTCAGGTGCACGAATCATCTCAAAACAATTTTCCACCTCGTCCAACCACTTCTCAGCGGCATCTGAGTTCGATCTTCCCTGGAAGGGCGGGACATTAGCTCTTTTCAACTTTTCAAAATAGTACTGGGCATCCCTTACTGGCTCGTGAGGCTGAGGAGCATTCTGCTGTAACACTACTTGACCGATCTGAGTCACGGTCTGGTAGAAATTTTGGAAAGCATTAATGTTCGGAATCATCTGTGGCAAAGGCCCCGGGGGTGGGGGAATATTCTGAGCTGGGGGCAGATTTTGATCCTCTGGTGGTGGTGGTGGAGGAACCTGAGCAGTTGGAGGAGGAATAGGCTCCTGCACCTCTGGTCTAGCCCTGGCAGGTCTGCCTCGTGGTCGTGCCATCTGCACTATGAAGTGTCGAAGTTTTATTCAAGGTTAGAGTGTCGTAAAAAGTGACGGAATTTAATTCATAATCCAATAGGAGTTTAAATGGATAACTCAAGAAGGTATAAAATTTCATAGACTAAGATTTTGTTATTAAGTCATGACTCTAATTTCCAGTCTAAATCATCCTAGTCTAAGGTCAACTCTCATCTAAGATCATGACTTAGATCAAATGTCAAACTTAGATTTCTAAAGTCATAACTTAATTCTATATTCTGCCCGGATCTAGAGCCTCGGCTCTGATACCACCTGTAGCGCCCCGCACCCCGGTCTAGCCGGATACGGTGCGCCTGCCGTACTTCACTACGGAGAGTACCAGGCGTCAATCCATAACATGTCATAGTCCATAACAAAATATGTGGACCTTCCTGCTTACACATCAACAGGTAAGCAAAACCGAGGCAGAATAAAAACTTTTAAAATAAAAGAGTCTAAACATCTTACAAACATGTCCGCAAAATGAAGAAATTCGAAAATCAATGTTCCCAACATAAGTTCATAAAAAGTCCATCAAACATGACCATCATAACAAAAACCCTTAAACCGTCCTTCTTTTGCTCTTCTACAGATAGGAAACCCTAGGCTCATCCTCGATCCACTCGACCCTATTTCCTGCGAGTTCTGGGAGGAAAAATAAGGGGTTAGTGACAGCGTCACCATCAAGTAAACCATAAATAATCATGAATTAAATGGAAAGTACACACAAGAACCAAAACCCCAAAATTTTGGTTTTGTAACATACCTGATTATCCATCCAATATCCGTTAGTAACAAGATCATAACTTATACGACATAACATTAAAGTCATAACTTAGGGGATATCAAGCCATAACATATTAGTCTAAGTAGCAGTGTACCAAACATACGAATAGCCATTAAATGCAACATGTATGAATATGCACGTATGTTGCCGTATCATAAAATAAGGACAAATTCGTTCATTCTTTCTTAACATCATCGTCAATAAAAACAAGCGAGTGTTCAGATCTATGATATCCAGATCTGAGGCGGTCATGCTCATCCCTTCGAATCTATTATTTTCGGATCCGAAAACGGTCATATCATCAATCATAGTCATCAGGTATATTCTCTCCAGGCTTGTACAGTCATAATCGTCATAATCAGGTCTATTCTTTCCGGGCCTATATGGTCATAATCAGGTCTATTTTATCCAGGCCTGAACGATCATAATCATCAGATCAATTAACCCCAGATCTGGAGCGGGTTAAGCTGGCCAGAAATAAATGGTACCAACGAAAAGCGTTATTGTCAAAACTGAATCTTTTCATTAAAAACGTTTTTTTTATCATTCTTTGTCATAAATTCAGTTTCATTAATCATGCAAAGGACGATCATGCAATGTATGACGTGCACTATGCAACTCGTGACAAAATGCATCACATACATACAAGTACAGTCTTATTCTTTAAGCTGGAAAAATTTCAAGAATTAACGTTCTGTTTGCGCAGCCTCAAAACCTCATAAATCGGCCTATTTTCATGATCTCTTGACATACGCATGCACAAGGGTGTCTTGTCTACTTGTCATAAAAATTTCGTAACGAGTCAAGACATAGAAAACCCTCAAATCATTAAATTACAAAACGGGGTACTGCTGAATTCAGCAGTGCAGTAACCTTCTTTTACCTCTCTTTCAAGCCTATTAAATCTTATTTAATTTGGGAAAATACCTGGAAAACATTGCAAACATACCAGGAATTAATGTTCATAAGCCCAAACCATACAAACAAGTCTAAATCCACAAGAACGAAGCCTCCCAACTAATTCCGTAATTCTGCCTAGTTTTCCAGTTTGATAGTGCCCACTTAATTTCAGTAGTTACCCCTTAAAATGATGATTCCATACTGATTAATTTACATGGACATGCTCATCTATGTCCTAAATAATTACCATAAAAATATCAGAGCAATATAATAACTTTAAAGGGGTCATTTGCTCACTTTCCCAAAACTGGTTACATGCCGATTCTGGAGTGACCAGTTTTACTAAAACTTTTATTGTGACTGAAGCATAAGTCCTTTTTCCAAAATTCCAGCTCACATACTTAGTAAACACACAATGCTAGCGGCCTACCAAAAATCCGCCCATTCGCATGTTTTTAAGGTCCATTTTTTGGTCAACCAACACGTCACTTAATTCTGTCCAGTTCCAGTAATTTCAGCTTGGCCAGTTTTACTGAAAATTCTATTAAGGATAAACCATAACTTATTTTACCAAAATTCTAACTCTCATATTTACTACACACATAAGGCTAAAACCATGCAAAAAATCATCTTATTTGAACACTTCTAAGAATCACTTCCAGGCCATACAAAACGTTACATTATTCTGTTCTGTTCCAGTAATTTTTCCTTTCCGTCACCTTTCTTGCTAAAAGTGTACCAACTAAAATTATTCTTCAAAAATGGCTTACTAACCTTCACATACACTTTTTAACATAACATACAGGTTCTAATATACTCTAAAAGCCATATACAAATCCTCTCAAAGACATTTTTGAAAATTACACAAAGCACACTTTGATAACGCACATTTTGTACATAATCAAGTCTATCCTTGGCATATCTAATTTGTACGCTCCATAGCCCCAAAACAGCCCGTTTCTTACACATGTAAGGCTTATACTTTGTTTTAACAATGCACATAAAATGCCTAAGTCGTAAAAATATCCAAACATACAACTTCTATGTATCATTTACCCCACAATACATACTCTTTCACAAAAATCATTGTTCATCCTACTCCCCCTTTCATCTGTCCCCTTTCATGGTAACAAAGAGAAATTTTACCACATTTATTGTTGTACCCCGCCTAAATTAGTACGGCATCTAGGGTTGGGGTGGAATAAGGCAATTGAACGATATCTCGAAAGGAGGGTATCTTCGACTTTACCTACGATTAATTAAGATTAAAGGAAATTAGCATACTACCCAATGCGTAAAATATGAAGCAAGTGAGCTGTTGGAAGATAGCTCAGGGTGTTTCCTAAATATCAATGATAAACGACTCAAGGATTAGGAAGAGACACACTAATCATTGGACACATACACTTGGGAAGAAAAGGACACCTCCCCACCGCCGGCTTATTCTTGAGGAAAGCCAAAGGAGATTTTGTTATTTAAAACATAGCTCTTATGGGGTTAAGCAATTTCAAATTTAATGGGAAGTAGGTCTATGTGACACATTCATATACATAGGGTAGGGGCATACATATATATGTATACATATACGTTACATGACGGGCTATGATATGATAAGTGGTTTAACAGATTATGGTCCGGGGAATATACCCAAGGGCCAGCCAACAAAGGTACACAAACACGTGTACATATATATATATATATATATATATATATATATATATAGGTATATATATATAAATATATTAAGAAAGGAAAATTGGAGCACGGGTAAGATGTAATTGAGTTACATGCACACACATGAGTTTTCGGCCCTAAGGTTTTAAGGAGTAACTAATGGGATAGGTTTCCTCATAGAAACTCCAAAAGATGGGCATGATTAAGCCTTTAATGAAGGAAGAACTTCCTCCATCTATTCCCATTATGGCCGCCGGGTGCCATTTTGACGTAAGACCAAAGGAACTCTAGCAATTAATTATAGAAATTCTTAAGGTCTAACAGATTCAACTCGACAGAGAATAGGTTACATGACACACTTGTATAAAGCACTGGAGATACATGGACTTATACATAGATGTGTACGTATATGTGTAAATGTATAGTATAAAGTGGAAGCTACCATGCAATAAATGGCCTAATGGATTGCAGTACAACGAAAAGTTTACTTAAAGAACCGTATATAGAAAATACATGAATCTATGTATGCAAGAAATCTTCTTGATACTTCATGAATTTCAAAGATCTAAGTGTGTGTTTATATCAAAATGGATCACCCAGGGTTATGTTCTAAGATGTAACAACAAGATATGTAAAATAGATAGAATTGTGAATAATATATGTGGATATACATATTGGTGTATATACATATACGGATCTGGGTATATATATAGCAATGAAATGATTTTTGGGAAGTATGTCATACAGATACACCTATACGGTTATATATATACACACACATCCACTTAGTATTTTCGGCCATAATGTGTATTTCTTTTAAGGATTATGACTTATTTTAAATTGTGAGGAAATAGAAATATATATATATATATACGGATATATATATATATATATATACATAACTATATACATGTGGGTAAGAATTATGAAAAATATATATGTGTTATTGAGAAAAATATACATACATGGAGTATATATGTATATTTCGGCTAGCAAGTTGTGGGGAGTAAGTAGTTGGATTCAAGACAATTAAGAACCCCAAAAGCATGGAATAGGTGGATAATTAAGTGAGATGCATCCTTCCTTTCCCCCATGATTAATAGCCGCCGGTTGCTTAACCAAGGAGGAGTTAATCCCCACTTTTCTTTTAGTTGCAAGAAACCTTTATTCCTATCTACTTAAATGAGGGATGTTCAAGAGACTATTTTACAAAACAAGAAGTAATTCCTCCTCTTCTCTCAAGGGAACCGGAGGGAAGGTGAGCCAAAGAAGGTCCATGAACCCTCCACTCGAGGCTTGTCTAGGTAAGACCACCATCCACAACCTTTAGTAAGTTACACCTTAAAGGATGAAGCTCATGTGGTGTCTCTTTCTTTGACAAAACCATGAACATCACGGCTCTAGGTGAAGGCATCAAGACTCTAAAAAAAAGGGGGTGCCTTAGCAAGAGTGGATTTCCCTCAATCCATCCAAGATGCAAATGGTAAGATCATCTAACCCACAACTTAGTTGTATTATGAAACTAAAGAAATGGCTAACAAATACCCATACACCGTATGTAATAGAAAAAGATGGGAGGGAGTACTTCTCATGCCAACAACTTCAACCAAGATCCAAGGACTACGAAGGCAAGTACACTATACTTTTTGTGGCTTAAATGTGAAAGTTCTTGCATGAATGACTATATAACCTTAAGATTCAATTTTAGATGTGAAATGTTAAGCTTTGATGCATGAAACTTTCGGCCTAGGGGTTAAGTGGCGTGTATGTGTGAGTTTTTGCTTAAAGGTGGATTCTTTATTGATTTTAAGTATTATTATGTGATAAATCCATGATGAACATGCTAAAGATCCATTCTTTTCCATGAATGGGGAATACGGTTGGTAGGAGGTAAAAGAAATAAGGGTAGTTTGTAAGAAGTGATGAGTTATGGGGTAAGATGTGAACAAGATTTATGCTTTTTGTGTGTTAAGCTTAGTAGGTTATATGTGGAGATGTGATTTTGCCTTGCATGGACATAAAAAGGGCTGTTTGGGGGTTAGGGTGCGTGTGCACCAAATTTTGCTAAGGTTTGTTTTAGTGGAGATATGATATGCATGACCAAAGAATGAGGTGTGTGGTATACAAGCTGTTTTGTAAAGATTTGTGTATGATGTTTGTAACATGTTGAATCTGTAAATTCCCCACAAAAAGGGTGAGTTTGAAGCTTAATAAAGTGTTTATGTCAAACAACGCAAGTTAGGGCCATTTAGGAATGAAATGTGACAAATTGTGAAATTTACTAGAGCAGGGCAGATTTTAGGTCGTCTTGTGAGACTCGAAAAGAGATCATAGGGACCTTCAATTTAGTTGATTTTTGGTATGACACTAGCCCTATGTTTATGTTAAGTATGAGAGTTAGAATTTCGTTAAAAGGAATTACGGATTATTTTTAACAAGATTTTTAGATTTTAGATGACATAATGTGTGACCAGGAAATGGACCTTAGGGATATGCAATTGGGCTGATTTTTGGTAGGGTACTAGCCTTATGTGTTTACTAAGCTTGAGAACTGAAATTTTTGAAAAAGGATTCACGGTATGGTCACGCTAAAATTTGTAGTAAAATCGGTCAATCCAGAATTCAGCATGTAACGGTTTTAGGAAAAAGAATATATGACTCCTCTAGCGATATTATAAATCCCCAAAACTTTTATGTCAACTACTTAAGACGTACGTGAACCTTTTTTATGAAAGCCATTTATCTTAGAATAACTAATTGAAGGAGAAACACCATAATTAAACGGGCATCACTAATCTGAAATTTTGGGCAGAATTGAGGAACTTGTTATAAGGCCTTGTTCTAATGGACTTAGGCTTAGATATACGGCTTGGGCCTACAATCACCAATTAACGGAATGTTTATGATTGTTTTCCAAAGCTGGCCCAAATTAAAAAGGAGTTTAATGGGCTTACAGGAGAAACAAAAGAAAGGGGTGCTGAGTTGCCTAAATTCAGCAGCCTTGTTTCGTAGTTAATTAGACTAAGTGTCTTGCACACTTCACATCTTTACAAGAATTCTACTATAGAAATGACATTTTTATGCATATGTATGACAAGCACTCATGATAATGGGCCTAACCATGTGGGTTTGAAGCCGAGTATATGGAAAGATAATGCTGGAAATTTTTCAGCATAATGAACAAGTGGTACGTACGTGTATATGTAACGCATTATATCATGATTTGCATATTACATGTTATGCATTGCATCATCGTCATTTACATGATTTATGGAACTGATTTTTATGCGAAAGAAAGATGAAAAGCGTTTTTTTCTAAAGAAAAGATTCTATTTTAAAAAGAACGCTTCCCACCGGTACCGTGTGTGTATGTTTCCTGGCCAGTAAGGACCCGCCCAGATCCGGGGTTAATTGATCTGATGATATGGACCGTTCAAGCCCGGAGAGAATAGACCTGATATGGACCGTTCGGGTCCGGAGAGAATAGACCCGATAAGTGATGACGTTACCATTCCGAATCCGGAAATAATAGATTCGAAGGGGAGACGTGACCGCCTCAGATCCGGGAAGATAGATCTGAACACTCTATTGTTTTCTTGACGATGATGTTTTGAAAGAATGGCACGAAAAGTCATATCATCATTTTTATCATGATGCATCACACGTACATATGCATGCATGTCACCTTTATTGTGTCATCGTGTAGTAGCACATGATACTTGGACTAAATTGTTATAACTTGGTAGTTCCTAAGTTATGATCCGACTAGGTGATGATCCTTTATGTGTTGCGAACTTATGCGAGTTGCAGTCTTTTATTGTTATGTTCTTTAAGTAACGATCTTGCTTAAGTTATGATCTTGATGCGTTAAGTGTTGATCACTAACGGGTATTGGATGGAGGTCAGGTATGTTTCTAAACCGAAATTTTTGGGGTTCGGTTCTTGTATGTACTTTCTATTTAATCCTCGATTAATTATAGTATACTTGCTGGTGACATTGTCACTCACCCCCTATTTTTCCTCCCAGAAGCTGCAGGGAACAAGGCAGAATGGATTGAGGATGAACCTAGGGTTCCCTACCCGTGAGGACAGCGAAGGATGGATGGATTAGGAGACATGACTTGCCGGTTATGACTGATGACTGATTATGTAATTGTGATGGGAAACATCTACTTTTGAGAATTTCGGTATATTTGATTTGGGTTGTAAAACTATGAATGATTTCGTAGACGTTTTTAATTCTAGGTTTTAATTCTGCCACGGTTTCGCTTACCTGATGACGCGTAAGCACAGAAATCCATGCATTTTATCATGGATTACGATACGTTATGGATCGACGCCTGGTACTCTCCTTAGTGAAGTACGACAGGTGCACCCATTCTGGCTAGGCCAGGATGCGGGGCGCTACAGGTGGTATCAGAGCCGAGGCTCCAAATCCGGGCAGAATATAGAACTAGGTCATGATTGTATACCGTTAAGCTTGATCTTAGATCTAAGTTCTGATCCTAGATGAGAGTTGACCTTAGACTAGGACGACTTCGACTAGAAAAATTAGGGTTTCGGTTAATGACAAAACCCTTGGTTACGGTCTTTCATTAAATTTGAACCGTGTCATATGTATTTACGTGTCACTGAGAACTTTCATTAAGTTACAAATTAAATAGTGTCACTTATTCTGGTACGACCACGAATAAAAACCGACGCTATATGGTGCAGACAACCTCACTGACCGGTACATGGACATCGTCACTGTCACCTCCGGGAAGTATTGGATTTTATTACCGGCAATTGGCAAAAGCACAAATTCCAAGATTTGGCGGGGAGTCCGAACCAAAAGAAGCTAAAAAATGATTGGACGAAGTTAAGGACCACCTTGTTAAAGTTCGGGTACAAGATGAAATGAGAGCACTAATCGTTTGGCCATTCCCGATTGGTAAAGCCAGTCAATGGTGGAGAAAGAGTGTCCAATAACTATCTCGACCTATAACCTGGGCAAGATTCCTAGAAGAATTTTGTGGAGCTTACCTCTCACTGGAGTTGGTAATTGAGAGGATTGAAGAATTCGATACACTAAGACAAGAACCGGGCACCCCGGTATCAGGATATGCCCGTCAGTTTACTATATTAGGACGGTATGCTCCTTTGATTATGGAGGATGAATAGTGGAAGATAACCAAATTCGTACGTGGTCTGAATCCTCGGATTAAAGCTAGATTAGGCAAAGTATACCCAAGTACTTTCTATGGACTGCTAAAGGACTGCTATAAAGCGGAGCACGATATTAGGATGATGGAGGAACAAAAGAGATCGAATAAGCGTATGAAGAGAGAAAGTAGAAGGTGGCAGCCGTATCCTTATAAAGCCACGCACAAAATGATCAGAGGCGCTAGCATGGATCGAAGGATGATGCATCCAAGGATCTTGGAACATCCAAACTACTGACAGGTACATTAGATTCTCCAAACTAAAGTACTTATGTTTTATCTTACTTATTCCAAATAAGGTTAGTCATAAGGGAATATGATTGGGAACCTTGAAGGAAGATTCTACATAAGCAGTGATGAATAGACAGGGTGAAAAACTAAAAGTTGTGTGAGGACCGGGGAAACATAGAAGCATAGACCCTACTATCTCCAGTTTCGAGGACGAAACTTATTTTAAGGGGAGGAGAATGTTGTACCCCGCCTAAATTAGTACGGCATCTAGGGTTGGGGTGGAATAAGGCAATTGAACGATATCTCGAAAGGAGGGTATCTTCGACTTTACCTACGATTAATTAAGATTAAAGGAAATTAGCATACTACCCAATGCGTAAAATATGAAGCAAGTGAGATGTTGGAAAATAGCTCAGGGCGTTTCCTAAATCTCAATGATAAACGACTCAAGGATTAGGAAGAGACACACTAATCATTGGACACTTACACTTGGGAAGAAAAGGACCTCTCTCCACCGCCGGCTTATTCTTGAGGAAAGCCAAAGGAGATTTTGTTATTTAAAACATAGCTCTTATGGGGTTAAGCAATTTCAAATTTAATGGGAAGTAGGTCTATGTGACACATTCACATACATAGGGCAGGGGCATACATATATATGTACACATATACGTTACATGAAGGGCTATGATATGATAAGTGGTTTAACAGATTATGGTCCGGGGAATATACCCAAGGGGCAGCCAATAAAGGTACACAAACACGTGTACATATATATATATATATATATATATATATATATATCAAGAGGCATATCATATATAATATGGATGTTGATAATCGCATACTGTTATCCTTGCCATCTTTCATTTTTTGTAAAAAGGTTTTCCTCCGCCAAAAGTGAGGGCTTATGCTAATAAAATTTTTCTTAAAAAAAAATATAAATATATTAAGAAAGGAAAATGGGAGCACGGGTCAGATGTAATTGAGATACATGCACACACATGAGTTTTCGGCCCTAAGGTTTTAAGGAGTAACTAATGGGATAGGGTTCCTCATAGAAACTCCAAAAGATGGGCATGATTAAGCCTTTAATGAAGGAAGAACTTCCTCCATCTATTCCCATTATGGCCGCCGGGTGCCATTTTGAAGTAAGACCAAAGGAACTCTAGCAATTAATTATAGAAATTCTTAAGGTCTAACAGATTCAACTCGGCGGAGAATAGGTTACATGACACACTTGTATAAAGCACTGGACATGCATGGACTTATACATAGATGTGTACGTATATGTGTACATGTATAGTATAAAGTGGAAGCTACCATGCAATAAATGGCCTAATGGATTGCAGTACAACGAAAAGTTTACTTAAAAGAACCGTATATAGAAAATACACGAATCTATGTATGCAAGAAATCTTCTTGATACTTCATGAATTTCAAAGATCTAAGTGTGTGTTTATATCAAAATGGATCACCCAGGGTTATGTTCTAAGATGTAACAACAAGATATGTAAAATAGATAGAATTTTGAATAATTTATGTGGATATACATATTGGTGTATATACATATACGGATCTAGGTATATATATAGCAATGAAATGATTTTTTTTATGAAAAGAGATTTTTATTATAAATAAGCCTCACTTATGGCGGAGGAAAACCATATTACAGAAGTCTGAGTTTGCGAATTAAAGAAATAGGACGCTAGTAAAAGATATCTGCAATCGAATATGATATGCCGCATTAAAACCTTGCCAAGAAAAACCACCCTTGTGGATAAAACCTTGGCGAAGGAAAAAGCGTACATATTTATTCGATTATCATTGATACCAAAATGGTAAAATAGTGAATATAAAGATTGTGGATGTATTGTTGTCCAAGTGATTAGCTCCTTCGTAGCACAGTGAATATCGCGCAATGTGGCTCCGAAATGATCCAGAACATATGTGGCACGCATGCAATCGGTTTGAAGATCCATGCCGAGGCAGCGTCGTTGCCATGCAATGAAAAAAACCAATACTGAGCAAAGCAGCGGAAGAAAGCGTAATGAACCAAAGGAACATTTACAGATGAAGATCATACCCTGCCTGCCAGCACCAACTAGTGGGCCAGCAGTGATGACAAGCGTAGCCAAATCCTCCCGTAATTGTGTAACAGTGGGTAAAACGCCATGTGAAACAGCCATCAGTGGAATGCTCCAGCTCCAAGCGAACGCCAAATTGTGTGGTGGCGAAATGCACATCAAAAGATCAGCGCAGTTAAAATGATAACAAATATTGTGTGATAATATCCAATAGCGTAAAGGATTACAAAGCATACCGAGCCTGCCTGCACTCAATCGAGGACAGGCAGAAAGGTCGTAAAAGAGCCAAAATTGTTGGAACGCATGCTCCAAATGAACATAACGGGAGCATCTCAGCGAAATGGAATAGAACCACCAGTGCACAATTATGGAGACAACGAGCAAACTATAAGCGTGACCAGGAAAAGGAAAATAACAGCACAAGAATGGTGTAGAAAACATACCATACCCGCCCGTACCTGATATGGTACGGGCAGGGCAAAACAAGACATGCGAATCCATGTGGAAGACTTGATGCTCAGCCTACGCGGATATTTGGTGATGTGAGATCAAGAAGTAACGAGGCACGAACCATCGGAGGCAAATTCTGTCTATCAAAAACTCCTGTCGCTGGGCAAAGCATGGCATGTTGAGCTAAGTAATGAGCTGTCTTATTAGCTTCTCTATATACATGCCTTATCTCTATCCCGTGTGACTGAAGAAGCGATCGCAAAGTGGAAAGATGATAATTACCAAAAACTTGCTGTCTGGTATGCAGACGCTTGACTAAATCTTCACAGTCAGATTCCAACATAATTGATCGATAGACTGGAAGAAAATACATTAGACCAAATAAGGTCGCCTGAATTTCCGCCATGAAAGGCGTGCTTAGAGGCAGTCGGAAGGAGATAGCACGGACACATTCGCCGTGATGCGTGCACAGGATTGCGCCCCCTGCTGCAAATCGAGCTCCTATTGCAGCATCTACATTTAATTTGTACCTACCCGACGGAGGGCATTGCCAACGGACAATCTTTAGGCGAGGGGATCGAAGGCGCGGTATCCAAGCAAGTGAGAGGGAAGAGCCTGCTGTCAGTTTGGTGCCCTGAATCTTATAAATCCACGTATTTATGTCAAAGTGTATTGCATTCCGAAGAAAGGCCGTCGTAAAAGATGTGGATTCCCCGTAGGTGAGCTGCGCATAGAACTTCCAAATGTTCAAAACCGTGATTGCAGGAATTACAACTTTTAAAACGCCAGAGAGGGAAGATGCAGAAGATCGGTACCACCACGATAACAAATATTGTCGAAGGGTGGTCACTGTCGGCAACAAACCCTGAAGTTCAGAAGAAAAAAATGCCCAGATGGGAGAGATGCGACCGCAACGCATAAATATGTGTGCAACTGTGGCAGAGGCCTGCCGACAAAAAGGGCACTGTGTAGGGCACATTACAGCATAACGACCAATGAAATCCTCAAATGGTAATGCCGAATTGAAAATACGACATAACAACAGTTTAGCAGCTGGAGAGTGATGCTTGAACGAAATAAACTTTGATGATAGCAGCGTAGGGGTTGCGGTCCGGCAAACATTATAAGCCAATTTTAGTGTAAACTCACCAGTTGATGAAGGTGTCCATGAAAGGAAATGTCTGAAACCTGCCGTATGAGAGATGCACGTAGGATGTATGCGACAGATTAACTTCCATATTGGCGAATCTGTAAGCCGCGGTGTGAAATCATTTCGCCTGCCATACTTCATATGCATATAAGTGCTCCACAGGGTGTCATTTGTATGATAGGACCACCAGATTTTACAATGATACGCCTTTTGTAGGGAATTGAGATCTCGGAGACCCAGACCACCCTCATCATAAGGTCTTGCAATTTTATTCCATGATACCCAATGATGACGATTGCCCCAGAAGAAAGAAGCCATTTTCCGATGAAGAATACGGATGACAGATTTGGGTAAACCACCTGCTGCTAAAATATGTAATGGTATTGCCGCAATTACTGAATGTAGCAGGGTTAAACGACCAGCTTGGGTAAGAAGGCGTACATGCCATCCATGTAAACTATTCTCCATGTGTTGCAGCAAAGGGGTACAGAACCTGGCTCTATTAATGCCTTTATGTAGATAGGAACCCAGATATCGAAAGGGTAGAGAAGAGAGGCGCATGTCAAGAATGTCCCGAAATATTCTTTGCTGTTGCGAGGTAACATTTGCCGATGGGATGATATTACTCTTATTATAGTTCACCTTTTGTCCAGATGCTGTTTCGTACTGAGTTAAGAAAGTACGAAAATGCCGCAAATTGCGCTGCGTGCCGCGCAGAAATATGAGCAAGTCATCTGCATACGCCAAGTGCGTGATAGCAAGTGGGACACGCCCTAGCCGAAAAGATTGAATGTGTCCAGCTGCCGCAAGAGAACGCAAACCTCTGCTGAAACCTTCCGAGGATAATATAAATAATAGCGGGGATAATGGATCACCCTGTTGTACACCACGAAAAGGCCGAAATTGGGAAGATGGCTGGCCATTTATTAACACTGATAACCGTGTGGCACTTAGGTGATTAACAATCACACGAATAAAGAAATCCGAGAATCCGAATTGCCGCAATAAAAGTTCTAGATATTCCCAGCTTACTCTATCAAATGCTTTCATCATATCGAGCTTCAAACATAGCTGAGATCCTCCTTTGTCCATCATATGGATCATTTCCCGTGCTAACAATATCTGCGTGGATATTGTTGGACCGTGCACCTGCAATAAACACCACTAGAGGGGGGTGAATAGTGGTTAGCGGAAACTACACTACAACCCTTTGTTAAAATCCCCTTTGAAAACAGAATCTGAGACCACCCAAGATTCAGAATCCGTTTTTCAAAAATTCACAAATAATTGTACATAACTCCAAAAATTATGAAACTTTCCAGAATTGAACTTCAATGAGTTAAAAAGACTCTGTCCAAAAATCAGACAAAAAGAAGATTGTTTGACCCTTCAAAAAAATAAAAAGATTCAGATGGTCAATCTGGACAGAATTGGACAGAATGTTGCTGATTTTGCAAATAGTGTTTCTCTTTGAATACTCAACCAAACAGGTTGATCTTTATATCAAAACACTCCTTAGGATGTGTAGATGAAGTTTCCAAAAGGCCCTGACCTTAAACAATTCTTGAAAAATACAGAATTTAAGTTTTCTCAAAACTGGTCAGATTGCAGCCAGATTGGAGCAGTTATCTTGCAAAGACTGAAAGACTAACTTTCCCTTGCTCAAATCAAGTGATTCTTGTTGCAAATGAAAGATAACAGTCTAAAGTATAACTCCACCAAAAATCACGAATTTTGAAAATGTTTAGCTATTTTTTCAAATTGCGTGAAGTTGAGTGAAAACTGCAGTCAAAAACGGGCAGAAAACAGAAATAAAGAAACAAGAGAAGAACACCAAGGATTTATCCTGGTTCGGTCAATGTGACCTACTCCAGTCCCAAGGAACACCTTTCCTTGGATTTCACTATGAAATGAGCACCTTACAACAAGAGCCAAGCTTGATCCTTGGGTTATACACCAACCCTATTCAAGACTTGGATAATCACCTTCTAAGCAAAACTTAGTTGCAACTCCTCTAACACCTATTGATGTAGCCTTATAAAGATGGCTAATCAATCTTACAAATGAAGCTCAAGAGGCTTGTAGCACAACAAAAATATCAAGAACACCTTTGCTATCACAAAATACAACAACAAGAACAAGAAGATGAATATGAAAGCTATAGAATGCTTGTGAGCTTCAAGTGTGTTTCATCTTCTTCACCATTGCCTCTATTTATAGTGTGATTTGAGCCTTGAAGATAAGAATGCCAATGTGTCATCATCTTCATCATCAACTCCAAATGTCTTCTCATCATTGGTTGGCTTTGTACACTTGGTAAAATAAAACAACATGATTGGTCCACCTTGGCAAAATGATGTGGCCGAAAGTTTCAACTAAAAGATGACTTGGAATTATCTTGAAAATGTGAAGATAATAGCACCATAACAACTCCATCATCTTCTCAACTTTTTGGCAAGATAATAGGCATGTGACCTTGACCATTTTAAATCCAAAAATCTTCTCCAAATTGAGATGTTGTAGCCGTTGGCTACTTTTTCTTTACAAACAAACATTTTGATTTTTCTTAATAAAATAAGAAAGGATAATACCACCAAATTATCCTCAACTTCAAGCACCATAATAGGACATGTGAAGTCTTCTTTTGACTTCAAAAATCTGCTGAAATTTCACAAATAAAACAATATAGCCGTTGGCTATTTTTAGTAAATTCCAAGTTTGCAATTTTGCCAACTAGCTCCTTTTTGGTTGGTCCACTTGTCTCCAACTCATAAAATGAACTCCACATAATATCCACCAGCATATTCACGTTTTTCCACATATATATAAGTGTAGAAACTCAGATTTTTGAAGAAGAAATAAATAGATAACACTTGACAAGATTATGTCAACGTGTAACACCGAAATTTCCCAATATTTCTTCTTATATGTTGAGATCATTTCCACACCTTTGACACTTTTAACATCTCTGAAAAATTATGATAAATGTTCTCTTATAACATATATAAGAGGGTCTTCGAGAAAAATTAGAATGTGACATCTCAAATCGTCACATATCCAGCTATAGTCAATAATATCATCGGTTGAAAGAAAAAGATATAAGATCACCATATAATCTTCAATCTAAAAATAACACAGCTCCAGAATGAAGATAATAATATGCTCAAGAGATTCCTTGAGTGAAAATACCAAAAATACCCTTGGGGGTAAAATGACCAAAATACCCCTGGTGTGAAATAACTCCAGAAATGTCCCGGATGGTCATAAATAATCATGATATCAACTTTGTCATGATAAATAGTATAAGAATATGCTCTTGAAATATTTCCACCATATCATGTTCCTACAAAACTCAAAAAACCAATTTTGCCCTTTTTGGTAAGTTGTAGAAACTTCCAAGGCACGTTAGTCACAAGACATTTAAAATCACCATAAACACATAATATTCACATAATGAACATGTATAAATCATATACAAATGAAAACAACCAATTCATCACATTGTAGAAAATTATTTCAAAAAAAAAACATCAATATCATTTTTCTTCACTAATTCATCTTTTTCATTTATAACACCATATGTGACATGTAACACTTAAAATCATGAGTTTGAAAATTATCCAAATATATTTCTCAACATTCTCCCCCTTTTGGATGATTTTCAAAATAACCTAACATGATTTTAATGTCACAACTTATAACCAAAAGTTTAAAAAGTTTAACCAAATGTTTTCAACTTTTAAATAGTATGTTTGCTCCCCCTCAACTCATACTCCCAAATGTTTTCAAATTTTAAATAGTATGTTTGCTCCCCCTCAACTCATACTCTCTCCCTTAACCTATACTCAACTCATAACCAATTGATTTCATACCAAATGATGACTTACCAACTAAAATCTAAAATCATGTGCTTATTCTATCTCCCCCTTTATTTTGCAAATCATGCAAAAGATAGAACTATACAATGGTATCGTAAGTCATCATACCTAACTTGGCATACAAGTTTTCAAACGTGGCTTGATTAAGGGGTTTGGTAAAGATATCAGCGATTTGATGATCAGTTCTTATATGGTTTATCACTATGTCCTCATTTTGAACATGATCGCAAAGAAAGTGGTATCGCACCTCAATGTGTTTGGCCTTAGAATGAAGCACCGGATTCCGGGAAAGATTGATTGCACTTGTGCTATCGCAGAAAATTGGAATCTTTTTCATTTTAATGTCAAAATCACTAAGTTGCTGTTTAAGCCAAAGTATTTGGGTAGTACATAAACTCAAAGCAATATACTCGGCTTCAGTGGTAGAAAGAGCTACACTAGCTTGCTTTTTAGAAAACCAAGAAATCAAGTTGGTTCCTATGAATTTACAAGTACCGCTAGTGGATTTTCTATCTAGCTTACAACCACCGTAATCAGCATCACTATATGCGTGTAATTCCAACTTAGCGTTTCTATCATACCACAGTCCTAAGTGAGGTGTATGCTTAAGATATCTAAAGATCTTTTTCACGGCATTGTAATGTGATACCTTAGGACAAGATTGAAACCTAGCACACATACATACACTAAACATGATGTCAGGTCTTGATGCAGTTAAGTATAACAGTGATCCAATCATAGACCTATAGAGTGTGTCATCAAAAGGTTTACCATTTTCATCCTTATCAAGTTTGGTACTAACACTCATGGGGGTAGTTGTAGGTTTCAACTCTTCAAAACCAAACTTCTTAATAATATCATTGACATACTTAAGTTGGCTAATATGAATTCCTTGAGGGGTTTGTTTAATTTGAAGTCCTAAGAAATAATTCAACTCTCCTACCATTGACATTTCAAACTCCGACTTCATACACTCTTCAAAGTCTTTTACTAAGGTAGGGTTGGTTGAACCAAAGATGATATCGTCAACGTATATTTGAACTATTAACAAATCATTACCTTTTCTTTTTAGGAATAATGTTGTCTATAGTTCCCCTTTGATAATTATTTGCAATAAGAAAGTTTGCAAATCTATCATACCAAGCTCTTGGAGCTTGTTTTAAACCATATAAAGCTTTCTTAAGCTTGTAAACATGGTTAGGATTCTTTGGATCTTCGAATCCAGGGGGTTGTCTGACAAACACCTCTTCTTGGATGTATCCATTCAAGAAAGCACTCTTGACATCCATTTGGAAGAGTTTAATGTTACTTAGACTTGCAATCGCAAGTAATAATCTAATTGTTTCTAGTCGTGCAACAGGTGCAAAGGTTTCTTCATAATCTATACCTTCTTGTTGATTATAACCTTGTGCGACTAGTCTAGCCTTATTTCTTGTAATGTTTCCTTGTTCGTCCATCTTATTCCTAAACACCCATTTAGTTCCTATGATAGACTTATCTTCAGGTTTAGGTACTAAGTCCCACACATTGTTCCTTGTGAATTGATTCAATTCCTCATGCATAGCTTCTATCCATGTTATGTCACCTAAGGCTTCCTTTACATTCTTAGGTTCTAATTGTGAGATTAAGCTATGTCCTTCAAGTTGACTTATATTTCTACGTGTTCTAACCCCAACGCTTGGATCCCCAATGATTAATTCTCTAGGGTGCCACCAATTCCTAGATCGACTAGGTTCACCCTCATCTTGTTCAAATGTTTCATTAGTGTGAACATTATCATATGTAACTGGATCATTAGTTACATTATCTTCCAATTGCAAAGTTTCTTTATTTATATCGCCTAAGGGTTCATGCATGTCTTGTTCAGGGGGAGTTGGTTCTAGATGATCAAGTACAGGCTCAAGTATTACATCATCATCAAACATATTTTCAACATTTGTTTCTTGTTTATGTTGATGTTTATCACTAACTTCGAAGCATGCATTTTCATTGAATTTTACATGTATTGATTCAATTATTTTTCTAGATGCAGGATTATAACACCTATATGCTCTTGAGTTAGTTGAATACCCAACAAATATGCATTCAATAGACTTCTGTTCAAATTTATCTAGATTATCCTTAGTGTTTAGCACAAAACATTTACATCCAAATACTTTAAGATAATCTATTTTAGGTTGTCTATTGTTTAGCAATTCATAAGGCGTTTTATTTAATTTCTTTCTAATAGTGGGCCTATTTATAATATAGCATGCACAACTAACAGCTTCAGCCCATAAATATTTAGGTAATTTATTTTCACACAGCATTGTCCTAGCAACTTCTTGAATCGTTCTATTTTTACGTTCAACAACTCCATTGAGTTGTGGTGTTCTAGGTGGTGAGAATTCATGTTTAATTCCATATAATTCACAAAATTTGATTACATCTTTGTTTTTAAATTCTCCACCTCTATCACTTCTAATTCTTTTGACATTTTCTTCATAAATGTTTTCAAGTTGCTTGATAAGGGTTTCGATTGCTAATGGAGCATCGTCTTTGTGTGTTAAGAACAATGTCCATGTGTAGCGTGAGTAATCATCTACTATGACACACACATAGTAGTGTCCACCTAGGCTTCTTGTCCTACTTGGACCAAATAAGTCTAAGTGAAACAATTCTAGTACATGACTAGTACTCACTTCATGTTTCGGTTTTAAGGTTTCTTTAATGTGTTTTCCCTTAATACATGTTTCGCACATTTGAAAATTATCTAAGTCTAACTTAGGCATACCTCTAATTAAATTCTTTTTAGATAATTTCCTAATGGTTGAAATTCCTATATGGCCTAATCTTCTATGCCATAAATTCACATCTAAGTCATGTGATATTAGACACTTAACCTTAGCATCTAACATGTTATCTAAGGTAAGAGTATAAATATTACCATCTCTATTTCCTTTTAAAACTATTTCTCCTTTTTCATTTATTATATCACATGAATTAGGAAGAAAGGAGACATTATAACCACAATCGATAAGTTGAGAAATACTTAGTAGATTATACGATAGATTGCTTACTAATAACACATTTCGTATTTGAAATGTGTTAGGGTCCCTAATTGTTCCTTTTCCAACAACTTGTCCTTTGTTGTTGTCACCGAATGTTACTTTTCCTCCATTCTTAATATGTTCCAATTCGATGAATAGCTTGGGGTTCCCCGTCATATGCCTCGAACATCCACTATCTAAAAACCATTTGGTTTTCAGATTCTTTGACTTTGCCTCCTTCTTGCATTCCTTGCGTTTATCCTACAATGGAGACAAAGTTTTAGGTACCCTTTATTTGGGTCCTTGAATGTTAGGGACATTATTCTTGTTTAGATAACCCTTAGGTATCCAAACTTGAACATGCCTTTTAGGCACATTTTTAGCATGGTTAAAATAAGAAGGATAAGCATATACATGATTATTCCACATAAGTGAAGATGCATTGTTATACATGTTGTGCCATGGTTGATAATCATTATAGGATGGCCGAATTTTATAATGTGTATAAGGCATGCGATTTTGTTTCTTGAAAGGCACAGTATAAGTGTGATCATAGGTATTTCTATAAGACTTATACGAGTGTTGCCTATACTTAGGTTCATAATAAGTTGGATGCTTTTTATTATGTCTAGTTGCATTTGTATACATATAGGCATAGTTTCTAGGTTGTCTAGATGCAAAGTTTGGCCTAGATGTATGTTTATGCGTGTGTGCTATTATGGGTGTATGTTGCATTTTTGCCTTGATATTAGTAGAAGAAGGTGTAGAAGAAGATGTAGCAGGCAAAGTTGATTTTATTGTATTATATGGCAACTTTGTACTAGATGAAACAAACTTAGTCTTTTTATTCACTTTTTCATTTTCTTCTTTATAGTCTAAGCCGGTTTTATCATTTTCATACTTTTGTGAAGAGATGAGTGTGTCTAACATGTTTGCACCAGATTTAAATTGTTCTATCATTTTTTCTAAGGTAAATTTAGAAGACTTAAGTTGCACTATTTCATTTTCACAACTTTCTAACTTGGATTTTAACATTTTATTTTCCATTTGTAACTTTTGTTCATCTTTCCTATATGATTCAATTTTATTCTCTAAAGAATCAAGAGTATTAGTAGACTCTTGTTTAAGAGATTCTAGTTGATCGGAAAATTCCAAGTTGGACGTCTTCAACTTGTCATTTTCTTCAACTAGTTTCTTCTTTTCTTTAGAGAGCCTCTTACAGTGAGCATGCATTCTTAGGAATTCTTCATACATTTCATCAAATGTCATGTCACTATCAGAATCACTATCAGAAGAAGAACATACCTCGTTGGATACGAAGCAGACTTGAGCTTCCTCAGTTTCGGATTCTGAGTCGGATGAGTCGCTCCATGTGCTCACCTTCATTGCTCGTTTCCCTTTTCTTGCCTTAGACTCCTTTGTCTTTGTCGTTTGAGCCTCCTTGTCCTTGGCTTGTTTATTATTGTTGTGGTTATTATTATTTTTCTTCGTGGGACAGTCGTATGAAATATGTCCTTTTTGACCGCATTCATAACACTTTAATTCTTTATTATACCATTTGTTTGTGTTATTCTTCCTAGGTTGAGAAGAAGAAGAAGAATTACGTTGTCTATTCCTGTTTGGACGTTTGAAAAACTTTCTAAGTTTTCTAGCGATCAATATCAAGTCATCGTCTAATTCAGTATCACTATTGCTATCATCGTTACTAGCATGTGTTTCGGTTGTTTTAAAAGCTATTGACTTACCAGATGACTTAGAAGATTCAGACTTTCGTTGGTTCAGTTTTACCTCATAGACTTTAAGAGACCCGATCAATTCATCCATCTTGGTGATTGACTTTGTCTCCTCGATTGCAGTCACCTTTGGATCCCATTCAGCAGGGAGACTTCGTAGCACCTTTTGAACCTTTTCACTGTTCGAAAATGACTTCCCTAAAGCTTCAAGGGCATTGAAAATATTAGTAATCCTCAAATCCATAGATGCTATGGATTCGTTTGGCAACATATTGAAAGTCTCTAATTCAGTCATAAGCATGTTTATTTTTGACTCTTTAACACCACTAGTACCTTCATGCTTTAATACAAGTGATTTCCACATGTCGTGTGCGCTTGTGCAATTTGACACATATCCTGCTTCAGAAGTTGTAAGTCCATTTAAAAGTAATTGCATAGCTTTAGCATTCATGGACATTTTCTTTTTATCATCCGATGACCATTCACTTTTATATTTTTCAACTTCTTGAGTTACTCCACTAACTTGTATAACTTTCGTTGGAATGTACGGCCCATCTTTAACTATATACCATAAATCGATGTCTATAGCCATTAAGAATAGCCTCATTCTTAGTTTCCAATGAACAAAATTATTGCCATCAAAAAGAGGAGGGCGTTGTGTAGACATACCTTCCAACTCACCTTTGTGAGAAACAATAGCCATAGTATGTACCTTGGATTTGAGACAAGCAGTATATAAAGAATTGTTGTTTCTTGGCCTTGTATTGTACGTACGGTGTTGAATCTTGCTTCTTTTGAGTGGTATTGGTCTGGCTCTGATACCAAATGTTGGACCGTGCACCTGCAATAATTACACTACAACCCTTTGTTAAAATCCCCTTTGAAAACAGAATCTGAGACCACCCCAGATTCAGAACCCGTTTTTCAAAAATTCACAAATAATTGTACACAACTCCAAAAATTATGAAACTTTCCAGAATTGAACTTCAATGAGTTAACAAGACTCTGTCCAAAAATCAGACAAAAAGAAGATTGTTTGGCCCTTCAAACAAATAAAAAGATTCAGATGGTCAATCTGGACAGAATTGGACAGAATGTTGCTGATTTTGCAAATAGTATTTCTCTTTGAATACTCAACCAAACAGGTTGATCTTTATATCAAAACACTCCTTAGGATGTGTAGATGAAGTTTCCAAAAGGCCCTGACCTTAAACAATTCTTGAAAAATACAGAATTTAAGTTTTTTCAAAACTGGTCAGATTACAGCCAGATTGGAGCAGTTATCTTGCAAAGACTGAAAGACTAACTTTCCCTTGCTCAAATCAAGTGATTCTTGTTGCAAATGAAAGCTGACAGTCTGAAGTATAACTCCACCAAAAATCACGAATTTTGAAAATGTTTAGCTATTTTTTCAAATTGCGTGAAGTTGAGTGAAAACTGCAGTCAAAAACGGGCAGAAAACAGAAATAAAGAAACAAGAGAAGAACACCGAGGATTTATCCTGGTTCGGTCAATGTGACCTACTCCAGTCCCAAGGAACACCTTTCCTTAGATTTCACTATGAAATGAGCATCTTACAACAAGAGCCAAGCTTGATCCTTGGGTTATACACCAACCCTATTCAAGACTTGGATAATCACCTTCTAAGCAACACTTAGTTGCAACTCCTCTAACACATATTGATGTAGCCTTATAAAGATGGCTAATCAATCTTACAAATGAAGCTCAAGAGGCTTGTAGCACAACAAAAATATCAAGAACACCTTTGCTACCACAAAATACAACAACAAGAACAAGAAGATGAATATGAAAGCTATAGAATGCTTGTGAGCTTCAAGTGTGTTTCATCTTCTTCACCATTGCCTCTATTTATAGTGTGATTTGAGCCTTGAAGATAAGAATGCAATGTGTCATCATCTTCATCATCAACTCCAAATGTCTTCTCATCATTGGTTGGCTTTGTACACTTGGCAAAATAAAACAACATGATTGGTCCACCTTGGCAAAATGATGTGGCCGAAAGTTTCAACTAAAAGATGACTTGGAATTATCTTGAAAATGTGAAGATAATAGCACCATAACAACTCCATCATCTTCTCAACTTTTTGGCAAGATAATAGGCATGTGACCTTGACCATTTTAAATCCAAAAATCTTCTCCAAATTGAGATGTTGTAGCCGTTGGCTACTTTTTCTTTTCAAACAAAAATTTTGATTTTTCTTAATAAAATAAGAAAGGATAATACCACCAAATTATCCTCAACTTCAAGCACCATAATAGGACATGTGAAGTCTTCTTTTGACTTCAAAAATCTGCTGAAATTTCACAAATAAAACAATATAGCCGTTGGCTATTTTTAGTAAATTCCAAGTTGGCAATTTTGCCAACTAGCTCCTTTTTGGTTGGTCCACTTGTCTCCAACTCATAAAATGAACTCCACATAATATCCACCAGCATATTCACGTTTTTCCACATATATATAAGTGTAGCAACTCAGATTTTTGAAGAAGAAATAAATAGATAACACTTGACAAGATTATGTCAACGTGTAACACCGAAATTCTCCAATATTTCTTCTTATATGTTGAGATCATTTCCACACCTTTGACACTTTTAACATCTCTGAAAAATTATGATAAATGTTCTCTTATAACATATATAAGAGGGTCTTCGAGAAAAATTAGAATGTGACATCTCAAATCGTCACATATCCAGCTATAGTCAATAATATCATCGGTTGAAAGAAAAAGATATAAGATCACCATATAATCTTCAATCTAAAAATAACACAGCTCCAGAATGAAGATAATAATATGCTCAAGAGATTCCTTGAGTGAAAATACCAAAAATACCCTTGGGGGTAAAATGACCAAAATACCCCTGGTGTGAAATAACTCCAGAAATGTCCCGGATGGTCATAAATAATCATGATATCAACTTTGTCATGATAAATAGTATAATAATATGCTCTTGAAATATTTCCACCATATCATGTTCCTACAAAACTCAAAATACCAATTTTGCCCTTTTTGGTAAGTTGTAGAAACTTCCAAGGCACGTTAGTCACAAGACATTTAAAATCACCAAAAACACATAATATTAACATAATGAACATGTATAAATCATATACAAATGAAAACAACCAATTCATCACATTTTAGAAAATTATTTCAAAAAAAAACTAAACATCAATATCATTTTTCTTCACTTATTCATCTTTTTCATTTATAACACCATATGTGACATGTAACACTTAAAATCATGACTTTGAAAATTATCCAAACATATTTCTCAACAGATATATCATGTCCGGGCAAAAATCCTGTCTGTTCCGGAGATATGAGACGCGGCAAGAGCGTACCCAAACGCGTAGCAATGATACGAGTACAAACCTTACTCAAAAAATTTGTCAGACATATAGGCCGAAAGTCACTAAATGTTTGTGGAGCTTGGATTTTCAGAATCAACGTAATCAAAGCACCGGCCATAACTGCTGGCTGGGGAACTCCCAGAAAAAATTTCTGCACTGCCTTCAGAACATCTAAATGTATAGTAGCCCAGCAAGAACGATAAAAAGTACCATGAAATCCATCTGGTCCTGCAGCACTATGACGATCCAAGCTCCACACAGCTGTCTTCACCTCTGCCTCAGACGGAAGCTGCGTGTGCATAATATTGTCTTGGTCGGATAATAAACATGGAATGTGTGATAAAATCGCCGAATGTGAATGCGTTGATTGTCGCGCGAATAAAGTTGTATAGAAATCTACCGCAGATGCCATGATCTCATCCTGAGCAGTAAGAAGGATACCTTCAGAGTTTCGAATTTGCTGTATACTAAGATGTGCGCGTCGTCCTTTAACCAGAGTGTGAAAATATTTAGTATTAGCATCGCCTTCCTTTAACCATTTAACCCTGGCCTTCTGTTTCCAAAATTGCATTTCATAGTTTGAGGCCATCAAATATTCCGCCTCAGCCTTATGATATGCCTCCCGCGTAGACTCCGTTGGTGTGGCATCCCATCTGTTTTCTGCAGTATTCAGCAACTCTTCTGCATGCTTCAGAGTATTAAAAATATTCCCAAAGACATCTTTGTTCCACCGTTGAATATCCTTTTTCAGGGCAAATAATTTCCGATAAAAACCAGTCATGCCACCCGTCGTTGGATAAGATTGCCACATGGTATGTACATAGGATTGAAAATCAGAATGATGTAGCCATGCATCCAAAAAACGAAATGAGCGACGGGGCTGGGAAGAAGACATTTTGCATGACACCAGGAGCGGAGTATGATCCGATGTAGTCCGAGGCAAGTGAGTTAACTGCAGGATATCAAAATAATCCTGGAGCATAGCATTAACCAAAATCCAATCTAATCGTCTTCGAACGCGGCCAAGACCTCTACCATCTGCCCATGTAAACCGGGTACCATGATACGGGGGATCCACAAGAGAACAGTGTTCTATACAGTCATTAAAATCTTGTAATGAAGCCAACGCTGGAGTGGATCGACCATGATGATCCGCCAGAGAGCGGAATGTATTAAAGTCACCCCCAACTAACCAGGGCAATTGCAACGTGGCATGGAAATCACACAAAGATTGCCAAAGTAGCTGACGCTGAGAGGGTGTATGTTTTGCATAGACCAACGAAAGAACAAATGTCGCTTGTAACGAGAGTGATTTTAATGTTAATTGGACCACTTGGTCCTGGTCCTGCATGGCAATTATAGTGAATTCAGTATCCCGCCAGAAAAACCAAATCTGCTCAGATTGCGAAACAAAAGTCTGCGAGAAACCAAGACGTAAACCATAACCCATTATTTGTGATGGAGCATGTTTAGGTTCAATCAATGCGAGTAAATGCAATTTATGTTCATGAATCAAAGAACGCAACCTAGGCAGCGAGGCACGCATGCCCCGAATGTTCCAGATTAAAATATTCATTGAGATAGGGTAGAGGAACTTCCCTGAATAATGTGCGAAGCACTACGCGTGAGGACGGTGGATGGAGGCAGAGGGGGAAGATCCTTGCGGGATCTTCGTTTACGGCGGGGCACCACAGGAATAAACGCTGCATCTGCCGTCGAATCCTGCAGCCGCGATAGTAGTAACTCATCATCTGGAGACGGCTGTATGTGCTGCATGCGCCGGGCCACATCATCCGAGATCGTCGATATGTCATCCACACAAGTGTCAGTGGGCAAATCAGTGTCCGACACATGTCCAATGTCGTGTTGCATGGTATCAGTAGGAAAATCCGCAGCATCACAGAACTCATCATGTAGGGTAGTACGGAAGGGTGATGCTCCGGTATCGGGATCGGCTCCCCTATGACATGACCCTCTGCTCCCTGATCGCTTGAGAGCTGCGATGGATCCTCCACAGAAATGGGAGGCGGTGCATTTGGCACCATATTTTCTTCAACTGTATTTAGATTATCCAATGGATCTTCTACATCGTTATTCAGCTCATTCCCTGGCGGTGGAGCAGTTTGTTTGCGTTTTACCGGAGTCCATCGCGTCTTGGATGGACGAGATTTCGGGGGCAGAGGAGGTGGAGGCGGAATACCAGTCTCGCCCTTAGATGTGCAATCAGCAAGTTTATGCCCCAGTCTACGACAGTCAGTACAGAACAACGGCAAATCTTCATAAACAACAGACTGAAGAATTAAACGACCTTTAGCTTGCAGATAAATTTTTTGCGGCAACTCCTGTGATACATCCAGCTCCACACATACCCGAGCTACCGATGGACGTAAGCCTTTAGAGGTGGCTACGTCCAATTTAAGGGGCAAACCGATTGTGCGCACTATTTCAAACAAAGCTTCCTGCCTATGTAGATGAATCGGCAATGCCGGTAGCGCAATCCAAACCGGCACAATTGGGACATCAGAGGAAGGATCAAAATCCACTGTCCATTTTGTAACCCTCATGTGGCAACCAGAAATATGCCAAGAACGGCGATAAAAACATCTCAAATAATCTGCTTCATTGCTAAAATTCAGCAGTATATGCGTTTGATCAATGAGGGTAATCCGAAGGTCGTGGTGAAAACCAATCTTTTCAAAAACATCGCGTATCACCTTTAGGGGGGGGCGCCCATACCAAAATATACCAACTAGGGAATACCGAAAAGGGACAGCCAATGCATCAATTTCCGAATCAAGAAATGAAACCAAAGGAATACCTTTATAACGAGTTGCTGTCTTAGGGGAGATGGATATCGGCGTAGTTGATGATCCTGCGACCACTGCGGCGAATGAAGGCGCAGCAGTCATGGTTGTCGATGCTGTAAAAATAAAAAGAATGGAGCTTCAAGAATATCGGTCAATAGCAGAAGAATGGAGATGGGGATCGCTGACAATGGTCTGGCCAATCGGAGGCTGCGGCGGCGGCTACTGCCGCCGCATTGCTTTTTCGCCGGATCGCCGCATTCGCATATATATATAGCAATGAAATGATTTTTGGGAAGTATGTTATACAAATACCCCTATACGGTTATATATATACACACACATCCACTTAGTATTTTCGGCCATAATGTGTATTTCTTTTAAGGATTATGACTTATTTTAAATTGTGAGGAAATAGAAATATATATATACGGATATATATATATATACACATAACTATATACATGTGGGTAAGAATTATGAAAAATATATATGTGTTATTGAGAAAAATATACATACATGGAGTATATATGTATATTTTGGCCAGCAAGTTGTGGGGAGTAAGTAGTTGGATTCAAGACAATTAAGAACCCCAAAAGCCTGGAATAGGAGGATAATTAAGTGAGATGCATCCTTCCTTTCCCCCCATGATTAATAGCCGCCGGTTTCTTAACCAAGGAGGAGTTAATCCCCACTTTTCTTTTAGTTGCAAGAAACCTTTATTCCTATCTACTTAAATGAGGGATGCTCAAGAGACTATTTTATAAAACAAGAAGTAATTCCTCCTCTTCTCTCAAGGGAACCGGCGTGAAGGTGAGCCAAAGAAGGTCCAAGAGCCCTCCACTCTCAAGGCTTGTCTAGGTAAGACCACCATCCACAACCTTTAGTAAGTTACACCTTAAAGGATGAAGCTTATGTGGTGTCTCCTTCTTTGACAAAACCGTGAACATCACGGCTCTAGGTGAAGGCTTCAAGACACCAAACAAAAAGGGGGTGTCTTAGCAAGAGTGGATTTCCCTCAATCCATCCAAGATGCAAATGGTAAGATCATCTAACCCACAACTTAGTTGTATTATGAAACTAAAGAAATGGCTAACAAATACCCATACACCGTATGTAATAGGAAAAGATGGGAGGAAATACTTCTCATGCCAACAACTTCAAGCAAGATCCAAAGACTATGAAGGCAAGTACACTATACTTTTTGTGGCTTGAATGTGAAAGTGCTTGCATGAATGACTAGATAACCTTAATATTCAATTTTAGATATGAAATGTTAAGCTTTGATGCATGAAACTTTCGGCCTAGGGGTTAAGTGGCGTGTATGTGTGAGTTTTTGCTTAAAGGTGTATTCTTTATTGATTTTAAGTATTATTATGTGATAAATCCATGATGAATATGCTAAAGATCCATTCTTTTCCATGAATGGGGAATACGGTTGGTAGGAGGTAAAAGAAAAAGGGTAGTTTGTAAGAAGTGATGAGTTATGGGGTAAGATGTGAACAAGATTTATGCTTTTTGTGTGTTAAGCTTAGTAGGTTATATGTGGAGATGTGATTTTGCCTTGCATGGACATAAAAAGGGCTGTTTGGGGGTTAGGGTGCGTGTGCACCAAATTTTGCTAAGGTTTGTTTTAGTAGAGATATGATATGCATGGCCAAAGAATGAGGTGTGTGGTATACAAGCTGTTTTGTAAAGATTTGTATATGATGTTTGTAACATGTTGAATCTGTAAATTCTCCACGGAAAGGGTGAGTTTGAAGCTTAATAAAGTGTTCATGTCAAACAACGCAAGTTAGGGCCATTTAGGAATGAAATGTGACAAACTGTGAAATTTACTGGAGCAGGGCAGATTTTAGGCCGTCTTGTGAGACTCGAAAAGAGATCTTAGGGACCTTCAATTTAGTTGATTTTTGGTATGACACTAGCCCTATGTGTATGTTAAGTATGAGAGTTAGAATTGCGTTAAAAGAAGTTACGGATTATTTTTAACAAGATTTTTATTAAAACTGGTCATGCTGGAAAATTACTAGGCTAAACAGATTTTAGATGACATAATGTGTGACCAGGAAATGGACCTTAGGGATATGAAATTGGGCTGATTTTTGGAAGGGTACTAGCCTTATGTGTTTACTAAGCTTGAGAACTGGAATTTTTGAAAAAGGATTCACGGTATGGTCACGCTAAAATTTGTAGTAAAATCGGTCAATCCAGAATTCAGCATGTAATGGTTTTAGAAAAAAGAATATATGACTCCTCTAGCGATATTATAAATCCGCGAAACTTTTATGTCAACTACTTAAGACGTACGTGAACCTTTTTTATGAAAGCCATTTATCTTAGAATAACTAATTGAAGGAGAAACACCACAATTAAACGGGCATCACTAATCTGAAATTTTGGGCAGAATTGAGGAACTTGTTATAAGGCCTTGTTCTAATGGACTTAGGCTTCGATATACGGCTTGGGCCTACAATCACCAATTAACGGAATGTTTATGATAGTTTTCCAAAGCTGGCCCAAATTAAAAAGGAGTTTAATGGGCTTACAGGAGAAACAAAAGAAAGGGGCGCTGAGTTGCCTAAATTCAGCAGCCTTGTTTGGTAGTTAATTAGACTAAGTGTCTTGCACACTTCACATCGTTACGAGAATTCTACTATAGAAATGACATTTTTATGCATATGTATAACAAGCACTCATGGTAATGGGCCTAACCATGTGGGGTTGAAGCCGAGTATAAGGAAAGATAATGCTGGAAATTTTTCGAGCATAACGAACAAGTGGTACGTACGTGTATATGTAACGCACTATGTCATGATTTGCATATTACATGTTATGCATTGCATCATCGTCATTTGCATGATTTATGGAACTGATTTTTATGCGAAAGAAAGTTGAAAAGCGTTTTTTTTCTAAAGAAAAGATACTGTTTTAAAAAGAACGCTTCCCACCGGTACCGTGTGTGTATGTTTCCTGGCCAGTAAGGACCCGCCCAGATCCTAGGTTAATTGATCTGATGATATGGACCGTTCAGGCCCGGAGAGAATAGACCTGATATGGACCATTTGGGTCGGAGAGAATAGACCCGATAAGTGATGACGTTACCGTTCCGAATCCGGGAATAATAGATTCGAAGGGGAGACGTGACCGCCTCAGATCCGGGAAGATAGATCTGAACACTCAATTGTTTTCTTGACGATGATGTTTTGAAAGAAAGGCACAAAAAGTAATATCATCATTTTTATCATGATACATCACACGTACATATGCATGCATGTCACCTTTATTGAGTCATCGTGTAGTAGCACATGATACTTGGACTAAATTGTTATAACTTGGTAGTTCCTAAGTTATGATCTTACTAGGTGATGATCCTTTATGTGTTGCGAACTTATGCGAGTTGCAGTCTTTTATTGTTATGTTCTTTAAGTAACGTTCTTGCTTAAGTTATGGTCTTGATGCATTAAGTGTTGATCACTAACGGGTATTGGATGGAGGTCAGGTATGCTTCTAAACCAAAATTTTCGGGGTTCGGTTCTTGTATGTACTTTCCATTTAATCCTCGATTAATTATAGTATACTTGCTGGTGACTTTGTCACTCACCCCCTATTTTTCCTCCCAGAAGCTGCAGGGAACAAGGTAGAATGGATTGAGGATGAACCTAGGGTTCCCTACCCGTGAGGACAGCGAAGGATGGATGGATTAGGAGACATGACTTGCCGGTTGTAACTGATGACTGATTATGTAATTATGATGGGAAACATCTACTTTTGAGAATTTCGGTACATTTGATTTGGGTTGTAAAACTATGAATGAATTCGTAGACGTTTTTAATTTGAGGTTCTAATTCTGCCACGGTTTCGCTTACCTGATGACGCGTAAGCACGGAAATCCATGCATTTTATTGTGGATTACGATACGTTATGGATCGATGCTTGGTACTCTCCTTAGTGAAGTACAGCGGGTGCACCCATTCCGGCTAGGCCGGGATGCGGGGCGCTACATTTATGGTACACATGCAACACATTCATATTCTAAGGAGGCAAAGAACTCATCTTTGGAGGAAATTCACACATGCAAGTCACCTTTCTTAAGGAATGCTAATCTTTCATGCTTCAAGCCTAATATTTTCCATATAAGATTAAATCTTACTAATAACTAGACATTCAAGCATATACTTTCACACATAAGTCAAGAGTATTTATTGTGTACTTGCCTCTTCAAGCTACAACCTTTTCTTAGCTTGGATCTTGAGTGAAATGAGTTGATGTTTTTCCTCCACTTCATTCATGAAGCACACAGTTTTGAGGAGGAAAAAGGAGACATATTAGCCACCATTTTAAATGAAAAATAGAGCTAGATTAGGACTAGTTTAGCTTACCCAAATGAGACTTGAATGGAGTTCAAACCACCAAGCAGCTAACACCACTTAGGAGTTTGGAAAGTTTAAACCTAGTGACCATGAAGGTCACGGTTTTGGCAAGCATAAGGGAGGCAATGTGAGCTTCATTTTAGGAATTATGAAATTCAACTAAGTAGCTAGACATACAACTTACCTAGAGGATTCTTGAAGCTTGAAGATGGAGAGGATCTTGGACTTCCTTGGCTCAAGTTGGCCGTGTGAGAGGGATGGAAGGGTTCTTGTTTCTTTTATTCTTTGTGAGTTCTTGAGTGGTTGAGTTAAGAGAGTTCTAGAATTTGTTGGAGAGGATATTTCTTCAAAGGGTATGTGTTTAGCCGTTGGGAGCCTAAGGGAGAAGAAGAGAATTCCCTTTGCATGGTTAAGCTAATTAGAGTTAGCTAACTTGAGTTACTTTAGCAAACTAGGGTTACTTTCTTGCTAACTTGAGTTACTTTAGTAAACTAGGGTTACTTTTGGGTTGTAGTTAGCATAAAGTAACCATGGTAAAGTTTAAGATGTCTCTTGGTTGCACCATGGTTTAAGCCGGCAGTTAAGGGTGCAATTAGTAGGCTCCATCATGCTTGAGTTACTTTTTAAGAGTGTTTAATGGAAAAGCTACTAGGTAGTTGCTCTTTTTTCCTTAATTAACCCCCTTTCTTGATTTTTTCATAATAAAATATAATTAGGAAAAATCATGAGTCTTCTAGACTCTTTGGGCCAAATGTAGTGGGGGTTGGGAGGGAAATCACCCCACTACTTGAAATCCCTAATTACTATTTTGGCTTGTTTTAAGAGGGCCTTTTTAGGATTAGTCTCTTTCAATTGGAAGGACATTCCCAAGCCCCTTTAAGGCCTTAGGTCCGAAACCTTTTATGGTATTTGGGGCGAATTGGCCACTTCACATAGTCCATAATTCATGCTTGAATCATTATACAATATTTTCCTTAACACAATTCTAACTAAAGAAGTAATCATAAGACTAAATAAATTGTACTTGAAGATGCAACCTTTCATTAATTCACTTATACAAGTCTCAAGTACAATGTGATTTTTCGTTGGGTACAACATCAAGCCTTATGGCCCATGAAACTGAGGTAAGAATGGGTACTGCACTGCTGGACTCAGTAGTACCCTTTTTAGTAAATTAATGATTTGAAGGTTTTATCTATCTCGTAATGTTATAGAATTTTTATGGCATGTACATAAGACTTCATTATGCATAGGTGTGGCATAAGTTTATGAAAATAGCTTATAAATTAATGACTTGGTGGCCGCATGAACAGAGTGTTAATGCTGGAATATTTTCTAGCTTAAGGGACAAGTCCGTATATGTATTATGTGATGTATTTAGTCATGAATTGCATGTTGCACATTATGCATTTTATTGTCCCCATTTACACAATTCAGGAGACTGATTTTTATGCCAAAGAAATGAAAAAGAGCTCTTTTTAAAAGAAAGATTTTAGTTTTTGAAAGAACAACTCCTATTGTTACAATTAATTCCTGGCCAGCACAACCCGCTCTAGATCCGGGGTTAATTGATCTGATGATGATTATGACCGTTCAGGCCCGGAGAGAATAGACCTGATGATAACGATTTATGACCGTTAAGATCCGGAGAGAATAGACCTGATGACGATTTATGACCGTTCAGGCCCGGAAAGAATAGACCTGATTACGATGATTGACTGTATGACCATTTTTGGATCCGGAAATAATAGATCCGAAGGGATTGATATGACCACCTCAGATCCGAAGATAGATCTGAACACTCTCTATTCTCGTTAAACACAATGATGTTTTGAAAGAAAGCATGATCGAATTTATCCTCATCTTATCATGTTGCATCATATTTGCATATTCATACATGTTGCATTTAATGGCTAGTTGAATGCTAGATGTACTGTTACTTATGTTACAACCATATTATGTACGGTCACTTAAGTTATGATTTTATTGTTGCATAAGTCATGATCTTATTTCCTGTGCCGGTAATGGATTGAAGGTCAAGTATGTTGGGAATCCAAATTCTTGGGATTTGGTTCTTATGCATACTTGCATTTAATTCTTGGTTGTTTATGGTTTACTTGCTGGTGACTTTGTCACTCACCCTCTTATTTTTCCTCCCAAAGCCTGTAGGAAACGGGGTAGAGTGGATTGACGACGAACCTAGAGTTCCATACCCGTAGACGTAAGAGAGGATGGCAGCTTAAGGATTTTATCATGATGGGTTATGTTTGATGGACTTATGCAGGAATGACATTTCATATTTCTCTTTTTATTTTGCAGACATGTCTGTAGACGTTATGTTGGATAATTTGGAATGTTTTATTTAAAAGTTTTTATTATGCCTAAGTTTTGCTTACCTGTTGATACGTAGGCATGATAGTCCATAAATTTTGTTATGGACTATGACATGTTATGCATTGACGCCTGGTACTCTCCGTGGTGAAGTACGGCACGCACACCGTATTCGGGCAGGCCGGGTACAGGGCACTACAGGTGGTATCAGAGCCCATGCTCTAGATTTGGGCAGAATATAGAATTAAGTGATGATTTTAGAAAATATAAGTATGACCTTAGACTTAAGTCATGATCTTAGAAGAGTGTTGACCTTAGACTAGGATGACTTAGACTAGAATTAGGGCCTCGACCTAATGACAAAACCCTAGTCGGCGAAATTGTAAAAGGAAACAAAATTTAATTCGAATCTTATCTTCTCGAATATTTGTTTAAGTTTTATTGAATTATGAATTTATTTCCTGTCACTTATCCTGATATTTCAACTTTGAATAAAATTCCGACGCTCCGTAGTGCAGATGGCATCGCGGTCTGGTAAATAGACATTATCACTGTCACCCCCAGGAAGTAGTGGTTTTACTATCGACAGTTAGTAAGAGCACGCATTCTGAGGTTTGACTGGGAATTTAGTTCAGAGGAGGCAGAAAAATGGTTAAATGAAGTTGAAGGTAACTTCATGCTGATACAGGTGCCTGATAGGATAAGGGCACATATTATCCGGACGTTTCTGAACGGCAAGGCCGACCATTGATGGAGGACTTGTATCCAGCCACTGCCCCGGCCGATAACTTGGGCAAAGTTTTTAGAAGAGTTTTGTGAGTGTTTCCTCTCTCCGGACTTAATCACGAAGAGGGTTGAGGAATTTGACTCACTGAGACAAGAGCTAGGCACCACTGTTTCAGAATACGCTCATCGGTTCACTACATTAAGTCGGTATGTTCCTTTGATCATGGAAGATGAAAAGCATAAGGTGATCAGATTTATACGCGGTCTAAACCTCCAGATCAAGATTCGGCTAGTCAATGCGTATTCAAGGACTTTTGAAGAACTACTAGAAGATTGCTACAGAGCGGAACGTGATAGTATACTGACAGAAGGCTGAAATAGAAGACTTAACAAGCATATTAAGGAACGAAGAAGGAGACGGGAGCCATATCCACATAGGGTTAACAAAGGGACAATCAAGAACACCAATCTAGACCAGAGAGTACCTGATCTAGAGATTCCTAAAACATCAAACACATAAACAGGTAAGCCCAATTGAGAAATTTAAAAATATAGTACCTATGTTCTACTTTGCCTATTACCCAAGTATAGATGGTCATGCCAAAGATCGAGCTAGAGCAATGAGATAAGGAACCGTAGGGAAAATTTATACATAGTCAGTAATATGATAGATAAAAGAAGACGATTAGAGCAGCACAGATGAAACATGAAAGCTAGAGTATGTTACACAATTGTTTTTATAGGCTCTCGACAATCGGATAAGTACCCTGGTAGTTAGAGCACCTAAAATTCCAAATACAAGCAGTAAGTTACGATTCTAAAAATGACATGAAGGATTCTTTGTTTATACTTTAAGTGTCGATCAAACGCCATCTGACCTTTCTCATGTCCCGGTAGTTCAGGAATATCCTAATGTTTTTCCAGAAGAGTTGCTGGTCCTCCCACCAAATCGAGAGATCGCGTTTGAGATTAATTTAATTCCAGGAGCCAAGCCAATATCAAAGGATCCTTACCGAATGGTGCTTGCTGAGTTGAAGGAACTGAAGGAGCAGTTACGTGAGCTGTTGGAAAAGAAACTTATTCGCCCAAGTGTCTCGCCTTAAGGTGCTCACGTGTTGTTTGTGAAGAAAAAGGATGGAAGCATGCATCTATGTATCGATTATAGGGAGCTCAACAACATTACCATAAAGAACAAGTACCCGCTGCATAGGATCGACAATCTGTTCGATCAGCTTCGGGGAGCACGTGTTTTCAGTAAAATTGATCTTTGTTCTGGATACTTTCAATTGAAGATAAGGCCGAGGATATTCCGAAAACCGCGTTCAGGATGCGTTATGGGCATTATGAATTCCTTGTGATGCCATTCAGATTGACGAATGCCCCCGCGGCATTCATGGATCTTATGAACCGAGTGTTTCAAGAGCAATTGGACAAGTTTGTTGTAGTTTTCATTGACGATATCTTAATTTAGTCACCGGACAAAGAGTCTCATGCAGTCCATTTAAGGATCGTCCTTGACATCTTACGGAGGAAGCAGTTGTACGTAAAGTTCAGTAGATGTGAATTTTGGCTGCACAGTGTAGCATTTCTCGGCCATCTCATATATGAAGACGACATATCAGTAGATCTCAAAAAGATCAAAGCAATCACGGAATGGCCAAGGCCAACGAACGTTACGGAAGTACGGAGTTTCCTTGGTCTCACCGGCTACTATCGCAAGTTTATTGAAGGATTCTCTCGGATTGCTATGCCTCTCACACGATTGACACAGAAAAAGACAAAGTTCGAGTACACTTCGGACTGCGAAAGGAGTTTTGCCGAGTTGAAGGAGAAGTTGACATCTGCTCTAGTTTTATAGTGTACGGTGATGCCTCGAAAAATGGCCTTCGATGTGTATTAATGCAGAGAGATCGAGTGATTGCGTATGCATCTCAACAGCTGAAGCCGTTCGAGCAGTATTATCCAGTACATGATCTTGAGCTTGCAGCTGTAGTCTTTGCCCTAAAGATATGGAGACATTATTTGTACGGTGAAAGGTGCAAAATCTTTAGGGATCACAAAAGTCTTAAGTACCTTTTCACCCAGAAGGAATTGAATATGCGCCAACGCCGATGGCTAGAGCAGATAAAGGATTACAACCTCTCTATCTAGTATCATCCAGGGAAAAGCCAACAAAGTTGCCGACGGAAAATGAGTCATCCGCGTCAACCTCCTTTGCAACGCGATATGGAAGAGTTTGATGTGGAGGTAGTTGATTCCATTGATAATGTACTGGCTAAGTTTGTTTTGGTTCATTCATTAATTGACATAATTAGAGAGGGTCAAGAAAAAGATGAAGCTTTGAAGAAAATTAAGGATAAGTCGAAAATGAAGCCGTCTGAAGATTTCGAGGTCAAAAATGATGACAGCTTGTGGTTCAGTAGTCTATTGTGCATACCCGATGATGGTGATATAAAGAATGAAGTTCTTCGAGAAGCTCATAGTTCTCGTTTATCTTTTCATCCCGGAGCCAACAAAATGTATCAAGACTTAAAGCAGAGATTCTGGTGGCATGGCATGAAGAAACAAATTGCCGAATTTGTGGAGAAATGTCTCGTGTGCCAGAAAGTGAAAGCAGAACATCAAAGACCCGTCTGATTATTACAGCCTCTTGAAGTCCCAGAGTGGAAATGGGATCACATCACTATAGACTTTGTGACTGACCTGCCAAGGACAAAGAATGGGCATGATGCTATTTGGGTTGTAGTAGATCGTTTGACGAAGTCCGCCTATTTAATGGCTATGTCAGTCAAAGCCTCTCTGGAGAAGTTGGCCTCAATGTATATAGATCAGATTGTGTGTCTGCATGGGATACCCATGAGTATTGTTTGTGATCGCGACCCTCGCTTTACTTCTCGATTTTGGAAAGCTTTCCAGAAAGGGATGGGCACTGAGATACGGATGAGTTCAGCATTTCACCCCCAGACTGATGGTCAATCAGAAAGGACAATCCAAATACTAGAAGATATGTTACGAGCTTGCATACTTGATTTCAGAGGAAGTTGGGACAAGAGTCTCAAGCTCGTGGAGTTTTCCTGTAATAATCGCTACCATCGATCTATTGGAATGGCTCCATATGAAGCGCTTTATGGAAGAAAGTGCTGATCTCCACTTTATTGGGATGAAATTGGAGATAAAATTATTGCAGGACCCGACTTAGTGGAGCAGACCCGAGAGAAAGTAATAATTGTTAAGAAAAGGTTGAAACGGCCTAAGATAGAAGCAAAGTTGGGCTGAAAAAAGCGGTGACCAGTGGAATTTCAGGCAGGTGAAAAAGTGTTCTTAAAGGTGTCGCCATCAAAGAGAGTGAAAAGATTTGGCATAAAGGGAAAACTGAGTCCAAGATTCATCGGGCCATATGAGATTCTTGAAAGGATTGGAGAAGTCGCTTACCGGCTAGCGCTACCGCCGTCATTGTCTCAGTTACATGACGTATTGCATGTATCCCAGCTTCGCCGGTACGTGCATGAGCCCAGTCATATCATCGAGCAGCAGCCCTTGAAGATTGAAGCTGATGTCTCATATGAAGAAGAGCCGGAGAGGATCGTTGACCGGAAGGAAAAGGCTCTCAGGAAACGATCAATTCCCATAGTTAAGGTACAATGGAAGCATCACTCGATTGATGAAGCCACTTGGGAGACGGAAGAAAACATGAAGAACTTGTACCCACATCTTTTCGATTAAGTGCTCTTAAGTTTCGAGGATGAAACTTGTAATAATGGGAGGAGGATGTTGTACCCAACGAAAATTGTACTGTATTTGAGACTCGTATAAAGTGATTTAATTAAATGTTGGATATGCCAAGTACATTTTATTAAGTTTATTATTACTTCTTCAATTAAATTTACTAAAGTGAATACTATAAAACAATGGTATAATTATATAGGTATCTCTCCAGTAAAATGACAATTATACCCTTTCCATTTTTAAGAAAATCCGGATTAGTTGGAGTCTTAGAGACTCTAGAATATTTTAAATTCTTAAAAGCCAACCAACCCCTTTAGTAACCTTCTTAAAGTAAGCGAAAAAGCTTACACATGGAGTTAAGGAGCCTACTAAATGTATTTAAAAAGTTTAAGGGAAACGTTTTCCACCTTTTCCCTTTTCAACCGCCGGATAAAGGCATGGATAGGGCATCTATGAGATCTCTTTTTATTTAAATGCCTCAACTAATCCCTTTATTGTTCATTCAAAAAGGTATTACACATGAAGAAAAGTAAGATGTTATTCCAAGACTTAAGATTCTTTCCCCTTTCCACCTTGAGGCCGTTGGATGCAAAACAATGGGGGATCATGAGATCACCTTTACAATTAACATCTCAATTAACTATCCTGTTTTCATTTACTACTACTTCCAAAAGCAAACGAAAGAATAAAGAAACCTAAAGCTACCCCCACTGCCGGATTACCCATGGCTAATCCATGGTAACTCCTCAATAACCTTAGTTACTTTCTAAACCATCATAAAAAGTAACTCAAGGAGTAATTGGGATAACAAAACTAAGGAGTAATTAGCCTAAAACTACCCCCAACCGCCGGATATCCCTACTAGGGTTAAGCCAAGAAGACTCCATCAATAACCTTAGTTACTTTTTCTTAAACCTACCCCAAAAATTAACTCTTGAAGTAATTGGGGTTAAGCATAAAGTGATCCTGATGATGGTGTCCATACAAAGGAGAAACATCTCTTCTTCTCCTTCTTTAACCCGCCGGCCAACCACTCTTGGATTACAAGAAAACATTTTCAAGAATACCCTAGAAGCATCCTCTCAATCCTACCTCACAATACACTTAAAGGTTTCCCCAAGACAACCACTAGAGACCCTTGCACACTTAGACTAATTTTCCACCATCTCCATTCGGCTAGCATTGGATTAGGGAGATCCAAGGCCATCTTCAAGATCCAAGTTTCATCTAGGTGGAGATTTTTCAAGCTACTGAGAAGAGCTAACATCTTGGTGGGTGGAATTCATTTCAATCTCCATTTAAGCTCCATTTTGGTAAGGGAATCATAGCCTCAATCTAGTTGTTTCTTCATTCAAAATAGTATCTAATGTTCATCTCTCTCCCCTCCCCAAAACCATGTGCTATGTGTTGAAGTTGGAGGAAAACTTCAATCCTTTTCAACCGAGGCTCAAGCTAAGGAAAGTTTCCAGCTCAAAGAGGCAAGTACACTCTAAGCAACCTTGACTTATTTGTGAAGTGTATGCTTGAATGACTAGCTTCTCTAAGATGTGAATCTTAGTTGAATATTTTAAGTACTATGCATGAGAACTTAGTGATTTTAAGAACAAGGGTTGTCATTATTGTATGACTTACTACATGGATGTGTTTGTGCTTAAACTTAAATATGACATGAGACCTACTATGCACAGCATACGGGCTGTGTGGTGACTATATGATTAATGAAATTAGTATTATTGAAAATAGAATTTATGAGGGGTGAAATGGGTGAAAATGGTGTGTACTATGTGTATGTTTGCAAGGCTGTTTGGCGTGACATATGTGTAGCCTAAATATTATTATTAAACTGGAAATGATTATGTCAAAATAGGTATTTAGTGGTTAGTAAGCCATTTTAGAGAAATAAGGTTGTTTGGAAAAGTAATGGACAAGGAAAAGTGATAAAAGGTAAATCTACTAGAGCTGGACAGAGACCTGAAAATGAACCTTAGGAACGTGCAATTTAGCTAAATTTTGGTGGAATGGTAGCCTTGTATGTTTAGTAAAAGTGTGAGTTGGAAGTTTGGTAAAAGGACCTGTGGTTTGCCCTTAATAATTTTTTTGGTAGGAGTAGGTCACTGCAGTTCCAGTAAATACCTTGACTTAGAAAGAAAATTATTTGACCCCCTTAAGTATGTTGGATTGCCTTGAAAATTTTACAGTACTTACCTAAGACATAGAGGAGTATGTTCATGGGAGAAATTGGCTTGAAATTACTGTTTTTACGGGGTAACAATTAAGGGAAAATCACAGTACAAAATCATTAAAACAGTGCCGCAGGGTATAGTGTATGTTAAGGCCTAAATCTTATTTAATTGGACTTGTATGTGATGTTGGGCCTTTAAATATTTTTTTTAGTGTATTGGCTATGTTTCCAGGTTTTAGCCTTAATTGGATAATGTAGCGTCCCACACCCCGGCCTCGCCGGATACGGTGCGCCCGCCGTACTTCACTACGGAGAGTACCAAGTGTAGCGCCCCGCACCCCGGCCCAGCCGGATACGGTGCACCCGCCGTACTTCACTAAGGAGAGTACCAGGCGTCGATCCATAACATGTCATAGTCCATGATGAAATGCATGGACTTTCGTGCTTACACGTCAGCAAGTAAGCGAAACCATGGCAGAATAAAAACCTCAAATTAAAAACGTCTACCAAATCATTCTTAGTTTTACAACCCAAGTCAAAATTACCGAAATTCTCAAAAGTGAATGTTTCCCATCACAATTACATAATAAGTCATCAGTCATAGTCGGCACGTCATGTCTCCTAATCCATCCATCTTTCGCTGCGCTCATGGGTAGGAGACCCTAGGTTCATCCTCAATCCATTCTACCATGTTCCCTGCAGCCTCTGGGAGGAAAAATAGAGGGTGAGTGACAAAGTCACCAGCAAGTATACCATAAACAATCATGCATTAAATGGAAAGTACATACAAGAACCGAACCCCCAAAATTCGGTTTAGAAACATACCTGACCTCCATCCAATACCCGTTAGTGATCAACACTTAATGCGTCAAAATCATAACTTAAGCAAGATCGTTACTTAAAGAACATAACAATAAAAGACTGCAACTTGCATAAGTTCGTAACATATCAAGGATCATCACTTAATAAGATCATAACTTAGGAACTACAAAGTTATAACAACCTAGTCTAAGTATCATGTGCCACTACACGATGACTCAATAAATGTGACATGCATGCATATGTACGTGTGATGCATCATGATAAAAACGAGGATATGATCTTTCGTGCCTTTCTTTCAAAACATCATCGTCAAGAAAACAATAGAGTGTTCAGATCTATCTTCCCGGATCTGAGGCAGTCACGTCTCCCCTTCGAATCTATTATTCCCAGATTCGGAACGGTAACGTCATCACTTATCGGGTCTATTCTCTCCAGGCCCGAACAGTCCATATCAGGTATATTCTCTCCGGGCCTGAACGGTCCATATCATCAGATCAATTAACCCCGGATCTGGAGCTGGTCCTTACTGGCCAGGAAACACACACGGTACCGGTGGGAAGCGTTCTTTTAAAACAGAATCTTTTCTTTAAAAACGCTTTTCATCTTTCTTTCTCATAAAATCACTTCCATGAATTATGTAAATGACGATGATGCAATGTATGACATGCACTATGCGACTCGTGAACAAATACATCATAACATGCATGCACGGACTTGTCATTTAAGCTGGGAAAACTGTCCAGCAATCACATTCTGTTCATACAGCCTTATGCTAATGAATTCATGCTCATTTTCATAAGTTCATGCCATACACATGCATAATAAAGTCTCAGACTCATACCATAAAAATTTCGTAACAATCCGAAAAGTCTAACGACCTCAAAACAGCATACTATCATCAATGGTACTGCTGAAATCAGCAGGACAGTACTGCTTTTCCTCAGTTTCATGGGTCATAAAACCTTATTCATTTTAATCCATCACCTGGAAAACATAGCTAACTCACCAAGGAACGATATTCATAAGGCCAAACATCACATTCAAGCTTAAATGAGCAAGAGCAAAGCCTTACAACTTAAGACATTAAACTGTCCTGTTTTTCAGTTTTGTACAACAGGACATTAAACTGTCCTGTTTTTCATTTTTTTTTGGTAGAACTTTGATTATTTGTGTAGTCCGCATCTCTCCTCCCACCCCTCCCTTCTCACCTCCGGCCGATAACCCACTGGCAGCCGAAACATATTTACCCAACTACCTTCCGCCTCGACGCGTGTTTGTGAGATACGTGGTGAGGTTGAGATTTACTTTTGGCTGCTGGAAAAGGAAGCTGGAGTGACTTTCCGATCACGTACGGATGACATTTCTCAACTTTTGTAAGGCCGATCTCTTGCCCGGAGAAGTTGCAGTTTCGGCACAACTGCGACGTCACTACCCTAGCTGTTTTCAGTCTTTTTTTTCTTTTTTTTTTCTTTTTTTTTAAATCCAGCCGTCTTTGGACACACCTCACTGTCCTTTCTTAAGATCTGTAAGTGCGGTGATCCGATCCACTATTTCTGGCGACTTTCTGGTAAGTAGAAGATTTCAGTGGCAGCTCCGGAGTCTCTCAGGCGTCAGAGTTTGATCCAGATCTGTTTTATTGGATCTTGGTGTGAAACAGTCCAACCAGGTGATATAATTTCATTTTTGTTTTATTATCATTGAGATACTTTTGATTGTTTACATTTAGTTTCATAACTCTCTACATCTGTAACATACCTTGGATCTGTAGTTTTAGTTGTAATAATTGATAGGATACGTCATGATTTTTCCGTGAGACCATGTCTAAGGAGGAGGGGTGTAGGTAAGGGGAAGAAAAATGAAGATAGTCTAAGGGTAGCCTCTTGGAATGTAGGAACATTAAGTGGTAAATTGTTCGAGGTTATAGATACACTTAAGAGACGTAAGATAGATATAGCATGCCTCCAAGAAACTAGGTGGAAGGGGAATAAAAGTAAAGAGTGTAATGGGTATAAGTTGTTGTATTCAGGGTCAGATGGAACCAGGAATGGGGTAGGATTTCTAGTAAAGATAGAATTACACACGAACGTGATTGATGTGATTAGATATAATGATAGAATAATGGTGCTGAAGTTAGTACTAAATAAGGAGGTAGTGGCAGTGATTTGTGCCTATGCACCACAAGTGGGACTAGGAGAACAGGAGAAGAAAAGGTTCTGGGATTGCTTAGATGGAGTGTTAAATGCAATACCCAGGGAGGAACGAATTTGTATCGGGGGTGATTTTAATGGAAATATTGGAAAAAATAGTGATGGTTTTCAGGCGGTACATGGCGGGTTTGGTTATGAAGATAGAAACGAACAGGGTAGAGATCTGCTAGACCTAGCAGTAGCCCATGACCTAGGCATTATAAACTCATTTTTTAAGGAAAAAAATCACATTTGATCACGTTCAACAGCGGAGGACGTCACACGCAGATCGACTATTTTCTGATGAGGCGGGAAGACCGACGTTTGTGGAGAGACTGCAAGGTTATACCAGGAGAGACAGCGGTGATGCAACACCGTTTATTAGTGGTAGTTATAACATTGAGCCAAAAGCTGAGTAAGGGGGTGGGAAAATTCCCACCCAGTATTCGATGGGGAAGTTTGAAGGACGAAAAAATTAATATATTCAGAGACAAGGTCATCTCTGCAAAACTAGATCGTCTAGATGATGACACAAATCAGATGTGGGAAGCTATATCAACTACTATTACTCAAGCGGCGAGAGAAACGCTAGGGGTAACAACAGGAAAAAAGTCCGTACATAAAGAGGCGTGGTGGTGGAACGAGGATGTGCAACAAAAAATAAAAGACAAACAAAAGATTTTTAGAGAGCTGTTAAGATGCACCAATGGGGAAGAAAAAGTGCTATTGAAGGATAAGTACAAAATCGCCAGGAAGGAGGCGAAGAAGGCAGTGACAGAGGCAAAGACTGCATCTTATAAAAGGATGTATGAGAGACTAGAGACAAAAGAAGGAGAACATGATATGTTCAAGATTGCCAAAGCTAGGGATCGAAAGAGGCAGGACCTAGGAGGCGGGAAGTTCATAAAAGGAGAAGATGGACATGTGTTAGTCAAAACACAAGACATCAAGTTGAAATGGCAAACATACTTTCACAATCTTTTCAACGGCAGTAGTGCCGACTACGAAAAACGAGAAAGCACCACTAACCAACAACGACAACATAATAACTCCGACTGTCAGAACATCACACAAAGAGAGGTGATGAGAGCACTGAAGAAGATGGGAAGAGCTAAAGCGGTCGGCCTAGATAACATACCCATTGAGGCGTGGAAGCATTTAGGAGAGGAAGGGGTCCAATGGCTAACTACTCTGTTCAATCGTATTTACAAAACAGGAAAGATGCCAGATGTGTGGAGAAAGAGTGTCGTGGTCCCCCTATATAAGAACAAAGGAGACGCATAGTGTTGTGGGAACTATAGAGCGATTAAGTTGCTAAGCCATACCATGAAGTTATGGGAGAGAATAATCGACACTCGGATTAGGAGAGAAACTCAGGTTACGGTGAATCAATTTGGTTTTATGCCAGGAAGGTCAACTACGGAAGCAATACACATTCTGAGGAGATTAATGGAGAAGTATAGGGAGAAGAAGCGCGGTTTACATATGGTTTTCATAGATCTTGAAAAATCATATGATAGTGTGCCGCGTAGCCTGATATGGGATAGTCTGGAGGCAAGAGGGATCCCTATCAAGTATATAGACATAATTAGAGATATGTATGCTAGGACAAAAACAACCGTTCGTACGGCTGTGGGGAATACAGACTTCTTTCCGGTGGAGGTCGGTCTCCATCAAGGGTCTGCGTTGAGTCCATTTCTTTTTGCCGTTGTCCTTGACGAGTTGTCAAAGCCGATACAGGAGGCAGTCCCGTGGTGTATGCTTTTTGCTGACGATACTGCATTAGTCGCAGAAAGTAGACATACCCTGAGTATGAGAGTAGAGCAGTGGAGAGATGTTTTAGAGAGAAAAGGCTTAAAGATTAGCTGTTCTAAGACCGAGTATCTGCACTGCGACTTCAGCGGCGTAGCAGACAGTGAGGATAGCCAGCTCACCATCGATGGTCAAGTGGTACCACAGGTAAGTAAATTTAAGTACCTAGGATCATTTGTACAGCAGAATGGCGACATAGATAATGATGTAGCACATCGAGTTCAAGCAGGCTGGTGTAGATGGAGGGCGGCCTCAGGCGTGCTGTGTGATAAAAATTTCCCAACTAAATTAAAGAGAAAATTTTATAGGGTGGCAGTGCGACCGACAATGCTATATGGGAAAGACTGTTGGGCCATCAAGAAGGCACAACTACAGAAGATGGAAGTGGCAGAGATGAAAATGTTAAGATGGATGTGTGGGCATACAAGGCTAGACCGGATCAGAAACGAGGTGTTTCGAGAAAGGTTAGGCGTTGCTAGTATAGCCGATAAGATAAGGGAGGGAAGATTGAGATGGTTTGGGCATGTCAAGCAGAGACAGACAACGGCGTCGGTTAGAGCAATTGAAAGCCTAATTGTAGAGGGAAACAAGAGTAAAGGCAGACCCAAACTGACTTGGGATGAGCAGATAAGACACGACTTACTAGATTTGCACCTCTCTCAAGACATGGTCCAGGATAGGAGTTCATGGAGACATAAGATTAAGGTCAACGAGGTATAAGTCATATATGGGGACACTTTAGAGTATATGTAGGGACATAGATAAGCATAGACACTATCTAAGTTTTAGGTTAACTTCCCACTTGGTGGCGTATGTTTTACCGTTGTTTTACATTACATGTACATATATACGTGAGGTGTATTTTAATATTGAAAGGCCTTTATTTGTATTTCTTAAATTTACTCACTAACACACTAGCACAACAAATACCTATTATCATGTCATTTATGCAGGTAGAGCCGGAGGTCTCACTGGAAGCAGACTCTCTATCCTTTGGGATAGAGGTATTGTCTGCCTACCACTTACCCTCCCCAGACCCTGACGATAGCTTTTGCTGTCGTTGGGATATACTGGGTACGGATAATAATGATGATACAACTAACTTCAACTCAGTTGTTAATCATCGAAATGGTGGTTCTATGCTGGTTTCTTTACATGAACATGTACATATATTCCTTAGGTAATTACCATAAAAATTCCAAGGCTTTCCAATAAGTTTAAGGGGGTCAACTAATTACTTTCTCCCAGCTAGGTACATGCTGAATCTGAAATGACCAGTTTTACCACGAATTTCATTGTGACCAAACCATAATTCTTTTTTACTAAAAATACAACTCACAGATGTCATAAACACGTCAAACTATCATCATACCAAAAATCAGCTCATTTATACATTCCTAAGATGCACTTTCGATCCTCACAACTTACCACTCAAAACTGTCATGTTCCAGCAACTCTGTTTGACCAGTTTTACCAAAAACTTCATTAAGGATAATCCACAACTTATTTTACCAAAATTCCAACTCACACATTTCATAAACACATAGGGCTATTATCATACTAAAGATTAGCGAATTTGAATATTCCTAAGGTTCATTTTCAGGGCGTACAATATACCACGTGAAACTGTTCAGCTCCAGTACTTCTGTCTGACCAGCTCCTACTAAAAATTATACTCTGGTCAATCCCCATATCCTTTTACCAAAATTCCAACTCACACATTTATTACACATACGAAGCTATCATCATACCAAAAATTAGTCAATTTGGACTTTCCTAAGGTTCATTTCTAGATCGTTAAACATGTCACATAAAACTGTCCTGCTCCAGTACTTATGTTTTACCAATTCTTACTAAAAATTTCATTAAGGACAAACCACAACTCCTTTTATTGAAATTCCAGCTCAAACATTTCATAAACATATAAGGCTAACAGCATACCAAAAACTACCCAATTTGAATACTCCTAAGATTCGTTTTCAGGTCACACAATTAGCTACACAAATCTGTCCTGCTCCAGTAATTCCCGCACTTCTTCACTTTCATGGTTCAAGCATTCCCAATCAACTTCATTCATTAAAATTGACTTAATATCCATTAAACACACACGTCAACATAATGTTTACAAGCCTCATAACATGCTTTAAACCATAAATAAACCGTTCATGAATCATATCAAAACAGTCACACACATTCATACAACAAATCATCACTTTTTCTTATTACAACTAACTTCAATGTCTTGTACTTAGCATCTTTAAGTAAGGTTCATAGCCTAATAATGACTAGCCATTCAAGTATGTACTTCACAAATAAGGCAAGATTGGCTAGAGTGTACTTGTCTCTTTGAACCTTAGAGCTTTTCCTTAGCATGAGCCTTGGTTGAAATGGAGTGAAGTCTTCTTCCAACTTCACATATAGCCCACGTTTTTTGGAAGAAGAAATAGAAGGAACATTAGCTATTATCTTAAGTGGAAACACAACCAAAGTGAGGCTATGATTCTCTTACCAAAATGAAACTTGAATAGAGCTAGAGATGAATCCACCCACCAAGAGATTAGCTTCTCTTAGTATCTTGCAAAACCTTCTCCTAATGACCATTTGAGTGTCACGTTTTTGGCAAGACAAGAGGGATACCAATGTGAGTTTCATTCTTTGAGACATAAAATTCACTTAGAATGCTTAGCATGTACTTACCTAGATGAATTCTTGGAGCTTGAAGATGGTTCTTGGACCTCTTCAACTAGCCGTATACCCCAAATGGACAAAGCGGGAAGTCTCTTGCTCCATTGTGACTTCTTGAGGGTTGATTGTTCTAAAATTGCTTTGGAGAAAATTTTTCTTCCCTTGGCTAGGGAGTGCAGCCGTGGGTTTGTGCTAAGGGGGAAGGGGGTTTTTCTTATCTTAGTTAGGCTAATTAGAATTAATTAGCCTTGGTTACTTTTACCCAACCAAGGTTACTTTGTGTCAACTATAGTTACTTTAGTTCAACTATAGTTACTTTATGTCAACTATAGTTACTTTAGTTCAACTATTGTTACTTTATGTCAACTATAGTTACTTTATGTCAACTATAGTTACTTTATATCAACTATAGTTACTTTATCCAACTAGAGTTTCTTATTTAACCTTGTAGTAAATATTAAATAACCATGGTAATCTTCTTGGTCAACCATGGGGGGCCGGCAGTTTTGGCTTTTGATGGGGACTTTACCATGCTTCATCTCTTTGCAAGTGAGTTTAATGAGAAGCTATGTGGGTATTTGCCCCGTTTTTATTAATTATTTCCCCCTTTTCTTGTTTTTAAATAAAATTAGGAAATTCTTAATTCCTCATGGCTAAAGGGCCGAAATTTTGTAGTAGTTGGGCGGGGGGGGGGGGGGGAGAATTGTCCACTACTTACAACTCCTCAATTTCCATTTGGGCTTATTTTAAGAAGGCCCTTTAAGATTAGCCTTCTGATAAATTTTTAAAAAAAAACTTCTAACGCCCTTTCCAAACCTTGTGGCCGAAATTTTCTTAAGCCCCTTTGGGTGAATTGAATTGGTCATGGTCCATATGTCATGCTTGAATAATTATATTATCTGCTTATCAACATAAAATAAAAGAAGCACTAAGGAATCTTAGTGAAATGCACTTGAAGGATGCCACTTTATTAATTCACTTATACGAGTCTTCAAGCTTTTCGGCGGGGTACAACATTCTCCCCCCCTTAACATAAGTTTCGTCCTCGAAACTTCAAAAGCTAGTCAAAAAGATGGGGACATCTTTTCTTCATATCTTCCTCCATTTCCCATGTGGCTTCTTCTTCAGGATGGTACTTCTACTGAACTTTTACCATAGGTATGGATCTCTTTCTCAACTCTTTTTCTTTTGACTTAACGTCCTTCAGGGCTCCTTTCATACCCTTGGTAACTAAGATAGAATAAAGCGTCTATTTAGTTCCCTCAGAACTGCTTCGTTTAATTCATCCTAGAGGTCTCATCGGAACTTATTCAAATTTTTCTAGAGGTGTTATCGTAACATATCTCATATCTTAAGCACATGCAATCTTTATGCTATGTACTGATAATGACATCCATTCTGTGTAATCATGATCATAAAAGGCTTATAATTTCTTTTTTCATAATATGAAAAACTTGGCAGATGTCATTAACTCTGGGATATAGACCATTAGCTCTTTTCTGTAACCGTCCTTTCAGTAATCATGTAACGGTCATCCTACGCATGAAACAGCATCCAACGCCTTCTGGAATAATTCCCATAAGGTACACATGCCAAGCTCTTCATAAGGTATGTGCTACATTCATCCGTCTCGCTGATCGCCTTACTACGTAATAACTTTTGCTTTTTGCGATCATTTCATAAAATCGAACTAGAAGTTGTGGTTTCTCCTTTGAAACTTATGCCCCCTTTATGACATTTCAAATGTTTCTTGTTCATCATAAATCCTTGTTTTCTCTTTTGATACTTGAAACATGTACGTATCACTATTTATGTGTTAATAAAACATTTGGATCATCATGCTATACATATAGGATGAGGACATGCCAAGTTGTAACATCTCCGCTGGAGTTGTGTTAGATATCCTCAACTTATAAATTCCTGATCCAAACATTTTGTCTTATGGGATTCTCTATTCCACCTCCCAATTGGTCATTGTTTTAGGTCTCTTCTAAACAGTCCCGTAACACTTGATCATCTTACCACCTTTCTATGAATTCTTCCATAAGAAACTCTAACATACAGGTTCACTAAGCAAATTCCCAAACAATACACCACTTATCAATTGCTTTCCCTAAGCTGGTTAAGTAGATCATTGATTTTAATCAGGGGGTATTTATTCCTATGGTGACTATGCTGAGTTCTTTATGATTTATACAAGGACGCGTGTTTCCATCCTTCTTTTCTACGAATAACACGAAAGCACCCTGGGCGAAATGTTGGGAAATAAGTTCCTCCCTTAAAAGCTCACGCACTTGTTCCTTTTGGTTCCGCGAACGCCTTTCAGTGAGTTGCCTTCATAGACTTAGGGAATTCTTTATCATAATCCTAAGGTGGCCCGTTCTCATAAAACATGGTTTTCATCATCGTGACTTGCTTTTCATAGCTCGCCTAACATGACGCTTCATATCGTGATGTCATAACGTTTTCAAGTTTGGCTATAGTACTCTTGTTAATAACACACGATATGCCGATCTATTCCCCATATAGTGCAACAGAAGGTGTACAAGTGCTAATAGTGACGCATCATGACAAGGACCCCGAGTCCCAAACACGGTGTTATACTTAGTCATGCTATCACTAATAATCTCACTTACTTACTTGTGGTCTACTCATCATAACTTAAAGAAAACTATCTTAATCACTCATACTTGGTTAATAGGAAGTAGGACATAGGACATAGGTACTTCACATTTATTAGGCATACCTTGGTTGTTTCTTTGTCATCCGCATAAACTAGCCTTATGTAAATACGACTCTCACTTTCTACTTCGTTTCTTAGTACGCTCGTTAAATCGTTTCTTTCATTCTTTCGTTCCCTTATTATCTCATTCCGCTCTGTAGCGGTCCTCCAATAATTCACTAAAGGTCCTTGAATACGACTTGACTTAGCTTAATTTGATCTGGGGGTCTGGACCGCGCACAAATCTGATCAGCTTAAACTTTCCATTTCTCATGATCAAAGGAACACACCGTCCTAAAGTAATGAACGCGTACTCTGAGATGGTGATACCTAACCCTTGTCTTAATAAGTCAAAATCCTCAACTCTTCTCGTGACTAAGTCCTTGGGAGAAGATGAACTCACTAAACTCTTTTAGAAAATTCCGCCTATGTTACCGGTCAGGGTGGTGGTTGGGTACAAGTCCTCCACCACTGGCTATCCTTACTGTTCAAAAACGGTCGGATATTCTGTGCTTTTTATCCTATCCGGCATCTGTATCGACATGAAGTTACCTTCAACTTCACTTAACCATCTTTCTGCCCTTTTCCGAACTAGATTCCCCGTTAAACTTCGGAATACGTACTCTTACTAACTGTTGGTAATAAAGCCTACTGCATCGTGGAGGTGTCATCAATGATGTCATTTTACTGAACCGTGATGCCATCCGCACCACAGAGCATCAGAGTGTTACTCAAGATATAAATATTTAGATTAAGCGACAAAATTTAATTCGTAATCCAAATATAATCTTAAGGTCATGCAAGCAGGCATGATTACATTCTATAGATGGCCATCGACTAGGGCTTTATCATCCGGTCAAAACCCTAATTTCTAGTCTAAGTCATCCTAGTCTAAGGTCAACTCTCATCTAGGATCAGAACTTAGATTTGAGATCAAGCTTAATTGTTTATGATTATGACCTAGTTCTATATTCTGCCTGGATCTGGAGCCTCGGCTCTGATACCACCTGTAGCGCCCCTCATCCCGGCCCAGCCGGATACGGTGCACCCGCCGTACTTCACTAAGGAGAGTACCAGGCGTCGATCCATAACATGTCGTAGTCTATGATGAAATGCATGGACTTTCGTGCTTACACGTCAGCAAGTAAATGAAACCGTGGCAGAATAAAAACCTCAAATTAAAAACGTCCACCAAATCATTCTTAGTTTTACAACCCAAGTCAAAAGTACCGAAATTCTCAAAAGTGAACGTTTCCCATCACAATTACATAATAAGTCATCAGTCATAGTCGGCACGTCATGTCTCCTAATCCATCCATCTTTCGCTGCGCTCACGAGTAGGGGACCCTAGGTTCATCCTCAATCCATTCTACCTTGTTCCCTGCAGTCTCTGGGAGGAAAAATAGGGGGTGAGTGACAAAGTCACCAGCAAGTGTACCATAAACAATCATGCATTAAATGGAAAGTACATACAAGAACCGAACCCCCAAAATTCGGTTTAGAAACATACCTGACCTCCATCCAATACCCGTTAGTGATCAAAACTTAATGCGTCAAAATCATAACTTAAGCAAGATCGTTACTTAAAGAACATAACAATAAAAGACTGCAACTTGCATAAGTTCGTAACATATCAAGGATCATCACTTAATAAGATCATAACTTAGGAACTACCAAGTTATAACAACCTGAGTCTAAGTATCATGTGCCACTACACGATGACTCAATAAACGTGACATGCATGCATATGTACGTGTGATGCATCATGATAAAAACGAGGATATGATCTTTCGTGCCTTTGTTCCAAAACATCATCGTCAAGAAAACAATAGAGTGTTCAGATCTATCTTCCTGGATCTGAGGCAGTCACGTCTCCCCTTCGAATCTATTATTCCCGGATTCGGAACAGTAACATCATCACTTATCGGGTCTATTCTCTCCGGGCCCGAACGGTCCATATCAGGTCTATTCTCTCTGGACCTGAATGGTCCATATCATCAGATCAATTAACCCCGGATCTGGAGCGGGTCCTTACTGGCCAGGAAACACACACGGTACCGGTGGGAAGTGTTCTTTTAAAACAGAATCTTTTCTTTAAAAATGCTTTTCATCTTTATTTCTCATAAAATCACTTCCATGAATCATGTAAATGACGATGATGCAATGTATGACATGCACTACGCGACTCGTGAACAAATACATCATAACATGCATGCACGGACTTGTCACTTAAGCTGGGAAAACTGTCCAGCAATCACATTCTGTTCATACAGCCTCGTGCTAATCAATTCGTGCTCATTTTCATAAGTTCATGCCATACACATGCATAATGAAGTCTCAGACTCATACCATAAAAATTTCGTAACAATCCGAAAAGTCTAACGACCTGAAAACATCATACTATCATCAATGGTACTGCTGAAATCAGCAGGGCAGTACCGCTTTTCCTCAGTTTCATGGGTCATAAAACCTTATTCATTTTAATCCATCACCTGGAATACATAGCTAACTCACCAAGGAACGATATTCATAAGGCCAAACATCACCATTCAAGCTTAAATGAGCAAGAGCAAAGCCTTACAACTTAAGACATTAAACTGTCCTGTTTTCCAGTTTTGTACAACAAACTTCAACTCAGTTGTTAATCATCGAAATGGTGGTTCTATGCTGGTTTCTTTACATGAACATGTACATATATGCCTTATGTAATTACCACAAAAATTCCAAGCCGTTCCAATAAGTTTAAGGGGGTCAACTAACTACTTTCTCCCAGCTAGGTACATGCTGAATCTGAAATGACCAGTTTTACCACGAATTTCATTGTGACCAAACCACAATTCTTTTTACTAAAATTTCAACTCACAGATGTCATACACACGTCAAACTATCATCATACCAAAAATCAGCCTATTTTCACATTCCTAAGGTGCAATTTCGAGCCTCACAGCTTACCACTTAAAACTGTCCTGTTCCAGCAACTCTGTTTGACAAGTTTTATCAAAAACTTCATTAAGGATAATCCACAACTTCTTTTACCAAAATTCCAACTCACACGTTTCATAAACACATAGGGCTATTATCATACCAAAGATTAGCCAACTCACACGTTTCATAAACACATAGGGATATTAGCATACCAAAGATTAGCCAATTTTAATATTCCTAAGGTCCATTTTCAGGGCGTACAACATACCACATAAAACTGTTCAGCTCCAGTACTTCTGTCTGACCAGCTCCTACTAAAAATTATACTCTAGTCAATCCCCATATCCTTTTACCAAAATTCCAACTCACGCATTTATTACACATATGAGGCTATCATCATACCAAAAATTAGTCAATTTGGACCTTCCTAAGGTTCATTTCCAGGTCGTTAAACATGTCACATAGAACTGTCCTGCTCCAGTACTTATGTTTTACCAACTCTTACTAAAAATTTCATTAAGGACAAACCACAACTCCTTTTATTGAAATTCTAGCTCACACATTTCACGAATATATAAGGCTAACAGCATTCCAAAAGCTAGCCAATTTGAATACTCCTAGGATACGTTTTCAGGTCACACAATTAGCTACACAAATCTGTTCAGCTCCAGTAGTTCCCGCACTTCTTCACTTTCTTGGTTCAAGCATTCCCAATCAACTTCAATCATTAAAATTGACTTAATATCCATTAAACACACACTTCAACATAATGTTTACAAGCCTCATAACATGCTTTAAACCATAAATAAACCGTTCATGAATCATATCAAAACAGTCACACACATTCATACAACAAATCATCACTTTTTCTTATAACAACTAACTTCCATGTCTTGTACTTAGCATCTTTAAGTAAGGTTCATAGCCTAATAATGACTAGCCATTCAAGTATGCACTTCACAAATAAGGCAAGATTGGCTAGAGTATACTTGCCTCTTTGAAACTTAGAGCTTTTCCTTAGCATGAGCCTTGGTTGAAATAGAGTGAAGACTTCCTCCAACTTCACATATAGCCCACGTTTTGGAAGAAGAAATAGAAGGAACATTAGCTATTATCTTAAGTGGAAACACAACCAAAGTGAGGCTATGATTCTCTTACCAAAATGAAACTTGAATAGAGCTAGAGATGAATCCACCCACCAAGAGATTAGCTTCTCTTAGTATCTTGCAAAACCTTCTCCTAGTGACCATTTGAGTGTCACGTTTTTTGGCAAGAAAAGAGGGATACCAAAGTGAGTTTCATTCTTTGAGACATAAAATTAACTTAGAATGCTTAGCATGTACTTACCTAGATGAATTCTTGGAGCTTGAAGATGGTTCTTGGACCTCTTCAACTAGCCGTATACCCCAAATGGACAAAGAGGGAAGTCTTTTGCTCCATTGTGACTTCTTGAGGGTTGAGTGTTCTAAAATTGCTTTGGAGAAAATTTTTCTTCCCTTGGATAGGGAGTGCAGCCGTGGGTTTGTGCTAAGGGGGAAGGGGGTTTTCCTTAGCTTAGTTAGGCTAATTAGAATTATTTAGACTTGGTTACTTTTACCCAACCAAGGTTACTTTGTGTCAACTATAGTTACTTTAGTTCAACTATAGTTACTTTATGTCAACTATAGTTACTTTATGTCAACTACAGTTTCTTATTTAACCTTGTAGTAAATATTAAATAACCATGGTAATCTTCTTGGTCAACCATGGGGGGTCGGCGGTTTTGGCTTTTGATGGGGACTTTACCATGCTTAATCTCTTTCCAAGTGAGTTTAATGAGAAGCTATGTGGGTATTTGCCCCCTTTTTATTAATAATTTCCCCCTTTTCTTTTTTTAAAATAAAATTAGGAAATTCTTAATTCCTCATGGCTAAAGGGCCGAAATTTTGTAGTAGTTGGGGGAAAAATTATCCACTACTTACAACTCCTCAATTTCCATTTGGGCTTATTTTAAGAAGGCCCTTTCCAAACCTTGTGGCCGAAATTTTCTTAAGCCCCTTTGGGTGAATTTGAATTGGTCATGGTCCATATCTCATGCTTGAATAATTATATTATCTGCTTATCAACATAAAATAAAAGAAGCACTAAGGAATCTTAGTGAAATGCACTTGAGGGATGCCCCTTTATTAATTCACTTATACGAGTCTTCAAGCTTTTCAGCGGGGTACAACACCAGGCGTCGATCCATAACATATCATAGTCCAGAATAAAACATGTGGACTTTCGTGCTTACACATCAACCAGTAAGCAAAACCGAGGCAGAATAAAGCTTTTAAAGATAAAAGCGTCTAACATCCATCATAAGTTTTATAGACATGTTCTTAGAATGCGGAAATACGAAATCCATTGTTTCCAACACAAATTCATAAAAGATCATAAATCACTTCCATCATCGCAGAATTCGTTAAGTTGTCCACCTCCTGCTCCTCTATGGATAAGGAACCCTAGGTTCATCTTCGATCCATTCGACCCTATTTCCTGCGGGTTCTGGGAGGAAAAATAAGGGGTTGAGTGACAACGTCACCAGCAAGTAAACTATAAATAATCGTGAATTAAATGGATAGTACATACAAGAACCGAACCCTAAAAAATTCTGTTTAGAAACATACCTGACCTTCCATCCAAAACCCGTAAGTAATCAGCTCATAACTTATCAAAGATCATAACTTATCAAAGATCATAACTTATTAAAGATCATAACTTATCAAAGATCATAACTCAATAAAGATCATAACTTAGGAGCTACCAAGTCATAACAACTTAGTCTAAGTAACATGTACCGAATATTCGATGACTCATTAAATGCAACATGCATGAGTATGTACATGTGATGCATCATGACAAAAATGAAGATAAGTTCTTTCGTTCTTTCTTTTAAAACATCATCGTCAATGAAAACAAGAGAGTGTTCAGATCTATTCTCTCTGGATCCGAGGCGGTCATATTCTTCTCTTCGAATCTATTATTCCCGGATTCAGAACGGTCACGTCATCACTCATAATCACCAGGTCTATTCTCTCCGGGCTTGTACGGTCATTATCATAATCAGGTCTATTCTCTCCGGGCCTGAACGATCATTATCATTAGATCAATTAACCCCGGATCTGGAACGGGTCCTGCTCATCAGATCAATTAAGCCCGGATCTGGAACGGGTCCTGCTGGCCAGAAATAAATAGTACCATAGGAGTCTTTTTTTCAAAATCGTAAACTTCTCTTCAAAAGATCTTTCTTTCAAAACTGAAAACTTCTTTCCAAAAGATCTTTCTCATCATTCCTTGACATAAAATCAGTTTCATATGCTGTATGAACATGGACAATGCAATGCATGATATGCAACATGCAACTCGTGAACAAATACATCAAAACAAGCAAGCACGGACTTTTCTCTTAAGCTGGAAAACTGTCCAGCAATAACATTCTGTTCATACAGCCTCATGCTCATCAATTCGTACTCATTTTCATAAACTCATGTCATACATATGCATAATGAAGACTTGAATACATGCCATAACAATTTCGTAACATTCCGAAATGTCTAAAGTCCTCAAAACATCAAATTACCACCATAGGTACTGCTAAGATCAGCAGGGCAGTACCCGCCTTACCTCAGTTTCATGAGTCATAAAACCTTAATCAATTTGAGTCATCACCTGAAAAACGTAGCTAACATACTAAGGGACAATATCCATGTGGAGAACATCACATTCACGCCTAAATGAGCAAGATCAAAGTCTTACAACTTATGTCATTAAACTGTCCTGTTTTCCAATTTGGTACCACTAACTTCAACTCAGTTGTTAGCCTTCAAAATGGGGGTTTTAAGCTGGTTTCTTTACATAAAAATATACATCTATGCCTTAAGCAAATACCATAAAAATTTCAAGGCAATCTAATACACTTAAGGGGGTCATTTAACTTATTTCCCAAAGCTAGGCACATGCAGAATCTGGAACGACCAAATTTACCACGAATTTCATTGTGACTAAACCACAAGTCCTTTTACCGAATTCCAACTCTCAGTCTTAGTAAACACATCAAACTATCATCATTCCAAAAATCAGCTCTTTTTCGCATTCCTAAGGTTCATTTTCGAGCCAAACAACTTGTTACTCAAAACTGTCATGTTTCAGTAATTTCTGTATGACCAGTTGTCATTAAAAATTTCATTCCGGTCAAACCACAAATGCTTTTACCAAAATTCAAACTCACACATTTATTAAACATATCAAGCTAGTATCATACCAAAACTAAGCCCATTTGTATATTCCTAGGGTCCATTTTCAGGTAAATCAATACACCACATAAATTCTGTACAGTCCAGTAAATTTCAGCTTGACCAGTTTTTCTAAAAATTCCATTAAGGATAAACCACAACTTATTTTGCCAAAATTCCAACTCTCATATTTACTACATACATAGGGCTAATGTCATACCAAAAATTATCTTAATTTCATGCTTCTAAGATCCATTTTCAGGTCCCACAAAACGTCACCTTATTCTGCCCTGTTCCAGTAATTTCCATTCTTGTCACTTTTCCTTACTAAAAATGTTCCAACTTGAGTGATTCTTCATAAATAACTTACTAATCATCAAATACACCCTTTTTGCATAAAAATTACAGGTTTTAAGACATGCTAACGGTCATCTACGAATTGCTTCAAAACAGTTTGAGGGTTACACGTAATACACCTTGATTCTTGCACCTGTTGCTCATAACAAAATCTATTCTTGGTATATTTAGTGTATACGTACCATACCCCCAAGACGCCCCGTTTCACACACATACAAGGGTTTAAATCATATTTCCATAATGAACATATTACACCTAAGTCATAAAGCATACATCTTGTACACATTCTTTACCCCACAAGTTACAATCTATCACAAGAACCACACTTATCCTTCATTTTCATCCGGCCGTCCCCCTTTCATGTCCAAGAAGAAAATTTTGCCACATTCATCTTAGGTTAACATCATATTCATACTTAAAAAGAGCAAAGAATCCACCTTTAAAGAAAATCTCATACATGCAAGCCACTTCTCTAAGAAACCGAAAGTTTCATGCATCAAACCTAACATTTCACATCTAAGATTAAAACTTAGTAGGATCTAGACATTCAAGCATGCACTTTCACACACAAGTCATGAACATTTATAGTGTACTTGCCTTCTTCAGGCTTAAGCCTCCTTAGTATGGAACTTGGATGAAATGAAGTCCTCCCCCTCTTCAAGGTACAAACCCCACGGTTTTGGGGAAGGAAAAAAGAACAAAGGTTAGTATTTTGCTTAAGTGGAAGATATAACCAAATAGAGGCTAGATTGACTTACCAAGATGAAGCTTGAATGGGGTTCAAACCTCTTAAGAAACTAGCACCTCTTAAAAGCTTGAAAGCTTGAACCTAGTGACCATGGAGGTCACGGTTTTTGAAGCAAGAAAGAGTAGCAATGTGAGCTTCACTCTATGAAAAATATAGAAATTATCTTAAAGAGGTTTAAAGTATACTTACCTAGAGGATTCTTGAGGCTTGAAGATCTTGAACTTCTTGGCTCAACTAACCGTGTTCCTTAATGGAAAAATAGGAAATTCTCTTGCTCTTTGTGAATTCTTGAGGAAGAGTATTCTAGAGTTTCTTGGAGAGAGATTTCTTCCCTAGGCTAAAATGGCTTAGCCGTGGTTAAGCAAGGAAGAAGGAGGGTTCACCTTGGCTTGGTTAGGCTAATTAGAGTTAATTAGCCTAAGTTACTTTTAGCTAACCAAGGTTACTTTAATGCTACTTGAGTTACTTTATTCAACTATAGTTACTTTAAGGCTAACTTAGGTTACTTTATCCAACTAGAGTTACTTTAAGGCTAACTTAGGTTACTTTGACCTTGTGGTTAACATTAAGTAACCATGGTAAGATTTGAAAGTCTTCTTGGTTATTCCATGGGGAAAAACCGGTGGTAGGGCATTAGTAGCCATTACCATGATTAAGGCACTTTCCAAGTGTGTTTAATGAAAAACTATTTGGGTAGTTGCCTCTTTTTATTAATTATTTCCCCCCTTTTTCTTGATTAAAATGAAATTAGGAAATCTTGAATCCTTTTTGGGTTAGAGGCCCGAATATTTAAGAGGGTTGGGAAAGATTTCCCCATAACTTAGAACTCCTTAATTGCTATTTGGGCTTGTCTTAAGAAGGCCCTTAAGGTTAACCTCCTTATAATTTGGAAAAACCCTTTAAGGCCCCCTTTTTTTTAAACCTTATGGCCGAAATCTCTTAAACCCTTAGGGTGAATTGGCCATGGTCCATAACTCATGCTTGAATGATTATATTATTTGCTTTATCTACATAAAATGGAAAGAAGCACTATTAGAACTTAGTGAGATGCACTTGAAGGATGCAACTTTATTAATTCACTTATACAAGTCTTCAAGCACAATATGTCTTTTCGTTGGGGTACAACAGATAAGGCCTTATGGCCCACGAAACTGAGGTAAGAACGGGTACTGCACTGCTGGACTCAGCAGTACCCTTTTTGGTAATTTAATGATTTGATGGTTTTATCTACCTCGTAATGTTACGGAATTTTTATGGCATGTAGATAAGACTTCATTATGCATAGGTGTGGCATAAGTTTATCAAAATAGGCCCTAAATTGATGATTTGGTGGCCGCATAAACAGAGTGTTATTGCTGGAATATTTTCCAGCTTAAGGGAGAAGTCCGTATATGTATTATGTGATGTATTTAGTTATGAATTGCATGTTGCACATCATGCATTGCATTGTCCCTATTTACACAATTCATGAGACAGATTTTTATGCCGAAGAAATGAAGAAAGGCTCTTTTTGAAAGAAAGATTTCAGTTTTTGAAAGAACGACTCTTATTGGAACCATTAATTCCTGGCCAGCACAACCAGCTCCAGATCCAGGGTTAATTGATCTGGTGATGATTATGACCATTCTGGTCCAGAGAGAATAGATCTGATAATGATGATGATGAACGTTCTGGCCCGGAGAGAATAGACCTGATGAAGATGATTGTCTGTATGACCGTTTTCGAATCTGAAAATAATAGATCCGAAGGGAATGATATGGCCGCCTTAAATCTGGAGATAATAGATCTGAACACTCTCTATTCTTGTTTTATGGCAATGATGTTTTGAAAGAAAGCATAATCGAATTTATCCTCATTTTATCATGTTGCATCATATTTGCATATTCATACATGTTGCATTTAATGGCTAGTTGAATGCTAGATGTACTGTTACTTAGGTTTCAACCTTATTTTGTACGGTCACTTAAGTTATGATTTTATTGTCGCATAAGTCATGATCTTATTTCATGTGCGGGTAATGTATTGAAGGTCAGGTATGTTGGGACCCCAAATTCTTGGGATTTGGTTCTTGTGTATACTTTCCATTTAATTTTGGTTGTTTATGGTTTACTTGCTGGTGACTTTGTCACTCACCCCCTTATTTTTCCTCCCAGAGCCTGCAGGAAACCGGGTAGAGTGGATTGACGATGAGCCTAAAGTTCCATACTCGTAGACGTAAGAGAGGATGGAAGCTTAAGGATTTTATCATGATGTGTTATGTTTGATGGACTTATGTAGGAATGAACATTTCAGATTTCTCTTTTTATTTTGCGGACATGGTTGTAGACGTTATGTCAGATAATTCGGAATGTTTTATTTAAAAGTTTTTATTCTGCCTAAGTTTTGCGTACCTGTCGATGTGTAGGCATGATAGTCCATAAATGTTGTTATAGACTATGACATGTTATGCATTGACGCCTGGTGTAGAGAAAAAGAGGTTTGAATGATTTCAAAATATGTGATTTAAATGAATGACATAAAACGTGTGCATGATATACATGTATACGTGATACATTGCTTATTACTTGCCTTATTTAGCTCATATATAATGTTGTCGTACTAACGAGCCATGAAGCGTTAAAGCTTACACCATATGGCAAACATTTGTTGTGTTTATACTATTTTCAGGTGCCACCATTAATGAACTAAACTAGTTCATTAAGTGAAGTACTTAGTTAATTAAACTAAGTAGTTCATTAAAGGAAGCTACATTTGGAAAAGGCACAAAGGCAACAAGGCTAAGGAAGGAAAGTCTTCTCCTACTCCCCACATTCATTATACACGCCATACATATATATATATATACATATTTTTTCAGATTTTTTTTAAAAAGGCACATACACATGTATTCCAACGTACTACCGACACGTTATATATTTTACGTACGTACGTTAACGTCACACCATCATACTTAACTCATATTTATGAGTATATTCAGGTCTTATATCATATAATATAAGTCATGGTGATGACAAATTAAATACGACACGTTAAAAGGTTCTAAACCGAAAATTGTCGTATCGGACGAACACCGAAACTTCGCCAACGTGTCACGTACTTGCCATAAATAGATGGCCAGCCCCTACACCTCAAAAATCATCAAAAATTTCGTGCCTAGGGTGATATTTTCAGCCAAAAATTCTTTCCATGTTGGCACACACAAATCACCCCACATTAAGGCCAAAATGTGAAGATTCCAATTTTAATTTTGTCACATGTTAATGGTGCCACTTTAGACCAGCCAAGTGCTGAGATTTAAAGTATATATTATATATATTATGTGTAACAGAATATATATAACATGTGCAAGAAGTTGGAATTTAATTGGAGAAAAATCGAGTAATCGATAAACATCGAAAATTCGGTTTTCTACGTACACAACACATGGAATATTTTTGGCACATCATACGACACGTATCTAGATACTTTTTACATATGTCAAACATCTTAAAGTGTTCTAGAAAATTAAATTAAGGGCTGATTGGAATATAGCGTGTGTATTATTAAATGTGCACTATTTTACAAAGTTAGCAAAAATAAATTTCAGCACATGCATATACATTATCCAACGCCCCTACAGCTGAGATGGAGCTTATGTGGAGCCTTGTTGGCATATTGATTGGTCAAGAATCAATCATGCAATGTTGGTGAATTAAAGAAAGGAGCTACAAATGGTAAGGTTTCAAACTTTGTTACATTTAAAGCACATGCTGGAAATTCCAGCATGTTGAAATAGGCTGGCCGATTTTTATAGTTTAATGAGACATATTTTTTCATCTTGAATTATGTGATTGATTGGAAGAAGAAATGGAAGCAATTTGAATATTTTTCAAAGTCATAAAGTGTGATATTTTATATATCACACATGCTGAAATTTTACAGCATGTGTGTGACATGTCTTGGCCGAATGTGTGGGCATAAAGGTGTCCAAATTCATTTTCAATGTGATAAGGATATTTACCATCAATTGGTGATTCATTTTAATTAGAAAAATCAAAGAAAAATGGAATTATTTTGAACTTTAACTCCATGTATCACATGCTGAAAATTCAGCATGGTAAACACTCTTAATGGCTGATTTTTATCCTTGTGTGGGAGGAATTTTGTCTTGCTAAATTGATGTGACAATCTTATGGATTATGGAAATTATTTTATGTTGATTTTGGCACATGTTTTGAGTGATATACTCAGATTTTCCAAGTCATCAAATGATGACAACATCCAACCGATCATGAAGTGCCAAGTAAGCAAAGCTTAAATGATCATCCAATGAGAAGGTGACAAGTAAGCAAGACCATATCACAATGATGTCTTACATTCTCCCAAGGACTTAGAAGATAATTTTCAAGAGGGGGAGGACACCAAGGGGGGACGGCTGCAAGGCTTAAAAGGAAAGAAGATGAGCAAAAACAAGACAAGAACAAGCATTACAAAATCAAGTGATCAAAACGCCTAGCCTCTCTTCTTCTACTCTTTCTTTCTTTCTTCTTCTTGAAAGCCTATTGTATTCATATTTTCAATCTTGAATAGGCTTGTTATAGACCACCACATATTCTATATCTTTGTAAAAGATTGATCAAGGTGTGATCGATCTTCATTCTTGCGAGGTGGTGGTGTTCGTGCGAATTGTATTCATCGTACAAGGTTTGTAAAGGGTTGGAGTTGGTGTGTAACTCAATCAACCCTGTGGTAAGGTGTATTGCATGTGTGTGACTAGTGTGAACCAAGGAAGGTGTTCCTTGAAGACTGGTGTAGGTTGTTTATAACCGAACCAGTATAAAATTCTTTGTGCCATTTACTTTCAGCATCTAATTTCTGTTACTGCACAGTTTACTCTTTTTGTTTGCGTTCGTAAAAATAGTAAACAACTTTCAAAAATCACGAAAATTTCCAGAAACATAGCCATACGTTCTAGGGTTAATTTGGCACAAGTTTCAACCCTTTTGGATAAGTATAAGTTGATCAAACATCAAAAGTTTTGAGACTAATGCAGTCTGATTTTCAGACTTGCAAAGGTTGAGACTTCGATTGTAATTGACCTACTTCCCAAAAGAATTTTGGAAAACTGTTTCAACCCACTTAAATATAGTATATAAGGAGTTAGTGGTTAAATTTTTAGAGCATTTGGACTTACACACAAATAGGAATAAATTTTTCAAACCGTCTACCGTTTCTGGCAGATTCGCGCAATCTGATCACCAACGGTTTTTAAAGGGGTTAAAGGTTGAATTTTAATTTGAAATTTTTAGGGGACTCTCATAACATCTGAGGCTAAGTTCTCTTAAAATTTCAGAATTTTTGGAGACCTATAACCGTGTTTTAAAAAGGTTTTAAAACTGATCCTGAAAACATAATCTGTTTTGAGAAGTTGAGTTGTTTAGTTTTAAACAAATTTTAAAAACCACACTTTCCAAACCACCTATTCAACCCCCCCTTCTAGTGGTGCCTTGCAGATCCTACAAGTGGTTTCAGAGCGCATGAACACTCACTTCAAAGAATCCAACGATTCAGTGAGATGGCAACCACAAATCTCAAAACCGTACAAGAAGGTATGTCGAGCCAAAAGCCTCCTCTTTTTGACGGTGAGTCGTTTATTCAGTGGAAACTTAGAATGAAGCTTTTTCTTATGGCTATAGATATAGATCTTTGGTCGATTATTGAAGATGGTCCTTTTGTTCCATCTAAGTTATCCACCGTAGACGGAGTCACATTAGAAGTTGTTAAATCTAGACAAGAATATACGAGTCATGATAAAAAGAAACTTAGTATGAATGCTAGGGCTATGCAATTGCTCCTAAACGGATTAAGTAAAAGTGAGTCTAGTTATGTCTCAAACTGTTCTAGTGCACAAGAAATGTGGAGGATACTAGAAATGAAACACGAAGGCACGAGTCAAGTAAAAGAGTCAAAAATAAACATGCTTATGTCCACACTTGAGTCGTTTAAATTGTTGCCTAATGAGTCTATTGTTGATATGGATCTTTGTTTGACTAACATCTACAACTCTCTTGAGTCTCTTGGTAAAGCTTTTACCACGCAGGAAAAGGTACAGAAAGTCTTACGAAGCCTTCCATCCGAGTGGGACCCTAAAGTGACCGCAATAGAAGAAAGCAAGGAAACTAAGTCAATAAAGATGGAAGAATTAATCGGATCACTTAAGGTCTATGAGAATAAACTCACCATACGGAAATCGGAAACATCTAAACAAGGTAAAGCTATTGCTTTTAAATCAAATGAATACGTATCTTTTCCTTCCGATCACGTAGATGATAGTGATTCTGAATCGGATAACGATGACCTAATTCTATTGGCTAAAGGCTTAAGAAAATTTATGAGAAGGTCATTTAGAAACAAAAATAAGGGTGCTACAACTAAGAGAAATAAGAACAAGTCAAATGATAAAGATGTTAAATGTTATGAATGTGGCAAACTCGGACACTTATCATATGACTGTCTCAATAAAGAAAAGCAAACAACTAAATACCCTGACAAGGAGCGGAACAAAAATAGACCCGTCTCAGAACCCAAGCAAAGGAAACGTGCTCTAAAGGCCTCCACCTGGAGTGATTCATCGGATTCTAAAACTGAGACCGAAGAGGAGGCTGCACAAGTATGCTTTGCATCCAAAGCATCTAATGACGTATCATCTGATTCTGATTCTGACTCTGAACCTTCTTATGATGATCTTTTTAGTTAGTATTTAGAATTGCACAAATTCACTAAGACTCTCGCTAAGGAAAAGAAGCGATTAATTGAAGACAAGAAACTGTTAGAATCCTCTAACGAGAATCTTGTCACTCAATTAACCGATTCAAAGAAAGAGTCATCATGTGTCATTACTGCATTAAAAACAGAGATTTCATCATTGACCACTAAAAATAATGAAATGAAATCCGAGATTTCAAGTTTGAAATCAAGGAATACAGACTTAGAGAAAATGATGAAACAGTTTGATACGGGATCTAACATGCTGCATCGTATTATCTTATCTCAAAAGCATGACAGTGACGAAACGGGTTTGGGATACGTTGATACTAATGAAGTATCAACCAAACCAACCAAGTTTGTTGTGTCTAAGAAAGTAGACACCCCAAAGCCTCAAGTGGCGTCTAAGATGACGCAAAAGCCGCCCCTTCCCTCATCATGCCCCAATTCCTCTTCATATCATGTGAAATATAACTTTGTACCATATAGATATGAAAAGAAAAGAGTGATGCATACACGACATCCATATCATCCATGTACTACGCACACACACAAGGACATATCAAAAACGTCCTTCATTCAATGAGTATAAAGGAGTTCTTGGGCAAAGGCCCAAAGTGCATGCACCACATGTCTACTATATCGCACCTTCATCTACATTCTTGCCATTTGATAGACCGAGAAGGATCACCCAAGTATGGGTACCGAAAGGTACTTTTACCAAGAGGTGATTAACTAACTCGAAAGGACACAAAGTTAAAAGGGTACCTAAATCATCTGTGCACATTGCAGGGAGCCCACACATCGAAAGATACAACTATTAAGTGGTTCCTTGACAGTGGATGCTCGAGGCACATGACGGGTGACCCGAGCTTGTTCACAAAATTAAAGAAGATCACAAAAGGCGGATCCGTGACCTTTGGAGACAACAACGAAGGCAAGATCATCGGAAAAGGTACGATTGGAAATCCAAGCACTCTCCAAATCTCCAACGTCTTTTTGGTAAGCAACTTATCCTACAATCTTCTTAGCATTTCTCAATTTGTTGACAATGGTTTTAATGTGTGTTTTACTCACCCTTATTGCAATATAATAAATAAAAAAGGAGAAACCGTTTTAAAAGGAAAATGAGAAGGTAATATTTTTACGCTTTCTATGGATGATGTGGTAGACGCTAAGGTTAAGTTCTTTATGTCAAATGAACCCAATGTGAATTTATGACATAGACGTTTAGGACACATTGGTATCTCCACACTAGAAAAACTTCAATGAAAGAACCTAGTACGAGGATTGCCTACGCTTGATTTAGACAACTTTCAGTTGTGTGAATCTTGCATAAAAGGCAAACAAACACGTGAGTCACTTAAGCCTAAAAATGAAATAAGCACGACTAGAGTCTTAGAACTATTACATATTGATTTGTTTGGTCCTAGTCGCACTACAAGCCTTGGTGGGCGCCACTATGCATGCGTGATTGTTGATGATTTTTCTCGTTATACTTGGACTTTATTTCTTGCACATAAGGATGATAGTGCCATTGAGATTGCAAAATTAATCAAACAACTTGAAAATCAATACGGTGTCAATGTGAAAAAGATAAGAAGCGATAGAGGCGGTGAGTTTAAAAACAAAGAGATGATTTCATTTTGCAAAGAAAAAGGAATCAAGCATGAGTTTTCGCCACCTAGAACTCCACAATTAAATGGAGTAGTAGAAAGAAAGAATCGTACATTACAAGAAATCGCTAGGACTATGTTATGCGAAAATAAATTGCCTAGATTTCTGTGGGCGGAAGCCGTAAATTGTGCATGCTATATTGTAAATCGCCTATCTATAAGAAAGAAAATAAACAAGACGCCTTATGAGATTTTGAATGATCGCATGCCTAAGATTGACTATTTTCGTGTGTTTGGATGCAAATGTTTTGTTTTAAATACAAAAGATAATTTAGAAAAATTTGAATCCAAATCAATTGAGTGCATTTTTGTTGGATATTCTATAAATTCAAAAGCATATAGATGTTATGATCCTCTCACTAGACAAACCATGGAATCTATTCATGTGAAATTCAATGAATTTGGTGAGATTGATAAAGATAAAGAATATGACGATGACTTTGAATTGAAACCCGTGTTGAATGAAGATGATGGTACATTTGATATGCATGACATGAATGACACACTAGAAATGCATGATCACACAGAAATGCATGATAACATAGAAAATAATCAACCAAGATGGCATAGAGATCACCCACATGATCTCATCATAGGCGACCTCACTCACGGTGTGCGACCACGTAGAAGAATTACTTCGGATGAGATAAATGAATTCCATGATATGATTTCTGAAATTGAGCCCAAAAATGTGCATGATGCTTTGAGTGATTCTTATTGGATTGATGCTATGCATGATGAACTTAACCAATTCGTTAGAAACGATGTATGGGATTTAGTGCCACGACCACAAGATAAGACTATAATAGGTACAAAGTGGGTGTTTAGGAATAAAATGAATGAAGAAGGAAAGGTCATTAGAAATAAAGCGAGACTTGTAGCACAAGGCTATAATCAAGAAGAAGGAATTGACTACGATGAAACATTTGCACCCGTAGCACGTTTAGAAGCTATACGACTATTACTTGCTATTGCTTGCATGAAAGATTTCAAATTATATCAAATGGACGTAAAAAGTGCATTCCTAAACGGATTTATACAAGAAGAAGTATACGTAAAGCAACCACCCGGTTTTGAAGATTTGAAACATCCAGATCACGTGTACAAACTAAAGAAGACACTATACGGACTAAAGCAAGCACCGAGAGCATGGTGTGATCGTTTTGCTACTTTCCTTTTAGAAAATGATTTTAAACGAGGTACTATAAATAGTAAACTATTTTTAAAACAAGATAAATCGGATTTACTTATTATCCAAATCTACGTTGATGACATTATTTTCGGTTCTACCTCACATAGACTTGTTGAAGATTTTGAAAATTGCATGAAATCTGAATTTGAAATGTCTATGGTTGGTGAACTTAACTATTTTCTTGGCTTGCAGATTAAGCAAACGAGTAAAGGCACTCACATAAGTCAAGCAAAATATGTCAATGACATGATTAAAAAGTTTAACTTTGAAAATCTGAAACCATCCCCCACCCCTATGAGTGTCACTACTAAATTGGACAAAGATGAACATGGTAAAGACGTTGATAATGGCTTATATCGATCTATGATAGGTTCTTTGCTATATTTAACTGCTAGTAGGCCTAATATCATTTTCAGTGTATGCATGTGTGCACGATTTCAGAGTCAACCTAAGGTGTCTCACTATAATACGGTAAAAAGAATATTACGTTATATTAAGCACACGCCCACCTTAGGAATTTGGTACGATAAGGATTCCGAATTTAACTTACATGCTTATACTGATGCAGATTATGGTGGCTGCAAAATAGATAGAAAGAGCACGAGTGGGACTTGCCAATTTTTAGGAAACTCACTCATTTCATGGTTTTTCAAAAAGCAAGCAAGCGTTGCTTTGTCCACTACTGAGGCTGAGTATATGACACTTAGCCTTTGTTGCACACAGTTGTTGTGGATAAAACAACAACTCTCGGACTTTGGAATTACCGTAAATAGAATTCCTATATATTGTGATAGTATGAGTGCCATTAATTTGTCTAAGAACCCCGTGTTACATTCTAAGGCTAAGCATATAGAAGTACGCTGTCACTTTTTTCGTGATCACGTAAATAATGGTGATATCGTCATAGATCACGTACGCACAGAAGCACAGATAGCGGATATTTTTACAAAAGCCTTAAATCAGCCACGTATGAATCTCTTCGCTCCAAATTAGGTATGATTCCAGTTGATATGATTTGATTTGACGTAATTTGATTCTCTTTCCTTATTTACAAGAATCTTTTGATTTACTTTCCAAAATAAAGGGGGAGAGAGAGCATGATTTAAGGGGGAGAGAGACAGAGAGAGACACTAATTGATACTGATTGCACAAATCAAGGGGGAGCCGGATTTGAAATTTAAAATTCAAATTTCAAATTTATGCATGATTGAAGGGGGAGCGATAGCATTTAAATCATGTGCATAAGTTATTTTGAAAATCATCAAAAAGGGGAGATTGTAGAGAAAAAGGGGTTTGAATGATTTCAAAATATGTGATTTAAATGAATGACGTAAAATGTGTGCATGATATACATGTATACATGATACATTGCTTATTACTTGCCTTATTTAGCTCATATATAATGTTGCCGTACTAACGAGCCATGAAGCGTTAAAGCTTACATCATATGTCAAACATTTGTTGTGTTTATACTATTTTCAGGTGCCACCATTAATGAACTAAACTAGTTCATTAAGTGAAGTACTTAGTTAATTAAACTAAGTAGTTCATTAAAGGAAGCTACATTTGGAAAAGGCACAAAGGCAACAAGGCTAAGGAAGGAAAGTCTTCTTCTACTCCCCACATTCATTATAGACGCCATACATATATATATATACATATATTTTCAGATTTTTTTTAAAAAGGCACATACACATGTATTACAACGTACTACCGACACGTTATATATTTTAGATACGTATGTTAACGTCACACCATCATACTTAACTCATATTTATGAGTATATTCAGGTCTTATATCATATGATATAAGTCATGGTGATGACAAATTAAATACGACACGTTAAAATGTTCTAAACCGAAAATTGTCGTATCGGGCGAACACCGAAACTTCGCCAACGTGTCACGTACTTGCCATAAATAGATGGCCAGCCCCTACACCTCAAAAATCATCAAAAATTTCGTGCCTAGGGTGATATTTTCAGCCAAAAATTCTTTCCATGTTGGCACACACAAATCACCCCACATTAAGGCCAAAATGTGAAGATTCCAATTTTAATTTTGTCACATGTTAATGGCGCCACTTTAGAACAGCCAAGCGCTGAGATTTAAAGTATATATTATATATATTATGTGTAACGTAATATATATAACATGTGCAAAAAGTTGAAATTTAATTTGAGAAAAATCGGGTAATCGATAAAGATCAAAAATTCGGTTTTCTACGTACACAACACATGGAATATTTTTGGCACATCATACGACATGTATCTAGACACTTTTTACATATGTCATACATCTTAAAGTGTTCTAGAAAATTAAATTAAGGGCTGATTGGAATATAACATGTGTGTATTATTAAATGTGCACTATTTTACAAAGTTAGCAAAAATAAATTTCAGCACATGCATATACATTATCCAACGCCCCTACAGCTGAGATGGAGCTTATGTGGAGCCTTGTTGGCATATTGATTGGTCAAGAATCAATCATGCAATGTTGGTGAATTAAAGAAAGGAGCTACAAATGGTAAGGTTTCAAACTTTGTTACATTTAAAGCACATGCTGAAAATTTCAGCATGTTGAAATAGGCTGGCCGATTTTTATAGTTTAATGAGACATATTTTTTCATCTTGAATTATGTGAATGATTGGAAGAAGAAATGGAAGCAATTTGAATATTTTTCAAAGTCATAAAGAGTGATATTTTATATATCACATGTCTTGGCCGAATGTGTGGGCATAAAGGTGTCCAAATTCATTTCCAATGTGATAAGGATATTTGCCATCAATTGGTGATTCATTTTAATTAGAAAAATCAAAGAAAAGTGGAATTATTTTGAACTTTCACTCCATGTATCACATGCTGAAAATTCAGCATGGTAAACACTCTTAATGGTCGATTTTTATTCTTGTGTGGGAGGAATTTTGTCTTGCTCAATTGATGTGACAATCTTATGGATTATGAAAATTATTTTATGTTGATTTTGGCACATGTTTTGAGTGATATATTCAGATTTTCCAAGTCATCAAATGATGACAACATCCAACCGATCATGAAGTGCCAAGTAAGCAAAGCTTAAATGATCATCCAATGAGAAGGTGACAAGTAAGCAAGACCATGTCACAATGATGTCTTACATTCTCCCAAGAACTTAGAAGATAATTTTCAAGAGGGGGAGGACACCAAGGGGGGACGACTGCAAGGCTTAAAAGGAAAGAATATGAGCAAAAACAAGACAAGAACAAGCATTGCAAAATCAAGTGATCAAAACGCCTAGCCTCTCTTCTTCTACTCTTTCTTTCTTTCTTCTTCTTGAAAGCCTATTGTATTCATATTTTCAATCTTGAATAGGCTTGTTATAGACCGCCACATATTCTATATCTTTGTAAAAGATTGATCAAGGTGTGATCAATCTTCATTCTTGCGAGGTGGTGGTGTTCGTGCGAATTGTATTCATCGTACAAGGTTTGTAAAGGGTTGGAGTTGGTGTGTGTAGCGCCCCGGCCCGATACCATCATCGGAACCAGTGCACTCGCCGTAGTCTACTATGAGAACTACGAAGCGTCAAAGCAGATCAAGCGTACATCATTCATGACGTAAGATAAATCAGCAGAAACATCATCCAATTTAAAACTTCATCATCATTAATACAACCAGAAAGTACAGCGGAAATAAAAGGGTGTTCAGACAATTGTCTAACTTATCCTCCAGTACAACATAATAAACATCAAGTTTTCCCCACATAAAGAGAGTAAGAAAACATCTATCTACTTCCATGTCCATCATCCCACTGAGCCCACTCGCCATCGTCTTCGATAAATATCATTTCTTATTCCGGCTCACCTGAAAAGGAATAGAGTATCTGTTCTTAGCAAAATTATCGCCAGCAAGTAACCCGTCTATACACCTTACGGAACCACACATGACGAGCCACCAGTGTATAAGTCATTGCCCAAAATAAGGTGCTCGGGTTCGCAAATAGCATCTTCATAAGAATTCCTCAAATAGATAAAACACATAAATAATACACGGATACGAGAACAAACATGTACTAAAACAACATATCACATAAGCAAGTCATAAGCTAGTCACATTTCTTACATGTCAAATCTTATGCTTCGTGTAACATGATGCATGAACTTCTTTAAACCACACACAACACCCATGCATAAGTCTTCTTTCATAAACATGTCATGCGTGTCATTTCAAAAACTTTTCATAATATTTCTTATCATATTCTTCGCGTAGCAGAACTTTATACCCTGTGGGTGATCAGTCCACAGCAAACAGAACTTTATACCCCGTGTTGAAAGGTCCACGGCCCCATAACATATATCATATATCCGTGCTGAAAGGTCCACGGCCCCATTACATATATCATATATCCGTGCTGAAAGGTCCACGGCCCCATAAAATAACTTTATTTTCCGTGCTGATAGTTCCACGGCCCCATAAAATAACTTTATTTTCCGTGCTGATAGGTCCACGGCCCCATAAAATACTTTATACCCTGCTGTTGATTCACAGCTCACGCTTTTATACCCTGCTTTCGCAGGCGTGACTTTTATACCCTGCGATCAACCAGCAGCCATCTTGTCTTTCGAAAACTTCAAACTTTTCTTGTAAACACATGTTCTTTCGCAAAGCAATTCTCAAATCAAATGCAAGTGCCCATGTCATGATGCAGAATGCTCATGTAACATCATATCAAACGTGTAAACATGCACACACACTTTATATATCAAGTACAAAGTCTTGAACCTCTATCACATCCTGCTCGTATCATTTCATGTCCCTTCGTATTACGAAATCATCTCGAGTTCACACTTAACCTTGCTCGTTTATACTTCCTCAAACACACCCTTTTCGTACCATTTTGTGCTCTTTCATATTGCTAACTCACTTTGGATTCATACCTAACTCTACTCATTCACACTTAACGTTTACGACTCAAATACACCTCGTTCATACCACTTCATGCCCTTTCGTATCACGAATCCATTTCGAATTCATACTTAACCCTACTCATTCACACTTAATGTTTACAACTCTAGCACACTTTCAAAACACTTTGTAATTTATGAGCAATGGAAGATAATAAAGGTATCTCACACACACATCTTACATATCAAGTATACGGTCTTGCACCTCAAACACTCCCTGTTTGTATCTTTCCAAGTCCGTTCGTCTCACTAATTCACTTGTGATTCAATCTTATTCTTACTTAGTCATTTTTACCATCTATTCCTCAATTACACCTCAATTACCCTTGCATTTTATGTTCAAAGGAAGTGTATAAAGTTACTACACATACATAGGGCGCCTAAAGGGTCAAAAAGACTTCCAGTATACTTGGAACGCCACATGAGGCGCCTAAAGTGACATAGAGCGCCTATACTAGGCGTTCGAAGTGTTCGGGGATGCGCTGTAGACATTGAACGCCTACATGAAGCGCCCAATGTGACATAGAGCGCCTAATGTAGGTGTTCGAAGTGTTCGGGGATGATTCATGACACATTGAACGCTACATTAGGCGCCTAATGTGACATAGAGCGCCTAATGTAGGTGTTCGAAGTGTTCTGACGGTTCTAAACTGCAGTTTTTCTGTACGGGAAAGCTTCAGGACACATTGAACGCTACATTAGGCGCCTAATGTGACTTGAAGCGCCTAATGTAGGCGTTCGAAGTGTTCTGACGATGGTAAACTGCAGTTTCCCTGCAGTAACTTCCTCCCATCATCTTCCTCCTTCAACCCTTTCATGTTAAACCTCTCAAGATCCATCTTACCATCTAGATTCATCATGCTTAACACACAACTAACATGATTGGATTCTTAAACAAGTAAACTAGTATCCCCTTAAACCTTCTATCATTCACAACCTTCAAAAGATACCATCAACCCTTCCAACCTAAAAAGTCTTACAACAATGTCAACATTCATCCCTCCACTCCCTGCAAACACACTCAAAGCATCTAAGGTGTAATCACCATCTTAAGAACTTACACAAGAACAATGAATATATCACGTATAACACTCTTGTGGGCATATTTAACAACAAAGATCACAACATAACCACTCTCAGATATTGGCCCAAAGAACATAACTTTACTCAATCAACAACAACAATTACATGTATAGTAAAACCTTTAGCATTGACAAGTCATAACTACTAATGTGTGATCCAAGTTTTCTCTTTGTAAGAACATAGGGCCTAAAGTATCAAAATTTGCGTAAAGCGTATAGAAAGATTACTTGCCTTTGTTTCTAGTTAGCCTTACGAGTGTACTGCAGGATTTCGAGAAAGGTTGCACCTAGATTGACCGCTCTTTCTTCCTTTTCTTCTTCTCTCCTTCTTCTTCCTCTTTTCTCCTTCTCTTTTCTCTCTAGGCGTTTTTCTTCCCCCTCTTTCTTTGCCTTTCAACCGCCCCCTTTATGCTAATGGGGAGTTATACCAAAGTATGGTGTAACTCCCCTATCATTTAGTAGGGGTACTTTTGGTAATTTACCTAATTTCCTTAATTCTCACTTCTAACCCCTTTTCCTTGTTTTTCTATATTTTATGTTACTAAGTCTCATAGCCTACAAAATTAATTAAATTGCATTTAAGGTTGACTTTTAAGTATTGAAAGTCGCGCTTAAAAGTCACGGGGTATGACATTCCACCCCCTTACAAAAAGTTTCGTCCTCGAAACTTGCGTACCTTAATTGAAGAATTGAGGATACTTCTCCGGCATCCGCTCTCCAAGTTTCCAAATAGCTTTCTGTTTCATGTGATTGCTCCACTGGACCTTCACATAAGAGATCCCCCGTTTCCTCAACACTTGGTCCTTTCGTTCTACGATCCTCACAGGTATCTATTCATATATATCCTCACTATTGAGTTCTAAAGTTTGTGCTTCGAGCACATTGATCGAATCCGTCACATACTTCCTTAACTGAGATACATGAAATACCTTTTGGACTTGCACCAATACCGGAATTCTCAAGTATCTCATACGGACCAATAGAACGGGGTCTTAAATTGCCCTTCACTCCAATATCATAGTACCCCCCCTTTTTTGGTGATATTCTCAAATAAACCTTTCCACCTACATTAAACTCCAAAGGTCGTCGTTTAGAATCCGTCTAACTTTTGTTGCGGTCTTGAGCCGACTTGAGTCTCTCTCGAGTGATTCTCGCACTTCCTAATGTCTTCTCGAGTCGTTCATGTTCGGTGGTGGTCCTCCCACCGAATTCATGCCAATAAACCGGAGAGCTACACTTCCTTCCATACAAAGCTTCAAAAGGAGCCATATCAATTGCATTGTGGTGACTGTTATTATGATAGAACTCCATTAACTTCACCATTACATATCCAACTCCTTTTGAAATCTAGGACACCAGCTTTTAACATGTCTTTTAGGGTATGCGTAGTCCGTTCAGACTGTCCATGTCTGAGGGTGATAGGATGCACTCATCCTTAACTCCTTACCCAGGGCTCTCTAGAATACTATCCAGAGCTTGGAAGTGAACCATTGATCTCGGTCAGACACTATACTTATTGGAACACCCTGTAGGCTGACAATGTTGTCCATATCTAAACTTACCAACTTCCGAGAAATACTTCCCTCGAGACCGATAAAAAATGTGCAGATTGGTCGATCGATCCACAATCACCAAAATCATGTTATATCCACTTCTTGTTTTCGGTAATCAACCACAAAGTCCATAGTAATAAGTTCCTATCTCTACCCTGGAAGCTCCAACGGTATCACTAATCCACTAGGTTCTTGGTGTTCAGTCTCAACTTACTGACACACCAGACCTCTCCCAATGAACTCCGCAATGTGTCTCTTCATTTTACACCACCAATAATATTGTTAGCGATCCTTGTACATTCTGGTGCCACCATGATTTATTGATAACCTTGAGCTGTAAGCCCCCTTGCAAAATTTCTTTTCTTAGCTCATCTAAATCATGTACACACATTTTTCCTCTAACATAAGTTCCTGTCCACCTTGGTCTGAAATTCATCCATCTGACTATACCTCAGTTTCCCAGCAATATCACCCACAATCCTATTCTTCTTTCGAGCTTCTTTCAACCAATCCATCAAATTCGGGGTGACGGTCAATGATGCAAAAACATTACTATAGAGTCAACAGAAACCAAGCTAAATTCTTCTATTTCTCTCTCAAGTGGTGACTGTCGCGCATGGTTAGATTTTCCGTTTAATACATTGGCCACTTTATTAGCTCTTCCTGGATGGTAATTAATGGTTAAGCCGTAGTCCTTTTGTAGTTCCAACCCTCTTAGCTGTCTCATGCTTAGCTGTCCTGAGGCATACGTGATAACTCGTTCGTATTGCATCAAAACACAGTCTACAAGTGAAGTATCAACTAAACTCAATTTGGATGGAAAGTCATAACTTACGCTACAGTTTACGTACCTAGACTTTTTTTTTGACACATCACTACATATCACAACCCATCAGTACCAGAAGGTTGAGCCAATACTGGAGCTATGGTTAACCTCCTCTTACGCTCCGTGAAGCTTTTCTCGCATTATGCCGTCCACTCAAACTTGGACTTCTTTTGAGTAAGGCAATTGAGAAACATCGCTATTGTCGAGAATCCCTCGACAAACTTCCTATAATAACTAGCTAGACCCAAGAAACGCCGACTTCGGTGTCATTCGTAGATCTAGACCACATGGTAATAAGTTCAACTTCCTTCAAACAACAGCAATTCCCTTGAAAGGTTATACCTTCCATCACAGAATTCTTAACTGTCACCTATTTTAATCGATAGTCAATGTTGATGTGAAATCGTAATTTGATCTTGGACGCTTGGACACAGTATGGAATCTCCAACTATTCTGGTGAACCACAAAGGCGCTTAACAAATCCCTTTGCCACAAAAGAGGGGTTCACGCCACTATCAAAAGTACATTGGTGAATATCTTGTTCACTAAAATTGCACCTCATACCACATCGGCGACTTCCAAATATCCATGGCAATCATGACATTGACGCGAACATTCGTCCTCGGCTGCTGAGCGACTTCTCCCAGAGCATTCTTTCTCATCTCTGAGCAATCTCGAATAAGGTTTCCCACCTGTCCGCATCGATAACATGCTCTTTCCAACTTCCTATATTCGCCGACATGACCCTTATTGAAGTGCGGCAAACTCTTTCAACCTGCTGTACAACTAAATTCTGTTGTGGGGGTCTATGAAATTTTCTCAACCGAGCCTCTCTTCAGAACCTTGATCCAACGTCCTGGCCTGCCACCAACTCAAATCTCTTCTCTTAATCTCTTACCTTTGTCGGAGTATCCTGCATCGGCCTTTCTTGCCGCCACTCTGCTGAACTCACTCTCGACGTGAAAACATGCATCCATCATGTCCTCGTATGTTCTCATCCATGCGTTTACAATTGCTGACTGAATTCTTGAGTCCAAACCACGTTCGAACTTTGTCATCTTTAAGCGATTATCAGGCATAATCGCAGGAGCGAACTTACCCAAAGCATGGACATGGTCGGCATACTCTGAAATTATCACCTGACTCTGTTTTAGCCCGTCGAACGCCCTTATCTTGTCTAAGATCGCTGTCTTGGGCACGTAATATTTCAGAAAGGCATCACAAAGTTGTATCCAAGAGATCAATAGGGTCTGACAATTTAAATTATTATAGAAATTTAAATGATATACGCGCTCGCACACACCCAACCCAGATCATACTTAGACTCTAGAAAATCATCACTTATACCTAGGGATCAAACTTAAGGGAAAATCACATCTTAATTTGCTATAAGAAAATGAACCTAAGTTTCCGAGATAGATCTGAAGCCTAGTCTCTGATACCACCTATAGCGCCCCGGCCCGATACCATCATCGGAACCAGTGCACCCACCGTAGTCTACTATGAGAACTACGAAGCGTCAAAGCAGATCAAGCGTACATCATTCATGACATAAGATAAATCAGCGGAAACATCATCCAATTTAAAACTTCATCATCATTAATACAACCAGAAAGTACAGCGGAAATAAAAGGGTGTTCAGACAACTGTCTAACTTATCCTCCAGTACAACATAATAAACATCAAGTTTTCCAACATAAAGAAAGTAAGCAAACATCTATCTACTTCCATGTCCATCATCCCACTGAGCCCACTCGCCATCGTCTTTGATAAATATCATTTCATATTCCGGCTCACCTGAAAAGGAATAGAGTATCTGTTCTTAGCGAAATTATCGCCAGCAAGTAACCCGTCTATACACCTTACGGAACCACACATGACGAGCCACCAGTGTATAAGTCATTGCCCAAAATAAGGTGCTCGGGTTCGCAAATAGCATCTTCATAAGAATTCCTCAAACAGATAAAACACATAAATAATACACGGATACGAGAACAAACATGTACTAAAACAACATATCACATAAGCAAGTCATAAGCTAGTCACATTTCTTACATGTCAAATCTTATGCTTCGTGTAACATGATGCATGAACTTCTTTAAACCACACACAACACCCATGCATGAGTCTTCTTTCATAAACATGTCATGCGTGTCATTTCACAAACTTTTCATAATACTTCTTATCATATTCTTCGCGTAGCAGAACTTTATACCCTGTGGGTGATCAGTCCACGGCAAACAGAACTTTATACCCCGTGCTGAAAGGTCCACGGCCCCATAACATATAACTTTATACCCCGTTCTGAAAGGTCCACGGCCCCATTACATATATCATATATCCATGCTGAAAGGTCCACGGCCCCATTACATATATCATATATCCGTGCTGAAAGGTCCACGGCCCCATAAAATAACTTTATTTTCTGTGCTGATAGGTCCACGGCCCCATAAAATAACTTTATTTTCCGTGCTGATAGGTCCACGGCCCCATAAAATACTTTATACCCTGCGTTGATTCACAGTTCACGCTTTTATACCCTGCTTTCGCAGGCGTGACTTTTATACCCTGCGATCAACCAGCAGCCATCTTGTCTTTCGAAAACTTCAAACTTTTCTTGTAAACACATGTTCTTTCGCAAAGCAATTCTCAAATCAAATGCAAGTGCCCATGTCATGATGCAGAATGCTCATGTAACATCATATCAAACGTGTAAACATGCACACACACTTTACATATCAAGTACAAAGTCCTGAACCTCTATCACATGCTGCTCGTATCATTTCATGTCCCTTCGTATTACGAAATCATCTCGAGTTCACACTTAACCTTGCTCGTTCATACTTCCTCAAACACACCCTTTTCGTACCATTTTGTGCTCTTTCATATTGCTAACTCACTTTGGATTCATACCTAACTCTACTCATTCACACTTAACGTTTACGACTCAAATACACCTCGTTCATACCACTTCATGCCCTTTCGTATCACGAATCCACTTCGAATTCATACTTAACCCGACTCATTCACACTTAATGTTTACAACTCTAGCACACTTTCAAAACACTTTGTAATTTATGAGCAATGGAAGATAATAAAGGTATCTCACACACACATCTTACATATCAAGTATACGGTCTTGCACCTCAAACACTCCCTGTTTGTATCTTTCCAAGTCCGTTCGTCTCACTAATTCACTTGGGATTCAATCTTATTCTTACTTAGTCATTCTTACCATCTATTCCTCAATTACACCTCAATTACCCTTGTATTTTATGTTCAAAGGAAGTGTATAAAGTTACTACACATACATAGGGCGCCTAAAGGGTCAAAAAGACTTCCAGTATACTTGGAACGCCACATGAGGCGCCTAAAGTGACATAGAGCGCCTATACTAGGCGTTCGAAGTGTTCGGGGATGCGCTGTAGACATTGAACGCCTACATGAAGCGCCCAATGTGACATAGAGCGCCTAATGTAGGTGTTCGAAGTGTTCGGGGATGATTCATGACACATTGAACGCTACATTAGGCGCCTAATGTGACATAGAGCGCCTAATGTAGGTGTTCGAAGTGTTCTGACGGTTCTAAACTGCAGTTTTTCTATACGGGAAAGCTTCAGGACACATTGAACGCTACATTAGGCGCCTAATGTGACTTGAAGCGCCTAATGTAGGCGTTCGAAGTGTTCTGACGATGGTAAACTGCAGTTTCCCTGCAGTAACTTCCTCCCATCATCTTCCTCCTTCAACCCTTTCATGTTAAACCTCTCAAGATCCATCTTACCATCTAGATTCATCATGCTTAACACACAACTAACATGATTGGATTCTTAAACAAGTAAACTAGTATCCCCTTAAACCTTCTATCATTCACAACCTTCAAAAGATACCATCAACCCTTCCAACCTAACAAGTCTTACAACAATGTCAACATTCATCCCTCCACTCCCTGCAAACACACTCAAAGCATCTAAGGTGTAATCACCATCTTAAAAACTTACACAAGAACAATGAATATATCACGTATAACACTCTTGTGGGCATATTTAACAACAAAGATCACAACATAACCATTCTCAGATATTGGCCCAAAGAACATAACTTTACTCAATCAACAACAACAATTACATGTATAGTAAAACCTTTAGCATAGACAAGTCAAAACTACTAATGTGTGATCCAAGTTTTCTCTTTGTAAGAACATAGGGCCTAAAGTATCAAAATTTGCGTAAAGCGTATAGAAAGATTACTTGCCTTTGTTTCTAGTTAGCCTTACGAGTGTACTGCAGGATTTCAAGAAAGGTTGCACCTAGATTGACCGCTCTTTCTTCCTTTTCTTCTTCTCTCCTTCTTCTTCCTCTTTTCTCCTTCTCTTTTCTCTCTAGGCGTTTTTCTTCCCCCTCTTTCTTTGCCTTTCAACCGCCCCCTTTATGCTAATGGGGAGTTATACCAAAGTATGGTGTAACTCCCCTATCATTTAGTAGGGGTACTTTTGGTAATTTACCTAATTTCCTTAATTCTCACTTCTAACCCCTTTTCCTTGTTTTTCTATATTTTATGTTACTAAGTCTCATAGCCTACAAAATTAATTAAATTGCATTTAAGGTTGACTTTTAAGTATTGAAAGTCGTGCTTAAAAGTCACGGGGTATGACGGTGTATAACTCAATCAACCCTGTGGTAAGGTGTATTGCATGTGTGTGACTAGTGGGAACCAAGGAAGGTGTTCCTTGAACACTGTAGTAGGTTGTTTATAACCGAACTAGTACAAAATTCTTGGTGCCATTTACTTTCAGCATTTAATTTATGTTACTACACAGTTTATTCTTTTTTTTGCGTTCGTAAAAATAGTAAACAACTTTCAAAAATCACGAAAATTTCCAGAAACATAGCCACACGTTCTAGGGTTAATTTGGCACAAGTTTCAACCCTTTTGGATAAGTATAAGTCGATCAAACATCAAAAGTTCTGAGACTAGTGCAGTCTGATTTTCAGACTTGCAAAGGTTGAGACTTCGATTGTAATTGACCTACTTCCCAAAAGAATTTTGCAAAACTGTTTCAACGCACTTAAACATAGTAGATAAGGAGTTAGTGGTTAAATTTTCAGAGCATTTGGACTTACACACAAATAGGAATAAATTTTTCAAACCGTCTACCGTTTCTGGCAGATTCGCACAATCTGATCACCAACGGTTTTTGAAGGGGTTAAAGGTTGAATTTTAATTTGAAATTTTTAGGGGACCCTCATAACATCTAAGGCTAAGTTCTCTTAAAATTTCAGAATTTTTGGAGACCTATAACCTGCTTTTAGAAACGTTTTAAAACTAATCCTGAAAACAGAATCTGTTTTCAGAAGTTGAGTTGTTTAGTTTTAAACAAATTTTAAAAACCACACTTTCCGCACCACCTATTCAACCCCCCCCTTCTAGTGGTGCCTTGCAGATCCTACACCTGGTACTCTCCATGGTAAAGTACGGCAGGCGCACTGTATTCGGGCAGGCCAGGTACGGGACGCTACAGTTTACATGATCACAAAGAAATTGATATCGTACCTCTATGTGCTTTGCCCTAGAGTGTAATACGAGGTTCTTAGACAAATTTATGGCGCTCATAATATCACAATAAATAGGGATGCGATTTACAGTTATTCCAAAGTCAGATAGTTGTTGTTTTAGCCATAAAAGTTGTGTGCAATAAAGACTAAGTGCCATGTATTCCGCTTCAGTGATATATAATGCTACACTTGCTTGCTTTTTCAAAAACCAAGATATTAATGAATTTCCAATAAATTGACATGTACCACTTGTGCTTTTTCTATCTATTTTACATCCGCCACAATCTGCATCAGTATAAGCATGCAAGTCAAATTCACAATTTTTATCGTACCAAATTCCTAAAATGGGAGTATGCTTAATGTATCGAAATATCTTTTTTACAGCATTGTAGTGTGACACTTTAGGGTTGCTTTGAAAATGAGCACACATACAAACACTAAACATGGATATCGGGTTTACTTGCAGTAAGATAAAACAATGAACCAATCATAGACCCATACAAACAATTATCAAAGTCTTTTCCATTCTCATCTTTATCAAGTTTAGTTGTTACACTCATAGGGGTGGGGGATGGTTTCAAGTTTTCAAAGTTAAACTTTTTAATCATGTCATTCACATATTTAACTTGGCTTATATGTATGCGTTTACTAGTTTGTTTAATTTGCAAACCAAGAAAATAATTTAACTTATCAACCATAGACATTTCAAATTCGGATTTTATGCATGTTTCAAATTCTGCAACTAGCTTATGAGATGTAGATCTAAAGACAATGTCGTCAACATAAATTTGAATAATAAGTAAATCCGATTTTTCGTGTTTCAAGAATACGGTACTATCTATGGTTCCTCTTTTAAATCCATTTTCTAAAATAAAGGCAGCAAAACGATCATACCAAGCCCTAGGTGCTTGTTTTAAACCATATAGTGCCTTCTTTAATTTGTACACATGATTAGAATATTTTAAATCCTCAAAACCGGGTGGTTGTTTTCCTATACTTCTTGTATAAAACCGTTTAAAAATACACTTTTCATGTCTATTTGATAAAGTTTAAAATCCTTCATGCAAGCAATAGCAAGTAATATTCGTATGGCTTCTAGGCATGATACGGGTGCAAATGTTTCTTCGTAGTCTATTCCCTCTTCTTGATTATAGCCTTGTGCTGCAAGCCTCACTTTGTTTCTAACGACTTTACCATCTTCATTCATTTTGTTTCTAAAGACCCACTTTGTGCCTGTTATTGTTTTATCTTGTGGTCGTGGCACTAAATCCAATACATCACCGAATCCATTAAAATTCACATGAATAGATTCTAAAATTTGTCTAATGATAGGATCATAACATCTATATGCCTTAGAATTCACAGAATATCCAACAAAAATTCATTCAATGGATTCAGACTCAAATTTATCCAGATTATCTTTTGTATTCAAAATAAAGCATTTACAACCAAACACACGAAAATAATCAATTTTAGACATGCGATCATTCAAAATTTCATAAGGAGTTTTGTTTGTTTTCTTTCTAATCGATAAGCGGTTAACTATATAGCATACACAATTTACGTCTTCCGCCCACAAAAATCTAGGCAACTTATTTTCACATAGCATGGTCCTTGCAATTTCTTTTAGTGTCCTATTCTTTCTTTCTACTACTCCGTTTAACTTTGGTGTTCTAGGTGGTGAAAACTCGTGTTTAAAACCTTTTTCTTCCCAAAATGCTATCATGTCCTTATTTTAAATTCTCCTCCTCTATCGCTCCAAATCTTTTTCACATTTAAACCATACTCATTTTCAAGTTGTTTTATTAATTTAGCAATCTCAATGGCATAATCATCTTTATTCGCAAGAAATAAAGTCCATGTATAGCGAGAAAAATATCAACGATGACTCATGCATAACGTCGCCCACCGAGACTCCTAGTTTGGCTAGGACCAAACAAGTCAATGTGTTATAATTCTAAGACTTTAGACGTGCTAATTTAATTTTTAGATTTAAGTGAATCGCGTGTTTGTTTGCCTTTAATACAAGATTCACACAACTTAAAGTTGTCTAAATCAAGTTTAGGCAATCATCGTACTAGATTATTTCGTTGAAGTTTCTCAAGAGTTGAGATGCCAATGTGTCCTAACCGCCTATGCCACAAATTCACGTTAGGTTTATTTGACATAAAACATTTTACTTTAGCGTCTAACATGTCATCCATAGAAAGTGTAAAAATATTTCCTTCTCTTCTTCCTTTTAATACCGTTTCGCTGTTTTTATTTACTATATTGCAATATGGTTGAGTGAAACACACATCAAAACCATTGTCAAGAAACTGTGAGATGCTAGGCAAATTGTAGGATAGATTACTTACCAAAAAGACGTTGGAGATTTGAAGACTGCTTGGGTTTCCAATTGTACCTTTTCCGATGATTCCTCCTTCGTTGTTGTCTCCAAAGGTCACTAATTCACCTTTTGCAACCTTCTTCAACTTTGAAAACAAGTTCGGGTCATCCGTCATGTGCCTCGAGCAACCACTATCAAGGAACCATTTGATTGATGTATCTTTAGATGTATGTATTCCCTGCAATGTATAACAACGATTTAGGTACCCTTTTATTTTGGGTCCTTAAGAGTTAGTTCTTCACCTCTTTGTAAGAGTGCCTTTTGGTTTCAAAACTTGGGTGACCTTTCTTGGTCTTAAAATGGTGAGAATAGAGATGAAGAAGCAATATAATAGATATTAAGTGGAAATGCGTTTGGGCTTTGGCCGAGAATGCCATCATGCACATGGTATGATTTGTGTTAGTATGCATGGTGCGTGATCTAGATGCATTTATGTTGTATGAATGTCGTGTATGCATCAATGGTTTCCTTTCAGATTTATACAGCACATAATTATATATTGTATGAGATGAAAAAGAAGAAGAACGATGAGATGAAGTGAGGGTTGATCCAGGCGTCTTTTTAGGTGCTGAATTTGTCTTGAATGCATGTGGTTTCTTAGATGAAGATAAAATGAATTTGTTTGACTTATTTTGTGTTTCATTTTTCTTAACGTATCATAATCCTGTTTTGTTGCTTTCATGCTTTTGTGAGGAGATGATGCGATCTAGCATGTTCGTACCTGTATCAAACTGTTTTACCATTCTTTCTAAATCCACACTTCTTGATTTTAAATTTGAAATCTCGGATTTCATTTCATTATTTTTTGACGTTAATGACGAGACCACTGATTTTAATGCATTAATTGTGCAAGACGACACTTCTTTTGAATCGTTTAATTGAGACACAAAGTTTGTGTTAGATGATTCTAACAACTTCTTGTCTTCAATTAGCCGTTTATTTTCTTTCACAAGAGTCTTTGTGAATTTATGTAGTTCAAGATATTGACTAAACAAATCATCATAAGAGGGTTCGGAATCAAAACCAGAATCAGAAGATACCTCGTTTGATGCTTTGGATGCAAAGCATACTTGTGCCGTCTCTTCTTCGGTATCATCAATCTCAGAGCCATATGAGTCACTCCAAGTGGAGGCCTTAAGAGGTCTTCTTGAATTCCTTTGTTTAGGTTCTGAGACGGGTCTATTTTTGTTCCGATCCTTGTCACGGTTCTTGTTTGTTTGTTTGTCCTTGCTGGGCAGTCATATGATAAATATCCAATTTTCCCACATTCATAGCACTTTATGTCTTTATCATTATTTTTTTTTCTCTTAGTTGGAACATGTAGAGAAAAAGGGGTTTGAGTGATTTCAAAATGCATGATTTAAATAACGTGTTACAAAGAAATGCATGACATGACACGTTCTTGCTTAAAACTTGCCTTATATAGTTTATATATACTGTTGTCGTACTGACGAGCCATGAAGCTTTAAAGCTTACATCAAATGGCAAACATTTGTTGTATTTGAACTATTTTCAGGTGCCATCATTAATGAACTAAACTAGTTCATTAAGTGAAGTACTTAGTAAATTAAACCAAGTAGTTCATTAAAGGAAGCTATATTTGGAAAAGGCACAAAGACAACAAGTTGAAGAAAGGAAAGTTCTTCACCCCCCTTATATCACACGTTTTTCAATATATATATATATTCAGATTTTTTTAAAAGGCACATACACATATATTCCAACGTACTACCGACACGTTATATATTTTACATATGTACGTTAAAGTCACACTACTATACTTAACTCATACTTCTGAGTATATTCAAGTCTTATATCATATGATATAAGTCATGGTGATGACAAATTCATTACGACACGTTAAAAGGTTCTAAACCGAAAGTTGTCGTATCGGGCGAATACCGAAACTTCGCCAACGTGTGACGTACTTGCCATAAATAGACGGACAGCCCCTACACTTCAAAAATGGCCACAAATTTCGTGGCTTACATGGTATGTGCAGCCATAAAATCATTCCATGTTGGCACACACAAATCACCCTCAATTAAGGCCAAATTGTGGAAATTCCAAAATTCAATTTTGACACATGTTTTAGGCACCACTTTAAGATCAGCTAAGTGCTGAATATTAAAGTATAATTTATGTATATTATGTGTAACATGATATATATAACATGTGCAAAAAGTTGGAATTTAATTAGAGAAAAATCGGGTAATCGATAAACGTCGAAAATTCGGTTTTCTACGTACACGACACATGGAACATTTTTGGCAATGCATATAACATGTATCTAGAAAATTTTTACATATTCCATACATTTTAAAGTGTTCTAGAAAATTCAATTAAGGGCTGATTGGAATATACCATGTGTGTATAATTAAATGTGCACTATTTTACAAAGTTTGCAAAAATAAAATTAAGCACATGAACAACCTTCATCACACACCTATACCATCTGTATTGGAGCATATGTGGAGCTTTGTTGGCATCTTGATTGGCCAAGAATTAAGCATGCAAATGTTGGTGACTTAAAGAAAGGAACTACAAAAGGTAACATTTCAAATCTTGTCACAATTGTAACACATGCTGAAAGTTTCAGCATATGCATATGGCTGGCCGATTTTATCATCATAATGAGGCATATTTTACTTCTTGAATTAAGTGAATTAATTGGGAGATTGTATGGAAGTATTTTGAATATATTATGAAATTAAAATGGTGATATCTTTGAATATCACACTTGCTGAAATTTTCAGCATGTGTGTAATGTATGTTGGCCGATTTTGAGGCACTATTGGTAACCAATTTTTATTCCAAAATTGATGAAAATATTGTGTACTAAATGGTGATTGAATTCTTCTTTAATTTCAAGGATTAAATCAAAGTAAACTTGGCAATATTTTGAATGAAATATAAATGTTACACATGCTGAAATTTCAGCATGTGCAAAAGGTGTTATGGCAGAATTTTTCATGGCATCTTGGAGTTATTTGCCTAGCTAATTTTGTGGAATGATCTTGTGACTTATGGTAATAAGTTTATGGCTAATTGGCACATGCTTTTTGAGGTGTAATTTCATATTTATCTAGTCATCAAGTGATGACAACATCCATCCAATCAATGAGTGCCAAGTAAGCAAGAGCTTAATGATCATCCAATGAGGAGGTGCCAAGTAAGAAAGACAAAATCACAATGATGCAATACACTCTTCCAAGGACTTAGAAGATAATTTTCAAGAGGAGAAGAGCATCATAGGGGGCGGCCAACTTGAATAAAAAGGAAAGAAGTGAGCAAACAAAATACAAGAACAAGTCTTGCAAATTCCAAGATCAAAAACGTCTTCCATCTCTTCTTTCTACACTCTCTTTCTTTCTTCTCTCTAAAAGCCTATTGTACTCATATTCATATACTTGAATAGGCTTCATGTAGACCACCACATATTCTTTTTATCATTGTAAAAGATTGATCAAGGTGTGATCAATCTTGCACTTGCAAGGTGGTGGTGTTCGTGATCATTGTATTCTCATACAAGGTTTGTAAAGGATTGGAGTTGGTGTGTAACTCCATCAACCTTGTGGTAAGGTGTTCTTTGTGTTGTGTGATTAGTGCTAACTGAGGAAGATGTCCTCAAAGACTTGAGTAGGTTGTTTATAACCGAACCAGTATAAAATTCCTGGTGTTATTTACTTTCAGCACTTACTTTCAGTTTCAGCACTGTTTATCGTTTTTTATCACGTTGGTAAAAATGGTAAACGAATTTCAAAAATCACAAACCTTTCCAGAGTTATAGCCACACGTTTTAAGGTTCTTTTGGCACAAGTTTCAACCCTTTTGGACAAGTATAAGTCATCCAAACGTCCAAAGTTCTGAGACTAGTGCAATCTGATTTTCAGACTTGCAAAGGTTGAGACTTTGATCATATTTGACTAACTTCCCAAAAGAATTTTTCAAAACGGTTTCAACTCATTTAAATAAAACTAATAAGGGGTTAGTCATTAAATTTTCAGAGCATTTGGAGTTAAGGATAAATAGGAATAAATTTTTCAAATCAGAGTACCGGTTCCGGCAGATTTGCGCAATCTGACCACCAACGATTTTTCAAGGGGTTAGAGGTTGAATTTTGATCTGAAATTTTTAGGAGATACTCAGAACATCTAAGGCTAAATTTTCTCTAAATTTCAGAATTTTTGAAGACCTGCAACCTAGTTTTCAAAACTTTTTAAAACTAGTCCTAAAAACAAAAACTGTTTTCAGAAGTTGGATTTTTGGTTTAAAACTATATTAAAAACCACATTTTCCGCACCCACTATTCAACCCCCCCCCCTTCTAGTGGTGCCTTGCAGATCCTAAAAGTGGTACCAGAGCGTAGGAACACTCACAACAAAAGGATCCAACGATCTAAGTGAGATAGCATCCACTAGCTATAACACAGTGCAAGAAGGAATGTCAACTATAAGGCCTCCTCTTTTCGATGGTGAGTCCTTTATTCAATGGAAATTAAGAATGAAACTTTTTCTTATGGATATTGATATCGTTGTACCCCACCAAATAACGGTACTATATCCGGGGCTAGCATGAAGTGGGGCAGTTGAACGACATTTCTAAAAGAGAATATTTTAAGAATTACCAACGATTATCCAATAATGAAAGGGAATGGTATACTACCCCAAAGCGTATGGGTTGATAGCTTTTCCCTAAGATCACTCATAAAAATTTCGGCATAGAGCATGGGGACAGTAAAGTGGAGTCTCTTTTACCACAAGCAATAAACCCTTGTTGTAGTGGTGAGAGAAAGCATAGGGAGTTATACTAAGCATTTAGTGCCTTATTAAAAGAGATTTAAAAGGTAAAAAGTGGGAAAAGCAATTCTTTTCCCCATTAAGGCCGCCGGGTAGGGGAGGCATAAAGGAGACCACTTTTTTAAGACTTAACTACACTCCTTAAGTGCTTATTAAAGCGACAATGTAAATAGCTATGTGTAATGTAGTCACAAAATCATGTTGTTGTAAGAATGTGTAACTCACTAAAAGTCCCACTAGCATTGAGGGACGCATGGATCTAGGAGATTAAGGGCCAAATTCTACCATTTTCTTTAAGTACCTAGTAGCCTTTTTATTAAACATTCTAAAAAGGTGGTTGAAGCATGGTGGAGCACCCTAACCACCGAAATTAAATCATGGGCAACCCATGGTGATTCCTTTAACCACCATAGGAACTTTAGAAAAAAAAGGTAGCTTAAAATTCTAGAAGGGGGTATAATGGTTAAGGAGTAAATGAGTTTGGGAATAAAACCCCTCCACCGCCGGATTCCTTCTCACATGGGGTAAACCAAGAGCACCTCACCCCAAACCATAGTCACCTTCGGTTTAATTATTTCAAATTCATAGAAAGTATATTCACATGGTATATCCATATGTACATAGTTATATGCATTGTATGGGATACATATCTATACATAAGTATAAGAAGTGTTTATGTCATGTTTATTTGTATATGTATATTTGGCCTATGACTTGACATTGGTCTAAAGGATTTTAGTGAAAGGCGTATTCGAAAGATATTAGTTGAAAATATACTTTAAACACACATATATGTGTAGTGTACGAAAATTTAAATAGGAAAGTGGGTAAGCTATCATCATGGATAAGATGCAATTGAATTAAACCCATACATGAATAAGTGTATCCACTTATATTTCGGCCATGAGGCCTTATAAAGAAATTAAGTGACTTCAAGATTAGTATGGAGACCTAAAAGCAAATTATGGTTAGGCATTAAATGAGGGCATGCACATGACAGGCTCTTCGCTCCCCTCATGATTAGGGCCACCGGTTACACCTAGCCAAGAAGGGTTATTTTCTCTTCTTTTGACAATAAACCTTTTTAACACCTTCTTAAGTTAATTGCTATCTAAGAGGCTACTCCAAGAGCAAGAAATCATTTTCAAATTCAAGCCTTGTCTAGGTAAGTCAAGCACTAACAATCTTTAGTGAGTTCACACTTCAAAGGATGAAGCTCATAATGCCTCTTTCTTCCTTGTCAAAACCGTGAACCCCACAGCCCTAGGTGGAAGTTTTCAAGACACCAAGTAAAGGTAGTTTCTTAGTGGGATTGGATTTGCTCTCAAACTGTTCAAGATGCAAGTGGTAAGACCATATAACTCCCAACTTAGCTGTATTATGTAATTAAAGAGATGGCTAACAAATATTCCTACCCTAAACAGTGTGTAATAGGAAAAGGTGGGAGGAAGCACTTCTTGTTCCAACAAATTCAAGCAAGATCTAAGAACCATGAAGGCAAGTACACTATAAATACTCATGGCTTGCATGTGAAAGTATATGCTTGAATGTCTAGATGTTGCTAAGTTTCAATCTTAAATACAAAATACTAAGCTTGAAGCATGCAGTTTTCGGATTCATGGGTAAGGTGGCTTGCATGTTTGAGATATTATTTAAAGATGGGTTCTTTGCTACTTTTAAGCATGAATATGATGTAAACCTAAGATGAATGTGACAAAGATCTCTTCTTTGACATGTATGGGGGACGGTTGGATGAAAATGGGGGAAATAAATGTAGTTCTTGTGATAAATTGTAACTTTTGGGGTAAAGGTGTGAGCAAGATGTGTGCTTTATGATTTAAGCTTAAAATGTCCATCATGGAGATATGATTTTTGCCCTTGCATGCGTAGAAACGGGCTGTTTTGGGGGTAGGGTATGTATACACCAATTATACCAAGAATGGATTCTAGTATGAACATGATGTGCAAGGCCAAAGGAATGGTATGTGTATCATTCAAACTGTTTTGAAGTGATGTGTAGATGACTTTTGGAATGTGTTAGAATCTGCAAAACCGTGTGTTAGAGGTGTATTTGATGTTTAATAGGGTATTTAAGCCAAACAACTCAAGTTGGGACATTTTTAGTAAGGAAAAATGACAATAATGGGAACTACTGGAACAGGGCAGAACAATGATACATTTTGCAAGACCTGAAAACGGATCTTAGAAGTATGCAATTAAGCTAATTTTTGGTTACACCAGCTCTATGTATGTAGTAAATATGAGAGCTGGAATTTTGGTAAAATAAGTTGTGGTTTGTCCTTAATGGAATTTTTAGTAAAATTGGTCAAGCTGAAATTCACTGGGCTGGACAGAATTTAAGTGGTATATTAAATGACCCAAAAATGGACCTTAGGAATATGCAATTGTGCTGATTTTTGGTAGGAGGCTAGCCTTATGAGTTTATTAAGTTTGTGAGTTAGAATTTTTGAAAAAGGACTTACGGTGTTGTCACAATAAAATTCGTAGTAAAATTGGTCATTCCAGAACTTAGCATGTACCCGTTTTGGGAAAAAGAATAAATGACCCCTTTAAAGTTCTTGTAATGCAGCGAAATTTTTATGATAATTACTTAGGACATATGTGAGTGTGTCCATGTAAACCACTTAGCTTAGAATTATTATTTTAAAGGGTAATCACCAAAGTTAAGTCGGTGTTACTTATCTGGAATTTTGACAGAGTTGAAGAACTTGTTGTGGGGCTTTGTTTTGGTGGGCATAGACCTAATTGTATAGTTTGGGCTTATGATCATTGATCATTGGTATGTTTACAGCATTTTCCAGGGTTGGCCCAAATTAAATGAAGCTTAGTGGGCTTAAAGGAAAAGTAAAAGAAAGGACACTGCACTCCTGAAATTCAGCAGTACCCTGTTTCGTAATTAAATAAATTAAGTGTCTTAGACGTCTCGTATCGTTACAAAAATTATGTTACGAGTAGAAAAGACACTCTTATGCGTATGTATTACAAGAACTCATGATAATGGGCCTAAAACACGAGGTTTTGAGGCCGTGCATATGGAACGATAATTCTGGAAATTTTTCCAGCCTAAAGAATAAGTTGTACTAGTTTGTATGTGACACATCATGTCACGAATTGCATGGTACATGTCATACATTGCATCATCGTCATTTACATGATTTATGGAACTGGTTTTTATGAGACAGAATGATGAACAAGCGTTTTTAAAAGAGAAGATTCTGTTTTTCTAAAGAACGCTTTCCACCGGTACCGTGTGTTTTCTGGCCAGTAGGACCCGCTCCAGATCCGGGGTTAATTGATCTGATGGTATTGACCGTTCAGGCCTGGAGAGAATAGACCTGATTATGATGATATTGACCGTACAGGCCCAGAGAGAATAGACCTGGTAATTATGATTGATGACGTGACCGCTCCGAATCCGGGAATAATAGATTCGAAGAGAAATAAGTGACCGCCTCAGATCCGGGAGAATAGATCTGAACACTCTCTTGTTTTCTTGACGATGATGTTATGAATGAAATAACGAAAGGACTTATCCTCATTTTTTTATCATGATGCATTCCACGTACATATCCATGCATGTTGCATTCAACGAGTCATCGAATATTGGTACGTGATACTTAGGCTAAGTTGTTATGACTTGGTAGCTCCTAAGTTATGATCTTTATTTAGTAATGATCTTTTAATAAGTTATGAACTGTTATCTGATATGAATTTTGATAAGTTATGATCTTTGAGGAGTTATGAGCTGGTTATTTACAGGTTTTGGATGGAAGGACAGGTATGTTCTAAACCGAATTTTTGGGTTTGGTTCTTGTATGTACTTTCCATTTAATTCACGATTATTTATAGTTTACTTGCTGGTGACGTTGTCACTCACCCCTTATATTTTTCCTCCCAGAACCCGCAGGGAAAAAAGTTGAATGGATCGAAGATGAACCCAGGGTTCCTTACCCGTACAGGCGCGAGAGGTGGACGACTTAAGAGACTTCACGAGTTGGTTATGATCGATGATCTTTTATGAAAATGTGTTGGAAACAATTACTTTTGGGATTTCTGTACTTTATGATCGGGTTGTAAAACTAATGATGGCTGCGTAGACGTTTTTATGTTAAAGGTTTTTATTCTGCCTTGGTTTTGCTTACTTGTTGACGTGTGAGCATGAAAGTCCACATATTTTATTCTGGACTTTGTTATGTTATAGACTAACGCCTGGTACTCTCCGTAGTGAAGTATGGCGGGAGCACCGTATCCGGCTGGGCCGGGGTGCGGGGCGCTACAGGTGGTATCAGAGCTGAGGCTCTAGATCCGGGCAGAATATAGAATTAAGATATGATTTTAGCAAACTAAGTTTGATCTTAGATCTAAGTTATGATCCTAGATGAGAGTTGACCTTAGACTAGGATGACTTAGACTGGAAGTTAGGGTTTCGATTTAATGATAAAACCCTTATTTACGACATTTTATAGAGTTTGACCCATATCGTATCTATTTACATGCCCCTGGGAATTTTCATTGAGTTACGAAGTAAGTCTTGCTGCTTATCTCAGTATGACTTCGAATAAAACCGAGGCTATGTGGTGCAGATGACATCACAGACCGGTACGTTGACATCATCACTGTCACCCCCGGGAAGCATTGGATTTTATTATCGACAGCTGGTTAAAGCACAAATTCCGAGATTTGGCGGGGAGTCCAGCCTAGAGGAAGCAGAGAAATGGTTAGACGAAGTTGAGAGCCACCTTTTGAGGGTGCGGATGCCGGATGAGATAAGGGCACGAATTGTCTGGCATTTCTGATTGGTAAGGCCGGTCAGTGGTGGAGAACGAGTGTCCAGTCACTACCCCGACCTATAGCTTGGGCAAGATTTCTAGAGGAATTTTGTGGGGCTTTCCTCTCCCTGGACTTGGTTATTGAGAGGATTGAAGAATTCGATACACTAAGGCAAGAACCGTGCACCCCAGTATCAGAATAAATTCGCCAGTTCATCATGTTAGGACGGTATGCTCCCCTGATTATGGAAGACGAAAAGTGGAAGATAACCAGAGTTATGCGCGGTCTAAGCTTTCAGATTAAGACCCGGCTGGTCAAGGCACACTCAAGGACCTTTGAGGAACTGTTGCAGGACTGCTATAAAGCGGAGCGCGAAAATAAGGTAGCAGAAGGACGAAAGAAGAGACGTGATGAATATGATAAGAAAAGGGGTAGAATGTGGCAGCCATATTTATATGGGACTAACAACAAACCAACCAAGAATACTAGCCTGGATCGAAGAATGATTTATCCAGGGAACTCTGGAACAACCACACCGCAACAGGTATGTCTGACCATCCAACTTAAAACGCATACTTACGTTTTACCTTACTTGTTCCTAAGACTGAATAGTTATAGAACGCTGGGATAAGGAACCCTAAGAAAAGATTCCTACATACTCAGTGGGGAGTAGACAAGCAGATAACTAGAGTAACACAACTAGAGCATGAAAACTAGATTACGCTACAAAGTTGTGGGGTCCCCAATAATCAGGTAAGTATCTGGATAAATAGAACCCCGCAAGACTACAGTAAGGAATTGGTAATCGCTACTTAAGTTCGATGATTTATTTGGTCCACTACAGAGAAACAACTAAGGAGTTGTATAAGTACCGGGAGGCATAAAATTGCTAGTTATTTTGCATGAAGGAATTTCCTTAAAAGTGAATTCATAAGAATAATGTAAGATGATGAGATATGTGTAAAGGAAGCGTCACAAGACCATTAGGGAGATCGAGTATGATATCTAGGATACGATTAGGCGTAAGTTCAGCATTATAAGTTGGAAATTGACCAACGCACCCTAGCAGTGACGTTACAATCCAGTGGGAGCTGGTGTAGCATAAGATTTTAAATGGTTCCATAAGTACTGATATCTTTAAGCAATTCCTGCCTTGTAAGTGAAGTCACAGCTTTTACGGGAAAGAGGAATGTCGGGGAAGTCATAAAGAGGCGTAAAGAAACATGAAAGCCTATACAGTACTAACTTCAGTTTTGAGGACGAAACTTATATTAAGGGGGGAGAATGTTGTACCCCACCAAATAACGGTACTATATCCGGGGCTAGCATGAAGTGGGGCAGTTGAACGACATTTCTAAAAGAGAATATTTTAAGAATTACCAACGATTATCCAATAATGAAAGGGAATGGTATACTACCCCAAAGCGTATGGGTTGATAGCTTTTCCCTAAGATCACTAATAAAAATTTAGGCATAGAGCATGGGGACAGTAAAGTGGAGTCTCTTTTACCAAAAGCAATATACCCTTGTTGTAGTAGTGAGAGAAAGCATGGGGAGTTATACTAAGCATTTAGTGCCTTATTAAAAGAGATTTAAAAGGTAAAAAGAGGGAAAAGCAATTCTTTTCCCCATTAAGGCCGCCGAGTAGGGGAGGCATAAAGGAGACCACTTTTTTAAGACTTAACTACAATCCTTAAGTGCTTATTAAAGCAACAATGTAAATAACTATGTGTAATGTAGTCACAAAATCATGTTGTTGTAAGAATGTGTAACTCACTAAAAGTCCCACTAACATTGAGGGACGCATGTAACTAGGAGATTAAGGGCCAAATTCTACCATTTTCTTTAAGTACCTGGTAGCCTTTTTATTAAACATTCTAAAAGGTGGTTCAAGCATGGTGGAGCATCCTAACCACCGAAATTAAATCATGGGCAACCCATGGTGATTCCTTTAACCACCATAGGAACTTTAGAAAAAAAGGTAGCTTAAAATTCTAGAAGGGGGTATAATGGTTAAGGAGTAAATGAGTTTGGGAATAAAACCCCTCCACCGCCGGATTCCTTCTCCCATAGGGTAAACCAAGAGCACCTCACCCCAAACCATAGTCACCTTCGGTTTAATTATTTCAATTTCATAGAAAGTATATTCACATGGTATATCCATATGTACATAGTTATATGCATTGTATGGGATACATATCTATACATAAGTATAAGAAGTGTGTATGTCATGTTTATTTGTATATGTATTTTGGCTTATGACTTGACATTGGCCTAAAGGATTTTAGTGAAAGGCGTATTCAAAAGATATTAGTTGAAAATACACTTTAAACACACATATATCTGTAGTGTACGAAAATTTAGATAGGAAAGTGGGTAAGCTATGATCATGGATAAGATGCAATTGAATTAAACCCATACATGAATAAGTGTATCCACTTATATTTCGGCCATGGGGACTTATTAAGAAAATAAGTGACTTCAAGATTAGTATGGTGCCCTAAAAGCAAATTATGGTTAGGCATTAAATGAGGACATGCACATGAGAGGCTCTTCCCTCCCCTCATGATTAGGGCCACCGGTTACACCTAGCCAAGAAGGGTTATTTTCTCTTCTTTTGACAATAAACCTTTTTAACACCTTCTTAAGTTAATTGCTATCTAAGAGGCTACTCCAAGACCAAGAAATATTCCTTCCTTTCCCTCAAGGTATACAGCTGGACATTGAGCTAAGAGGTCCAAGAATCATTTTCAAATTCAAACCTTGTCTAGGTAAGTCAAGCACTAACAATCTTTAGTGAGTTCACACTTCAAAGGATGAAGCTCATATGGCCTCTTTCTTCCTTGTCAAAACCGTGAACCCTACGGCCCTAGGTGGAAGTTTTCAAGACACCAAGTAAAGGTAGTTTCTTAGTGGGATTGGATTTCCTCTCAAACCGTTCAAGATGCAAGTGGTAAGACCATCTAACTCCCAACTTAGTTGTATTATGTAATTAAAGAGATGGCTAACAAATATTCCTACCCTAAACCGTGTGTAATAGGAAAAGGTGGGAGGAAGCACTTCTTGTTCCAACAAATTCAAGCAAGATCTAAGAACCATGAAGGCAAGTATACTATAAATACTCATGGCTTGTATGTGAAAGTATATGCTTGAATGTCTAGATGTTGCTAAGTTTCAACCTTAGATACAAAATACTAAGCTTGAAGCATGAAGTTTTTGGATTCATGGGTAAGGTGGCTTGTATGTTTGAGATATTATTTAAAGATGGGTTCTTTGCTCCTTTTAAGTATGAATATGATGTAAACCTAAGATGAATGTGACAAAGATCTCTTCTTTGGCATGTATGGGGGACGGTTGGATGAAAATGGGGTAAATAAATGTAGTTCTTGTGATAAATTGTAACTTTTGGGGTAAAGGTTTGAGCAAGATGTGTGCTTTATGATTTAAGCTTAATATGTCCATCATGGAGATATGATTTTTGCCCTTGCATGCGTATAAACGGGCTGTTTTGGGGTAGGGTATGTATACACCAATTATACCAAGAATGAATTCGAGTATGAACATGATGTGCAAGGCCAAAGGAATGATATGTGTATCATTCAAACTGTTTTGAAGTGATGTGTAGATGACTTTTGGAATGTGTTAGAATCTTCAAAACCGTGTGTTAGAGGTGTATTTGATGTTTAATAGGGTATTTAAGCCAAACAACTCAAGTTGGGACATTTTTAGTAAGGAAAAGTGACAATAATGGGAACTTCTGGAACAGGGCAAAACAATGATACATTTTGCAAGACCTGAAAATGGATCTTAGAAGTATGCAATTAAGCTAATTTTTGGTATACACTAGCTCTATGTATGTAGTAAATATGAGAGCTGGAATTTTGGTAAAATAAGTTGTGGTTTGTCCTTAATGGAATTTTTAGTAAAATTGGTCAAGCTGAAATTCACTGGGCTTAACAGAATTTAAGTGGTATATTAAGTGACCCAAAAATGGACCTTAGGAATATGCAATTGGGCTGATTTTTGGTAGGATGCTAGCCTTATGAGTTTATTAAGTTTGTGAGTTGGAATTTTAAAAAAAAATACTTACGGTATGGTCACAATAAAATTCTTAGTAAAATTGGTCATTCTAGAACTTAGCATGTACCCGTTTTGGGAAAAAGAATAAATGACCCCTTTAAAGTTCTTGTAATGCAGCGAAATTTTTATGATAATTACTTAGGACATATGTGAGTGTGTCCATGTAAACCACTTAGCTTAGAATTATTATTTTAAAGGGTAATCACCAAAGTTAAGTCGTTGTTACTAATCTGGTATTTCGACCGAGTTGAAGAACTTGTTGTGGGGCTTTGTTTCGGTGGGCATAGACCTAATTGTATAGCTTGGGCTTATGATCATTGATCATTGGTATGTTTACAGCATTTTTCAGGGTTGGCCCAAATTAAATGAAGCCTAGTGGGCTTAAAAGAAAAGTAAAAGAAAGGACACTGCACTGCTGAAATTCAGCAGTGCCCTGTTTCGTAATTAAATAAATTAAGTGTCTTACACGTCTCGTATCGTTATGAAAATTATTTTACGAATAGAAAAGACACTCTTATGCGTATGTATTACAAGAACTCATGATAATGGGCATAAAACACGAGGTTTTGAGGCCGTGCGTATAGAATGATAATTCTGGAAATTTTTCCAGCCTAAAGAATAAGTTGTACTTGTTTGTATGTAACGCATCATGTCACGAATTGCATGGTACATGTCATACATTGCATCATCGTCATTTACATTATTTATGGAACAGGTTTTTATGAGAACGAATGATGAAAAAGCGTTTTTAAAAGAGAAGATTCTGTTTTTTAAAAGAACGCTTTCCACCGGTACTGTGTGTTTTCTGGCCAGTAGGACCCTCTCCAGATCCGAGGTTAATTGATCTGATGGTATTGACCGTTCAGGCCCGGAGAGAATAGACCTGATTATGATGATATTGACCGTACAGGCCCAGAGAGAACAGACCTGGTAATTATTGATTGATGACGTGACTGCTCCGAATCCGGGAACAATAGATTCAAAGAGAAATAAGTGACCGCCTCAGATCCGGGACAATAGATCTGAACACTCTCTTGTTTTCTTGACGATGATGTTTTGAATGAAAGAACGAAAGAACTTATCCTCATTTTTTTATCATGATGCATTCCACGTACATATTCATGCATGTTGCATTCAACGAGTCATCGAATATTGGTACGTGATACTTAGACTAAGTTGTTATGACTTGGTGGCTCCTAAGTTATGATCTTTATTGAGTAATGATCTTTTAATAAGTTATGAACTGTTATCTATTATGAATTTTGATAAGTTATGGTCTTTGAGGAGTTATGAGCTGGTTATTTACGGGTTTTGGATGGAAGGACAGGTATGTTCTAAACCGAATTTTGGGGTTCGGTTCTTGTATGTACTTTCCATTTAATTCACGATTATTTATAGTTTACGTGCTGGTGATGTTGTCACTCACCCCTTATATTTTTCCTCCCAGAACCAGCAGGGAAAAAAGTTGAATGGATCGAAGATGAACCCAGGGTTCCTTACCCGTAGAGGCGCGAGAGGTGGACGACTTAAGAGACTTCACGAGTTGGTTATGATCGATGATCTTTTATGAAAATGTGTTGGAAACAATTACTTTTGGGATTTCTGTACTTTATGATCGGGTTGTAAAACTAATGATGGCTGCGTAGACGTTTTTATGTTAAAGGTTTTTATTCTGCCTTGGTTTTGCTTACTTGTTGACGTGTGAGCATGAAAGTCCACATATTTTATTCTGGACTTTGTTATGTTATAGACTGACGCCTGGTACTCTCCGTAGTGAAGTATGGGGGGAGCACCGTATCCGGCTGGGCCGGGGTGCGGGGCGCTACAGGTGGTATCAGAGCTGAGGCTCTAGATCCGGGCAGAATATAGAATTAAGATATGATTTTAGCAAACTAAGTTTGATCTTAGATCTAAGTTATGATCCTAGATGAGAGTTGACCTTAGACTAGGATGACTTAGACTGGAAGTTAGGGTTTCGATTTAATGATAAAACCCTTATTTACGACATTTTATAGAGTTTGACCCATATCGTATCTATTTACATGCCCCTGGGAATTTTCATTGAGTTACGAAGTAAGTCTTGCTGCTTATCTCAGTATGACTTCGAATAAAACCGAGGCTATGTGGTGCAGATGACATCACAGACCGGTACGTTGACATCATCACTGTCACCCCCGGGAAGCATTGGATTTTATTATCGACAGCTGGTTAAAGCACAAATTCCGAGATTTGGCGGGGAGTCCAGCCTAGAGGAAGCAGAGAAATGGTTAGACGAAGTTGAGAGCCACCTTTTGTGGGTGCGGATGCCGGATGAGATAAGGGCACGAATTGTCTGGCATTTCTGATTGGTAAGGCCGGTCAGTGGTGGAGAACGAGTGTCCAGTCACTACCCCGACCTATAGCTTGGGCAAGATTTCTAGAGGAATTTTGTGGGGCTTTCCTCTCCCTGGACTTGGTTATTGAGAGGATTGAAGAATTCGATACACTAAGGCAAGAACCGTGCACCCCAGTATCAAAATATATTCGCCAGTTCATCATGTTAGGACGGTATGCTCCCCTGATTATGGAAGACGAAAAGTGGAAGATAACCAGAGTTATGCGCGGTCTAAGCTTTCAGATTAAGACCCGGCTGGTCAAGGCACACTCAAGGACCTTTGAGGAACTGTTGCAGGACTGCTATAAAGCGGAGCGCGAAAATAAGGTAGCGGAAGGACGAAAGAAGAGACGTGATGAATGTGATAAGAAAAGGGGTGGAATGTGGCAGCCATATTTATATGGGACTAACAACAAACCAACCAAGAATACTAGCCTGGATCGTAGAATGATTTATCCAGGGAACTCTGGAACAACCACACCGCAAACAGGTATGTCTGACCATCCAACCTAAAACGCAAAGTACTTACGTTTTACCTTACTTGTTCCTAAGACTGAATAGTTATAGAACGCTGGGATAAGGAACCCTAAGAAAAGATTCCTACATACTCAGTGGGGAGTTGACAAGCAGACAACTAGAGTAACACAACTAGAGCATGAAAACTAGATTACGCTACAAAGTTGTGGGGTCCCCAATAATAAGGTAAGTACCTGGATAAACAGAACCCCGTAAGACTATAGTAAGGAATTTGTAATCGCTACTTAAGATCGATGATTCATTTGGTCCACTACAGAGAAACAACTAAGGAGTTGTATAAGTACCGGGAGACATAAAATTGCTAGTTATTTTGCATGAAGGAATTTCCTGAAAAGTGAATTCATAAGAATAATGTAAGATGATGAGATATGTGTAAAGGAAGCGTCACAAGACCATTAGGGAGATCGAGTATGATATCCAGGATACGATTAGGCGTAAGTTCAGGATTGTAAGTTGGAAATCGACCAACGCACCCTAGTAGTGACCTTACAATCCAGTGGGACCTGGTGTAGCATAAGATTTTAAATGGTTCCGTAAGTACTGATATCTTTAAGCAATTCCTGCCTTGTAAGTGAAGTCGCAGCTTTTATGGGAAAGAGGAATGTCGGGGAAGTCATAAAGAGGCGTAAAGAAACATGAAAGCCTATACCGTACTGACTTCAGTTTTGAGGGCGAAACTTATATTAAGGGGGGGAGAATGTTGTACCCCACCAAATAACGGTACTATATCCGGGGCTAGCATGAAGTGGGGCAGTTGAACGACATTTCTAAAAGAGAATATTTTAAGAATTACCAACGATTATCCGATAATGAAAGGGAATGGTATACTACCCCAAAGCGTATGGGTTGATAGCTTTTCCCTAAGATCACTAATAAAAATTTCGGCATAGAGCATGGGGACAGTAAAGTGGAGTCTCTTTTACCACAAGAAATAAACCCTTGTTGTAGTGGTGAGAGAAAGCATATGGAGTTATACTAAGCATTTAGTGCCTTATTAAATGAGATTTAAAAGGTAAAAAGAGGAAAAAGCAATTCTTTTCCCCATTAAGGCAGCCGGGTAGGGGAGGCATAAAGGAGACCACTTTTTTAAGACTTAACTACACTCCTTAAGTGCTTATTAAAGCAACAATGTAAATAGCTATGTGTAATGTAGTCACAAAATCATGTTGTTGTAAGAATGTGTAACTCACTAAAAGTCCCACTTGCATTGAGGGACGCATGGAGCTAGGAGATTAAGGACCAAATTCTACCATTTTCTTTAAGTACCTAGTAGCCTTTTTACTAAACATTCTAAAAAGGTGGTTCAAGCATGGTGGAGCACCCTAACCACCGAAATTAAATCATGGGCAACACATGGTGATTCCTTTAACCACCATAGGAACTTTAGGAAAAAAAAGGTAGCTTAAAATTCTAGAAGGGGGTATAATGGTTAAGGAGTAAATGAGTTTGGGAATAAAACCCCTCCACCGCCGGATTCCTTCTCCCATTTGGTAAACCAAGAGCACCTCACCCCAAACCATAGTCACCTTCGGTTTAATTGTTTCAATTTCATAGAAAGTATATTCACATGGTATATCCATATGTACATAGTTATATGCATTGTATGGGATACATATCTATACATAAGTATAAAAAGTGTGTATGTCATGTTTATTTGTATATGTATATTTGGCCTATGACTTGACATTGGCCAAAAGGATTTTAGTGAAAGGCGTATTGGAAAGGTATTAGTTGAAAATACACTTTAAACACACATATATGTGGTGTACGGAAATTTAGATAGGAAAGTGGGTAAGCTATGATCATGGATAAGATGCAATTGAATTAAACCCATTCATGAATAAGTGTATCCCCTTATATTTCGGCCATGGGGACTTAATTAAGAAAATAAGTGACTTCAAGATTAGTATGGAGCCTAAAAGCAAATTATGGTTAGGCATTAAATGAGGACATGCACATGAGAGGCTCTTCCCTCCCCTCATGATTAGGGCCACCAGTTACACCTACCCAAGAAGGGTTATTTTCTCTTCTTACACCTTCTTTAGTTAATTTCTATCTAAGAGGCTACTCTAAGAGCAAGAAATATTCCTTCCTTTCCCTCAAGGTATACGGCTGGACATTGAGCTAAGAGGTCGAAGAATCATTTTCAAATTCAAACCTTGTCTAGGTGAGTCAAGCACTAAAAATATTTAGTGAGTTCACAGTTCAAAGGATGAAGCTCATATGGCCTCTTTCTTCCTTGTCAAAACCGTGAACCCCACGGCCCTAGGTGGAAGTTTTCAAGACACCAAGTAAAGGTAGTTTCTTAGTGGGATTGGCTTTCCTCTCAAACCGTTCAAGATGCAAGTGGTAAGACCATCTAACTCCCAACTTAGTTGTATTATGTAATTAAAGAGATGGCAAACAAATATTCCTACCCTAAACCGTGTGTCATAGGAAAAGGTGGGAGGAAGCACTTCTTGTTCCAACAAATTCAAGCAAGATCTAAGAACCATGAAGGCAAGTATACTATAAATACTCATGGCTTGTATGTGAAAGTATATGCTTGAATGTCTAGATGTTGCTAAGTTTCAATCTTAGATACAAAATACTAAGCTTGAAGCATGAAGTTTTCGGATTCATGGGTAAGGTGGCTTGCATGTTTGATATTTTATTTAAAGATGGGTTCTTTGCTACTTTTAAGTATGAATATGATGTAAACCTAAGATGAATGTGACAAAGATCTCTTCTTTGACATGTATGGGGGACGGTTGGATGAAAATGGGGGAAATAAATGTAACACTTGTGATAAATTGTAACTTTTGGGGTAAAGGTGTGAGCAAGATGTGTGCTTTATGATTTAAGATTAATATGTCCATCATGGAGATATGATTTTTGCCCTTGCATGCGTATAAACAGGCTGTTTTGGGGGTAGGGAATGTATACACCAATTATACCAAGAATGGATTCTAGTATGAACATGATGTGCAAGGCCAAAGGAATGATATGTGTATCATTCAAACTGTTTTGAAGTAATGTGTAGATGACTTTTGGAATGTATTAGAATCTGCAAAACCGTGTGTTAGAGGTGTATTTGATGTTTAATAGGGTACTTAAGCCAAACAACTCATGTTGGGACATTTTTAGTAAGGAAAAGTGACAATAATGGGAACTACTGGAACAGGGCAGAACAATGATACATTTTTCAAGACCTGAAAACGGATCTTAGAAGTATGAAATTAAGCTAATTTTTGGTATGACACTAGCTCTATGTATTTAGTAAATATGAGAGCTGGAATTTTGGTAAAATAAGTTGTGGTTTGTCCTTAATGGAATTTTTAGTAAAATTGGTCAAGCTGAAATTCACTTGGCCTAACAGAATTTAAGTGGTATATTAAGTGACTCGAAAATGGACCTTAGGAATATGAAATTTGGCTGATTTTTGGTAGGATGCTAGCCTTATGAGTTTATTAAGTTTGTGAGTTGGAATTTTCGAAAAAATACTTACGGTATGGTCACAATAAAATTCTTAGTAAAATTGGTCATTCTAGAACTTAGCATGTACCCGTTTTGGAAAAAAGAATAAATGACCCCTTTAAAGTTCTTGTAATGCCGCAAAATTTTTATGATAATTACTTAGGACATAGTGAGTGTGTCCATGTAAACCACTTAGCTTAGAATTATTATTTTAAATGGTAATCACCAAAGTTAAGTCGGTGTTACTAATCTGGATTTTTGACCGAGTTGAAGAACTTGTTGTGGGGCTTTGTTTCGGTGGGCATAGACCTAATTGTATTGGGCTTATGATCATTGATCATTGGTATGTTTACAGCATTTTCCAGGGTTGGCTCAAATTAAATGAAGCTTAGTGGGCTTAAAGGAAAAGCAAAAGAAAGGACACTGCACTGCTGAAATTCAGCAGTACCCTGTTTCGTAATTAAATAAAATAAGTGTCTTACACGTCTCGTATCGTTACGAAAATTATGTTACGAATAGAAAAGACACTCTTATGCGTATGTATGACAAGAACTCATGATAATGGGCCTAAAACACGAGGTTTTGAGGCCGTGCATATAGAACGATAATTCTGGAAATTTTTCCAGCCTAAAGAATAAGTTGTACTTGTTTGTATGTAACACATCATGTCACGAATTGCATGGTACATGTCATACATTGCATCATCGTCATTTACATTATTTATGGAACTGGTTTTTATGAGAAAGAATGATGAAAAAGCGTTTTTAAAAGAGAAGATTCTGTTTTTTTAAAGAACGCTTTCCACCGGTACCGTGTGTTTTCTGGCCAGTAGGACCCTCTGTAGATCCGGGGTTAATTGATCTGATGGTATTGACCGTTCAGGCCCAGAGAGAATAGACCAGATTATGATGATATTGACCGTACAGGCGCGGAGAGAACAGACCTGGTAATTATGATTGATGACATGACCGCTCCGAATCCGGAAACAATAGATTCGAAGAAAAATAAGTGACCGCCTCAGATCCGGGAGAATAGATCCGAACATTCTCTTGTTTTCTTGACGATGATGTTTTGAATGAAAGAACGAAAGAACTTATCCTCATTGTTTTTATCATGATGCATTCCACGTACATATTCATGCATGTTGCATTCAACGAGTCATCGAATATTGGTACGTCATACTTAGACTAAGTTGTTATGACTTGGTAGCTCCTAAGTTATGGTCTTTATTGAGTAACGATATTTTAATAAGTTATGAACTGTTATCTGTTATGAATTTTGATAAGTTATGATCTTTGAGGAGTTATGAGCTGGTTATTTACGGGTTTTGGATGGAAGGACAGATATGTTCTAAACCGAGTTTTGGGGTTCGGTTCTTGTATGTACTTTCCATTTAATTCACGATTATTTTTAGTTTACTTGCTGGTGACGTTGTCACTCACCCCTTATATTTTTCCTCCCAGAACCCGCAGGGAATATAGTTGAATGGATCGAAGATGAACCTATGGTTCCTTACCCGTAGAAGCGCGAGAGGTGGACGACTTAAGAGACTTGACGAGTTGGTTATGATCGATGATCTTTTATGAAAATGTGTTGGAAACAATTACTTTTGGGATTTGCGCACTTTATGATCTCGTTGTAAAACTAATGATGGCTGCGTAGACGTTTTTATTTTAATGGTTTTTATTCTGCCTCGGTTTTGCTTACTTGTTGACGTGTGAGCATGAAAGTCCACATATTTTATTTTGGACTTTATGATGTTATGGACTGACGCCTGGTACTCTCCGTTTTGAAGTACGGCGGGCGCACAGTATCCGGCTGGGCCGGTGTTGTACCCCACCGAAAAACCATATAGTACTGGAAGACTCGTATAAGTGAATTAATAAAGTGGCATCCTTCAAGAGCCTTTCACTAAGTTTCCTTAGTAATTCTTTTATGATGAGCAATATAATTATTCAAGCATGAGATATGGACCATGACCAATTCAAATTCACCTAAAGGGGCTTAAGAGAAATTTCGGCCACAAGGTTTAAAAAGGGCCTTAAAGGGGTTTTTCCCAAATTATAGAGGAGTTTAATCTTAAGGGCCTTCTTGAAATAAGCCCAAAAAGGAAATTAAGGAGTTGCAAGAAGTGGACAATTTTTCCCCCCAACTACTACAAATTTCGGCCCTTTAGTCATGAGGAATTAAGAATTTCGTAATTGTATTTTAAGGCAAGAAAACGGGGAAATTATCAATTAATTAGGGGACTAAAGGGGTCAACCCAAGCCTAAAACCGCCCCCAATGGTTGACCAAGGAGATTACCATGGTTACTTAGAATTTACTACAAGGTTAAGGAAGTAACACTAGTTGGGTAAAGTAACCTAGGTTAGCCATAAAGTAACTATAGTTGACATAAAGTAACTATAGTTGGCATAAAGTAACTATAGTTGACATAAAGTAGCTATAGTTGACATAAAGTAACTATAGTTTACATAAAGTAACTATAGTTGAACTAAAAGTAACCATAGTTGGGTAAAAGTAACTAAGGCTAATTGATTCTAGTTAGCCTAAATAAGCTATGGAAGACCTCCTTCCCTCTTACTCCTACTCACGGCAGCCTCCATAAACCAAGGGGAGAAAACTTTCTCTCAAATATTCAACACTTAAGAAATTACAAGGAGCAAGAGCCTCCCTTATTTCTTCATCAAAGTACACGGCTAGTGAGCCTAAGGAAATCCAAGATCTTCAAGCCTCAAGAATTCATCTAGGAGAAGATTTGTCAAGTTACTATGAGGAGCCAACATCTTGGTGGTTTGAATCCATTTCAAGCTTCATTTTGGTAAGAAAATCATAATCTCAATATAGTTTTTTCTTTATTAAGATAGTAACTAATGTCATTCTTCTTTCTCCTCTCAAAAACCGTGGGCTATAAGTGGAGTTGGAGGAAGACTTCATTCCATTCCAACCAAGGCTCATGCTAAGGAAGAGCTCTAAGGTCAAAAGAGGCAAGTATACTCTAGCCAATCTTGCCTTATTTGTGAAGTGCATGCTTGAATGACTAGCCATTTTTATGTTATCTTAGTTGAAGATTCTAAGAACAAGACATGAACTTAGTTGATGTAAAGAAAAGTATTGGTATGAAAAGTGACATGTTCTAAGCGTAAATGGCAAGACTGTTGGTATGAGTTATGTGTAGCCTAAAATGAGTTACGAGACTTGAAATAACTATGTTTAAATGTGTATTTGATATATAGTGAGTCATCTTAATAAATGAAGTTGGTTGAAGAATGCTTGAACAATAAAAAGGTGAAGAAGTGCTGAAATTACCGGAGCTGGCAGATTTGTGTTGTTGATTGTGTGACTTGAGAACGAACCTTAGAAGTGTTGAATTAAGCTAAAATTTGACATGACACTAGCTCTGTGTGTGTAGTACAAGTGAGAGTTGGAATTGCAGTAAGAAGAGTTATGGTTTATTTTTAATAAATCTTTTGGCAAAACTGCTCAAGGAGAAATTACTGGAACTGGGCAGAACAGTGTGACGTTTTGCATGACCTGAAAATGAATCTTAGGAGTATTCAAATTGGCTAATTTTTGGTGTGATGTTAGCCTCATATGTATATGAAATGTGTGAGTTGGAATTTCAATAAAAGGAGTTGTGGTTTGTCCTTAATGAAGTTTTTAGTAAGAAGTGGTCAAACAGAAGTACTGGAACTGGACAGATTTATGTGTTATGTTGAACGACCTGAGCATGAATCTTAGGAGTGTTAAAATTGGCTACTTTTTGGTATGGTGATAGCCTTATGTATACATGAAATGTGAGAAGTGGAATTTTGATAAAAGGAGTAGTAAGTTGTGTGGCTTGAAAATGAACCTTAGGAATGTGCAAATGAGCTAATTTTTGACATGATGATATTTTGATGTGTGTATGACATCTGGGGGTTGGAATTTTGTTAAAAGGAGTTGTGGTTTGGTCACAATTCAATTCGTGATATAACTGCTCATTCCAGGATCTGCATGTACCCATTTTGGGAAAGTAACTAGATGACCCCCTTAAACTTATTGGATTGCCTTGGAATTCTTATGGTAATTACCTAAGGCATAGATGTACATGTTCATGTAAATAAACCAGTATGAAACTACCATTTTGATGGTTCACAACTGAGTTGAAGCTAGTGTACAAAACTGAAAAACAGGACATTTTATTGTCATAAGTTGTAAGGATTTGATCTTGCTCATTTAAGCTTAAATGTGATGTTTAGCCTTATGAATATTGTTTCTTGGTGTGTTAGATATGTTTTCTAGGTGATGGATCAAAATGAATAAGGTTTTATGACCCACAAAACTGTGGTAAGACGGTGCTGCCCTGCTGATTTCAGCAGTACCTTTGATGATAGTATGGTGTTTTGAGGTCGTTAGACATTTCTTAATGTTACGAAATTTTTATAGCATGTGTCTAAGCCTTCATTATGCATATGTATGACATGGGTTTATGAATATGAGCACGAATTGATGAGCACGAGGCTGTATGAACAAGAACGTGATTGCTGGACAGTTTTTTTTCAGTTTAAAAGACAAGCCCGTGCATGCATGTTATGATGCATTTGTTTACGAGTCGCATAATGCATGTCATGCATTGTATCATCGTCACGAACATGATTTACAGCATGTCTTTTATGAGAAAGAAAGATGAAGAGCATTTTCAAAAGATGATTTTTGAAAAGAATGATTCCCCACCAGTACCGTGTGTGAGTACGAACTTGGCCAGTATGAACCCACCAGATCAGGGTTAACTGATCTGATATGAGGCCGTGCGGGTCCGGATATAGTAGACCCGAGGAAGAGAAATATGAGGCCGTGCGGGTCCGGATATAATAGACCCGACGAAGAGAAATATGAGGCCGTGCGGGTCCGGATACAATAGGCCCGACGAAGAGAAATAAGAGGCCGTGCAGGCCCGGACATAATAGACCCGACAAGAAGAGATGACGTACCGCCTCAGATCCGGGACATAGATCTGAACACTCTATTGTTTTACAACGATGATGATTTGAAGAAAAGCGTGAAAAGATCATAGTTTATTTTCATCTTGACGCATTACACACACATACGCATGCATGCTGCATTCACGAAGGAACACATGATGTCTAAGTTATGATGATCTCGTAGTCCTTATGTAATGACTCTTGTTATGCTGTTCAGTAATATAAGTTGTAGTCCTTTGATGTTATATTCAATTCTATGTAACAAATTTTATCATGCACTGCATTTGCATAATCATACGCATTGCATATGGTCATGAGCATGATGTCGAGTCTGTATGCACTGAGTTGTGTCTTTACGTGCTTCGTGACTAAGTTATGATTTTGTTGCCTTAGTGGCTATTGACGGAAGGGTGAGATGCTAGCTAAATGCTAGATGTAATGTACTTAGGTTATGACCTTGTTATCTTTCGTTACCTAAGTTACGATCTTATTGTTGTTGTTATGTAAGCTATGATCTTATTCCCTTTATGATTAAGTGATGAGTCTATTCCCTTGGTGGCATTTGAATGGAAAGACAGGTATGATGGTAAGAGACCCAATTTTTGGGGATTTGGTTCTTGGGTGTACTTTCCATTTAATGCATGATTGTTTATGGTGTACTTGCTGGTGACTTTGTCACTCACCCCCCTATTTTTCCTCCCAGAGGCTTCAAAGGAATAAAGTAGAGCAGATTGAGGATGAGCCTAGGGTTCCCCTACCCACGAGCGCAGCGAGGAGTGGACGAACTTAGGAGACATGACTGGCCAGCTATGACTGATGACTGATGACGTATTTGAGAAGGAAAACATTTGTCTTGTGACTCTCAATACTTTTGATTGGAGATGTAAACTATGAATGGTCGTGTGGATGATTTTGATTTGAAGTTTTAAATTCTGCCACGGTTTCGCTTACTTATTTGCGCGCAAGCGCGAAAATCCATGCGTTATACCATGGATCATGACACATATGGGACGACGCCTAGTACTCTCCTTAGTGAAGTACGGCGGACGCACCGACTCCGGCGGGGCCGGGGTGCGGGGCGCCACAGCCGGGGTGCGGGGCGCTACAGATTTTGATCAATGGTCCATCATAGAAGACGGTCCATTTGTTCCTTCTAAGTTGTCAATAGTTGATGGTGTCACACTAGAAGTTATAAAAACGAAACAAGAATACACTAGTGATGACAAAAAGAAGTTGAGTATGAATGCTAAAGCCATGCAACTACTCTTAAACGGTCTAAGTAAAAGTGAGTCTAGTTACGTATCTAATGGTTCGAGTGCTCAAGAGATGTGGAAAATTCTTGAAATGAATTACGAAGGCACTAGTCAAGTAAAAGAGTCCAAAATCAACATGCTTATGTCCACACTCGAGTCTTTTAAATTATTGACAAATGAATCTATCGTTGATATGGATCTTCGCTTGACTAACATTTACAATTCTCTTGAGTCTCTTGGCAAAGTCTTCTCTATGTAGGAAAAGGTACAAAAGGTCTTGCGAAGCCTTCCATCCGAGTGGGACCCTAAAGTAACGGCCATAGAAGAAAGCAAAGAAACTAAATCGGTTAAGATGGAAGAACTAATTGGATCACTTAAGGTATATGAAAACAAACTCACTTTAAGACATTCTGAGTCTATTTCCAAAAATGATAAGGCTATAGCATTTAAATCAAATGAATACGTCGTAGATGATAGTGACATAGATTCCGATGACGAGGATTTAATCACGATGGCTAAAAGATTAAACAAAAATCTTGAGAAAATCGATTACACATAAGTCTACTTCATCTAAGGATCATAAAAATAAAAAATAAGGAAATAAAGTGTTATGAATGTGGACAACCTGGACACTTGTCATATAATTGTCCAAACAAGGACAAACAAACGAAGAAATACCTTGACAAGGATCGGACAAAAACTAGACTCGTCTCAGAACCTAAACAAAAGAGAAGAGCCTTCAAAGCCTCCACTTGGAGTGACACATCCGACTCTCAGACTGATGATACGGAAGAACAAAAGGCACAAGGATGCTTTACATCTAAGTCATCAAATGAGGTATCTTCCGACTCTGATTCCGATTCTGAATATTCTTATGATGATTTATTTAGTCAATATTTAGAGTTGCATAAGTTCTCAAAGACTCTTGCAAAAGAAAAGAAGCGATTAATTGAAGACAAGAAATTGTTAGAATCTTCTAACAAAAATCTTGTGTCTCAATTAAACGATTCAAAAGAAGAGTCGTCCTGCATTATAAATTCATTCAAGTCTGAAATTTCATCATTGACATCCGAGAACACTGAACTGAAGTCTGAGATTTCAAACTTGAAATCAAGGAATACGAATGTAGAGAAAATGATGAAACAATTTGACACGGGAACAAACATGCTAGAACGCATTATTTTATCACAAAAACATAACAGTGATAAAACCGGATTAGGATACAGTGAGACAAACGAAGCATCATCTAAACCATCCAAATTTGTTTTGTCTAAGAAAGTAGACACATCAAAGGTATGTGTAGCGCCTAAAGTAACGCAAAGACCCCCTCTCCCCTCATCTCGTCATATCTCTTCTTCATATCATACGAAGTATTAGTATGTGCCGTATAAATATGAGAAGAAGACTAGTACACCACTCATCTCGTCATATCTCTTCTTCATATCTCTTTCTACACTCTCTTTCTTTCTTCTCTCTAAAAGCCTATTGTACTCACATTCATATACTTGAATAGGCTTCATATAGACCACCACATATTCTTTTTATCATTGTAAAAGCTTGATCAAGGTGTGATCAATCTTGCACTTGCAAGGTGGTGGTGTTCGTGATCATTGTATTCTCATACAAGGTTTGTAAAGGATTGGAGTTGGTGTGTAACTCCATCAACCCTGTGGTAAGGTGTTCTTTGTGTTGTGTGATTAGTGCTAACTGAGAAAAGTGTCCTCGAAGACTGAAGTGGGTTGTTTATAACCGAACCAGTATAAAATTCCTGGTGTTATTTACTTTCAGCACTTACTTTCAGTTTCAGCACTGTTTATCGTTTTTTATCACGTTGGTAAAAATAGTAAACGAATTTCAAAAATCACGAAACTTTCCTGACTTATAGCCACACGTTTTAAGGTTCTTTTGGCGTAATTTTCAACCCTTTTGGACAAGTATAAGTCATCTAAACGTTCAAAGTTTTGAGACTAGTGCAGTCTGATTTTCAGAATTGCAAAGGTTGAGACTTTGATCGTATTTGACTAATTTCCCAAAAGAATTTTTCAAAACTGTTTCAACCCATTTAAATACAACTAATAAGGGTTTAGTCATTAAATTTTCATAGCATTTGGAGTTAAGTATAAATAGGAATAAATTTTTCAAATCAGACTACCGGTTCTGGCAGATTTGCGCAATCTGACCGCCAACGATTTTTCAAGGGGTTAGAGGTTGAATTTTGATCTGAAATTTTTAGGAGATACTCATAACATCTGAGGCTAAGTTCTCTCCAAATGTCATAATTTTTGAAGACCTGCAACCTAGTTTTCAAAATGTTTTAAAACTAGTCCTTAAAACAGAAACTGTTTTCAGAAGTTGGGTTTTTGGTTTAAAACTATTTTAAAAACCACATTTTCCGCACCCACTATTCAACCCTCCCCCCCTTCTAGTGATGCCTTGCAGATCCTACAAGTGGTATCAGAGCGCAGGAACACTCACAACAAAAGGATCCAACGATCTAAGTGAGATGGCATCCACTAGCTATAACACAGTGCAAGAAGGAATGTCAACTATAAGGCCTCCTCTTTTCGATGGTGAGTCCTTTATTCAATGGAAATTAAGAATGAAACTTTTTCTTATGGCTATTGATATTGATCTATGGTCCATCATAGAAGACGGTCCATTTGTTCCTTCTAAGTTGTCAATATTTGATGGTGTCACACTAGAAGTTATAAAAACGAAACAAGAATACACTAGTGTTGACAAAAAGAAGTTGAGTATGAATGCTAAAGCCAAGCAATTACTCTTAAACGGTCTAAGTAAAAGTGAGTCTAGTTATGTATCTAATTGTTCGAGTGCTCAAGAGATGTGGAAAATTCTTGAAATGAAACACGAAGGAACTAGTCAAGTAAAAGAGTCCAAAATCAACATGCTTATGTCCACACTCGAGTCATTTAAATTATTGCCAAATGAATGTATCGTTGATATGGATCTTCGCTTGACTAACATTTACAATTCTGTTGAGTCTCTTGGCAAAGCCTTCTCTATGCATGAAAAGGTACAAAAGGTCTTGCGAAGCCTTCCATCCGAGTGGGACCCTAAAGTAACGACCATAGAAGAAAGCAAAGAAACTAAATCGGTTAAGATGGAAGAACTAATTGGATCACTTAAGGTATATGAAAACAAACTCACTTTAAGACATTCTGAGTCTATTTCCAAAAATGGTAAGGCTATAGAATTTAAATCAAATGAATACGTTGTAGATGATAGTGACATAAATTCTGATGATGAGGATTTAATCACGATGGCTAAAAGATTAAGAAAAATCTTGAGAAAATCGATTAAACATAAGTCTACTTCATCTAAGGATCATAAAAATAAAAATAAGGAAATAAAGTGTTATGAATGTGGACAACATGGACACTTGTCATATAATTGTGCAAACAAAGACAAACAAACGAACAAATACCTTGACAAGGATCGGACAAAAACTAGACTCGTCTCAGAACCTAAACAAAGGAGAAGAGCCTTCAAAGCCTCCACTTGGAGTGACACATCCGACTCTAAGATTGATGATACGGAAGAACAAAAGGCACAAGCATGTTTTACATCTAAGGCATCAAATGCGGTATCTTCCGACTCTGATTCTGATTCTGAATATTCTTATGATGATTTATTTAGTCAATATTTAGAATTGCATAAGTTCTCAAAGACTCTTGCTAAAGAAAGGAAACAATTAAATGAAGACAAGAAATTGTTAGAATCTTCTAACAAAAATCTTGTGTCTCAATTAAATGATTAAAAAGAAGAGTCGTCCTGCATTATAAATTCATTAAAGTCTGAAATTTCGTCATTGACATCCGAGAATACTAAACTGAAATCCGAGATTTCAAACTTGAAATCAAGGAATACGAATGTAGAGAAAATGGTGAAACAATTTGACACGGGAACAAACATGCTAGATCGCATTATTTTATTACAAAAACATGACAGTGATAAAACTGGATTAGGATACAGTGGGACAAACAAAGCATCATCTAAACCATCCAAGTTTGTTTTGTCTAAGAAAGTAGACACATCAAAGGCATGCGTAGCGCCTAAAGTAACGCAAAGACCCCCTCTCCCCTCATCTCGTCATATCTCTTCTTCAATCATACGAAGTATAAGTATGTGCCGTATAAATATGAGAAGAAGACTAGTACATCACTCATCTCATCTCATCGTGCTTCTTATCATACAAAGAGAAATCATGTTCCATATAGAAAGCCACTGATGCATATGTGACATTCACATCATAAAAATGCATCTAGATCACTCCCCGTGCATGCAAACCAAAAACGAAAGCCATACTATATGCATGATGGGATTCTCGGCCAAAGGCCAAACGCATGTGCTCCTAACGTATATTATGTTGCGTTTTCATCACCTTTCTCACCTTTTGGAAGACATAGAAAGGTCACCCAAATTTGGGTACCAAAAGGGACATTCTCAAAGGGTTAAATAAATAACCCTTAAGAACGCACTTTTGATGATATTTGAAATGCATGATTTTTTCGCTGTCTTCATCTTTACATGCGCTTTTGATTGCCTTTCTAAAATAAAGGGGGAGAGAATGCATGATTTAAAGGGGAGAGAGAGAAAGATAAATTGCACAAATCAAGGGGGATCGAATTTTAAATTTGAAATTCAAAATTTGAATTTGTACACGATTGGAGGGGGAGTGATAAGATTTAAATCATGAATGTAGGTTATTTTGTAAATCATCAAAAGGGGGAGATTGTAGAGAAAAAGGGGTTTGATTGATTACAAAATGCATGATTTAAATAACGTGTTACAAAGAAATGCATGACATGACACGTTCTTGCTTAAAACTTGCCTTATATAGTTTATATGTAATGTTGTCGTACTAACGAGCCATGAAGCTTTAAAGCTTACATCAAATGGCAAACATTTGTTGTGTTTGAACTATTTTCAGGTGCCATCATTAATGAACTAAACTAGTTCATTAAGTGAAGTACTTAGTATATTAAACTAAGTAGTTCATTAAAGGAAGCTATATTTGGAAAAGGCACAAAGACAACAAGTTGAAGAAAGGAAAGTTCTTCACCCCCCTTATATCACACGTTTTTCAATATATATATATATATATATATATATATATATATATTCAGATTTTTTTTAAAAGGCACATACACATATATTCAAACGTACTATCGACACGTTATATATTTTACATATGTACGTTAAAGTCACACCACTATACTTAACTCATACTTATGAGTATATTCAGGTCTTATATCATATGATATAAGTCATGGTGATGACAAATTCACTACGACACGTTAAAAGGTTCTAAACCGAAAGTTGTCGTATCGGACGAATACCGAAACTTCGCCAACGTGTCACGTACTTGCCATAAATAGATGGTCAGCCCCTACACTTCAAAAATGGCCACAAATTTCGTGGCTTACATGGTATGTGCAGCCATAAAATCATTCCATGTTGGCACACACAAATCATCCTCAATTAAGGCCAAATTGTAGAAATTCCAAAATTCAATTTTGACACATGTTTTAGGCGCCACTTTAAGATCAGCTAAGTGCTGAATATTAAAGTTTTATTTATGTATACTATGTGTAACATAATATATATAACATGTACAAAAAGTTGGAATTTAATTAGAGAAAAATCGGGTAATCGATAAACGTCGAAAATTCGGTTTTCTACGTACACGACACATGGAACATTTTTGGCAAGGCATATAGCATGTATCTAGACAATTTTTACATATTACATACATTTTAAAGTGTCCTGGAAAATTCAATTAAGGGCTGATTGGAATATACCATGTGTGTATAATTAAATGTGCACTATCTTACAAAGTTTGCAAAAATAAAATTAAGCACAGGAACAACCTTCATCACACGCCTATACCAGCTGTATTGGAGCATATGTGGAGCTTTGTTGGCATCTTGATTGTCCAAGAATGAAGCATGCAATGTTGGTGACTTAAAGAAAGGAACTACAAAAGGTAACATTTCAAATCTTGTCACAATTGTAATACATGCTGAAAATTTCAGCATGTGCATATGGCTGGCCGATTTTATCATCATAATGAGTCATATTTTACTTCTTGAATTAAGCGAATTAATTGGGAGATTGTATGGAAGTATTTTGAATATATTATGAAATTAAAATGGTGATATCTTTGAATATCACACATGCTGAAATTTTCAGCATGTGTGTAATGTATGTTGAACAATTTTGAGGCACTATTGGTAACCAATTTTTATTCCAAAATTGATGAAAATATTGTGACATAAATGGTGATTGAATTCTTCTTTAATTTCAAGGATTAAATCAAAGTAAACTTGGCAATATTTTGAATGAAATACAAATGTTACACATGCTGAAATTTCAGCATGTGCAAAAGGTGTTATGGCCGAATTTTTCATGGCATCTTGGAGTTATTTGCCTAGCTAATTTTGTGGGATGATCTTGTGACTTATGGTAATAAGTTTATGGCTAATTGGCACATGCTTTTTGAGGTGTAATTTCAGATTTATCTAGTCATCAAGTGATGACAACATCCATCCAATCAATGAGTGCCAAGTAAGCAAGAGCTTAATGATCATCCAATGAGGAGGTGCCAAGTAAGCAAGACAAAGTCACAATGATGCAATACACTCTTCCAAGGACTTAGAAGATAATTTTCAAGAGGATAAGAGCATCATAGGGGGCAGCCAACTTGAATAAAAAGGAAAGAAGTGAGCAAACAAAATACAAAAACAAGTCTTGCAAATTCCAAGATCAAAAACGTCTTCCATCTCTTCTTTCTACGCTCTCTTTCTTTCTTCTCTCTAAAAGCCTATTGTACTCATATTCATATACTTGAATAGGATTCATATAGACCACCACATATTCTTTTTATCATTGTAAAAGCTTGATCAAGGTGTGATCAATCTTGCACTTGCAAGGTGGTGGTGTTCGTGATCATTGTATTCTCATACAAGGTTTGTAAAGGATTGGAGTTGGTGTGTAACTCCATCAACCTTGTGGTAAGGTGTTCTTTGTGTTGTGTGATTAGTGCTAACCGAGGAAGGTGTCCTCGAAGACTAGAGTAGGTTGTTTATAACCGAACCAGTATAAAATTCCTGGGGTTATTTACTTTCAGCACTTACATTCAATTTCAGTACTGTTTATCATTTTTGATCACGTTGGTAAAAATAGTAAACGAATTTCAAAAATCACAAAACTTTTTAGAGTTATAGCCACATGTTTTAAGGTTCTTTTGGCGCAAGTTTTAACCCTTTTGGACAAGTATAAGTCATCCAAACGTCCAAAGTGCTGAGACTAGTGCAGTCTGATTTCCAAACTTGCAAAGGTTGAGACTTTGATCGTATTTGACTAACTTCACAAAAAAAATTTTCAAAACTGTTTCAACCTATTTAAACACAACTAATAAGGGTTTAGTCATTAAATTTTCAGAGCATTTGGAGTTAAGGATAAATAGGAATAAATTTTTCAAATCAGACTACCGGTTCTGGCAGATTTGCGCAATCTGACCACCAACGATTTTTCAAGGGGTTAGAGGTTGAATTTTGATCTGAAATTTTTAGGAGATACTCAGAACATCTGAGGCTAAGTTCTCTCCAAATTGTAAAATTTTTGAAGATCTACAACCTAGTTTTTTAAACGTTTTAAAACTAGTCCTTAAAACAGAAACTGTTTTCAGAAGTTGGGTTTTTGGTTTAAAACTATTTTAAAACCCACATTTTCCGTACCCACTATTCAAACCCCCTCCCCTTCTAGTGGTGCCTTGGAGATCCTACAGAACAGCCTTAGGTTTATTCTGTAATGATTTTCTCATAAATTTTCTCAAACCTTTAGCCAATAATATTAGATCTTTGTTGTCCGATTCAGTATCACTATCATCTACGTGATCGGAAGAGGTAGAGATGTATTTATTTAATTTAAAAACAATAGTCTTACCTTGTTTTGACGTTGATTCCTATTTTCTTAGTGTAAGTTTGTTTTCGTATACCTTTAAGGATCCGATTAGTTCCTCCATTTTTATTGATCTCGCTTCTTTACTTTCCTCAATCGCTATGATTTTGGGGGTCCCATTCGGATGGGACACTTCTTAGCAGCTTTTGAACCTTTTCCTGTGTAGAAAAAGCTTTTCCAAGAGACTCAAGAGAGTTATAAATGTTAGTCAAGCGTAAGTCCCTATCAACAATAGATTCGTTTGGTAATAACTTGAAAGACTCAAGAGTAGATATAAGCATGTTTATTTTAGCCTCTTCAACTTGACTAGTCCCTTCATGTTTCATTTCAAGAATTCTCCACATCTCTTGGGCACTAGAGCAATTTGACACATAAATAGGTTCACTTTCACTCATACCATTTAAAAGAAGTTGCATGGCTCTAGCATTCATACTTAATTTCTTTTTGTCATCACTAGTATATTCTTGTTTTGGTTTTACGACTTCTAGCGTGACACCATCAACCGTGGATAACTTAGAAGGAATAAAAGGACCATCTTCTATAATAGACCACAAGTCTATATCAATGGCCATAACAAAACGTTTCATTGTATGTTTCCATTGTATGAAGGACTCACCATCAAAAAGAGGAGGCCTTTGACTCGACATACCTTCTTGTTCGGTCTTGTGACTAGTGGAGCCATCTCACAAAATCGTTGGATTCTGTTGTAGTGAGTGTGCCTGCACTCTGATACCACTTGTAGGACCTGTATAGCACCACTAGAATGGGGGGTTGAATAGTGTGTGCGGAAATTTTGGTTTTTAAAAACTTTTGGACCAAAAAAACTCACTTCTGAAAACAGTTTCTGTTTTCAGATCCTGATTTGAATTATTTAAAAGACCTAGTTGTAAACCTCCAAAAACTATGGAATTTGGCGAGGACGTACTTTCAGATGTTATGGGAGACTCACGAAAATTTCAAATTAAAACTCCAAGTCTAACCCTTTGAAAATATGTTTTTGGTCAGATTGTTCAAATCTGCTAGAAACTGTACCCCGAATTGAAAAATTTATTCCTATTTATTGATGACTCTATATGGTCTGAAAATTTTATGATAAGACCATCAATATGTTTATTTTAGTGGGTGGAAAAAGTTGTTGAAAATTCATTTGGGAAATATGTCAACCACATTGATGTTCTCAATCTTTGTAAATCTAAAAATCAGATTGCACTAGTCTTAGAACTATGAACGTTTTGATTGACTTATACTTATCCAAATGAGGTGAAACTTGCGCCAAATGAAAACTAGGACGTGTGGCTATGTTTCTACAAAGTTTTATGATTTTTAAAATCGTTTGCTATTTTTATCTTTGCAATGAAATTGATGCAGAATGCTGGAAACTGAAAGTAAAGTGCAGTAAGTAAAACACCAAGAATTTTATATTGGTTCGGTTAAAACAACCTACTCCAGTCTCCGAGGACACCTTCTTTGGTTATCACTAATCACAAAAAACACCTTACCACAAGGGTGACTAGAGTTAAACACTAACTCCACTTTTTTACAATCAAAACAACCAAACAAACTGATCACGAACACCACCACAAATCGAATGAAGGTTTGATCACACCTTGATCAAAATGCTACAACAATTGAACGTGTATGGGTGGTATATTCAAAGCCTATATAATATGTAGACTATATGAACAATAGGCTTGAGGCTAAGAAGAAGAAGAAAGAAAGAAAGAAGAAGAGAGTAGTCTAGCTTTTTATATTTGAGAGAATGTGAATTGTAGCTTGGCCTTGTCTTGCACTATCTTCTCCTTTCACTTTGGCCGCCACCCCTAGTGCTCTCTTCCTTCTTGATAATTGTGTTTAATGTCCTGGGAAGATTGCCTTGTATAGAAGATGACACAATCTTGCTTACTTGGTGCAATATGATTGGAAGGATGACTTGACCTTGCTTAGTTGTCACTGTTGATTGGCCCACCTTGGCACCCTTATAATGAGCTGTAAATTCTGAAAAAACTGAAAACATGTGCTCAAATTCTAGTCAAATAATTACCATACAATCACACATTAATCCCCCTTCAATTTTGGAAGCAAATTGAAGACAATTAAGAGGAGAAGATTGCCCACTATGTAGACACGTGCTAAAATTTTCAGCATGTGTCTCTTTTGAATTCTTTCCTTGTGTGGTGCCCTCTTCAATTTCACCAATCTTGTGTGGCATATCCTCCACCAATTGAACTGCCAAATAAGCTTCACCTTGGCTCCAACATGGATGTAGTAGGCGTGTGAATTGGCTGCACATGTGTTGAAATTTTATTTTAAGCTTTGTCAAATAATGCATAATATTTATACACATATGGTAAATAATAATCAGCCCTATTTTGAATTTTCTAGAACACTTTAACATGTCTTGAATGTATGAAAAGTGTCTAGATATATGTTACACCTATGCCAAAAACGTCCTATGTGTGTATGTTCGTAGAAAACCGAAGTCGATTACGCGATTTTTCTCCGATTAAATTCAAACTTCTTACACATGTAATATATATTATGTCACACATAATATACATAAAATGAGATGTATATTCAGCTATAGTGGCTTAGCAGAAAACGCACATGTGCTAAAATGAAGTTAAGTTTGAATTCTCCACAAATCTAGCGCAAACTGTGGGTGATTTGTGTGTGCCAACATGGTATGACTTAGTGGCTGATTATAACATGTGAGCCACGAAATTTTTGATCATTTTTGATGTATATAGGTTGGCCATCTTTATATCACAAGTACGTGACATGTCAGTGAAGTTTCGGTAGTCACCCGATACGAGAATTTTTGGGTTTATGACCTTGTAACATGTCGTTATAATTTTGACATCGCCATGACTTATATCATATGATATAGGACCTGAATATACTCATACATATGAGGTATATATAGTGGTGTGACGTCGACGTATGTTTATAATATATGTAACATATTGGTGGTACGGCAGAATATATGTGTATAGTGCCTTTTTAAAAAAATATGGATATATATATTAAATATATATTAGGCATGTGAATTATGGGGATGAGGAGAAGACATTCCATTTTCAAATTTGTTGCCATATAGCTTTCTCCAAATATGTCTTCAGTTAATGAACTAGTTAGTTCATTAACTTAAGAACTCCACTTAATGAACTAGTTTAGTTCATTAATTGTGGCACCTGAAAATAGTACAAAGACAACAAATGTTTGCCATATGATGTAAGCTTTAACGCTTCATGACTTGTTAGTATGGCAACAATATATATAAGCATATAAAGCATGTTTATCACATAAACGTGTCAAGTAATAATTCATTCATGCTTTTCGTAAGTACGTACTATTTAAATCATGCATTTGTAAATCAGTCAAACCCTTTTTCTCAACACTATTTGTGTGTTACTATGAACAAGTTGGAAAATTGGTGTGTGTGTGTTACGCTTGTGAGTCTTTACATGTTTACATATATAAAATGGTATGTATAATGTAAACTGTACATGAACTTATCTAAAGAAAGTGTTAAAGAAACAAAAAGTGGGAATGAAAAGAAAAGTTTAAGCCAACAAGGGCTGTTTTGACTGAGAAGTATTAAAAAGGGCAGAATAATAATATCCACATTTTTCAAAAGATATGAAAGTGGGATGATTTAAAGAGGGCTATAAAATAAACTAAGAAAGGACTAATTAGGACAAGATATTAGCAATCTAAGCCCAAAAGTGGGCTGATTTTAGTGGCTAAACCGAGGCCACCCTTAAAAGGGCAAAATACGAATTTCACCTAGGAGATGATATGATAAATAAGTCAAACATTAGACCTAAGTGCTGAAATTATTAGATGTGTGAAATCAGCCCGATACTGAGCATTCTTACATGCATATGACAAAGATAGTTTTGAAACAAAATGTTTTATCATATAACATGATTTTACGAAATGTTTTATAACACGAGATGTTTCTACACGATTTTACCAGTCATGTTTGAAAGAGATGATTTTATCACATGAAAAGTTTTAAAAAGATTTTAACAAATCGTAACTTGTGTCGACTGATTCCATACGAGACAGTTTATGATATGTTACACTGTCCCGACAGCTTGCATTTTATGGTTGGAGGCCGCCTGATGTCAGGAGTAGTAGTGAGGTTGTCAGGGGAAGATATTATGAGCGCCTCTTGACACTAGAACCTAGTTGAGAGGTTGGTGTAACTTGGCATAGAGATGTTCATCTGTGGGCCTGAGTGTGACACTTTGTCTGGGACAAGGGATCTCTGCCTTCCAGATGACATCTACCCTTATGTTTTGGCCTGAGTGTAACACCGTGTCTGGGACCTGAGATCTCCGTCAAAATGCATCACTGTTACATCCATGTACACATGATGTAACACCATGGTTGAGATTCATGGTTGGTACATAGCACTATATGGGGAATTCAGTCGGCATGTCTTGTGTACCGTTTGTATAAGATATGCTATGTACATGGTTGGGACATATTTGATACGATGATAATGGTTATGTTTTGAAAGTTTTTGAAAAATGATGCATGATATTTCTTTATACGGGCATATTCTTAGGTCATCAGCAGGCATATGATGACTGGCTAGGGTAGGAGTTGTGACGCAAACATAGCTAAAAGGAATTTAACGTAAGACACAAGATAAAGGCTTAAAAGCTACCTAAGAAGAAAGTAAATATGAAAATGAAATAATTTACTTGTTGACCTTACTTTTCCGCACTTTACATGTTTACATGATATTGTTGCTACTTGTCTTATTTGCCACTATATTTGTGAAACAAAGACGCATTATGTTATTATTTTTGTACTTGTTTTCTTTAACATGTCTTCGATACATGATCCACATGACGAACCTAGGCAGAAATACTTGCTGAGCGATTCGTTATCACTCATCCCTTTTCTTTACCATATTGCAGAGGTTCGAGAGCTAGTTTCAGACACCGTTAAGGATGACCCAAGGATAGATCACCAGTGAGGAGCTCATGGGCCCAGATTATGTAGTTTCACTTATGTTATTTCAGTTTTATATCATGACTTTGTACTGGTGACATATCAGATGTATTCGGATTTAGTTATTTTGTATGATGAATGTCTATTACGCTTTGTATATTTTATGATGCTTCTGCGATTCAATACACGTTTATGTCGACATGCATATGAATGGTATCGATATCTTGCACTTCTCATAGCAGAGTACGGCGGTTGCACCGTGCCGAGACCCTAGTCCCAGGCGGGGCGCTACACTTAGGCTTATACATCTACACTTTCATGCATGATTCCTACCTTCATCAACTTAATGACATCATAGGCTTAAGGATATTCTAAAAATAACCTAAGGGTCACATGGTTATAATATGATGCATAAATCATGACTTTTCATAAAAACATAACATGACTTTACCATAAACATGCATAACTTGGCATTTCATAGATCGTAAACATAAAATGGCATTTCATAAACATGAAGACATAACATTTCATAATGGCTATAGCACTTACATAAGAATAATAAAACATATAGTACATGTACAACATAAAAAATAACTATATGTCATAACGGTGATACGTTATGATAGAGATCCCAAGTCCTGGACTCGATGTTGTTGAGAAAAAGTGTTTGAATGATTTACAAATGCATGATTTAAATAGTATGAGTTTACGAAATGCATGACAAAATTAATACTTTATACGTTTTTGCGGTATATATGTCTCATATGCTTTATATATATTGTTTCCATACTAACAAACCATGAAGCGTTAAAACTTACATCATATGGCAAACATTTGTTGTCTTTGAACTATTTTCAGGTGCCACAATTAATGAATTAAACTAGTTCATTAAGTAAAGTACTTAAGTTCTGAAATAACTAGTTCATAATCGGAGATATATTTGGACAAATATTTATGGCAACAAATTTGGAAATGGAAAGTCTCCCTCCTACTCTTCTCACACGCCTACATATATATGTGTATTATACATTCAGATTTTTTTTAAAAAGACACAATACACATATATTCCGACATACTACTGACACGTTACATATATTACAGACGTACTTCAATGTCACACCATTATATACACCTCATATTTATGAGTATATTCAGGTCTTATATCATATGATATAAGTCATGGTGATGACAAATTATAACGACACATTACAAGGTTATAAACCGAAAATTGTCGTATCGGGTGACTACCGAAGCTTCGCCAAGGTGTCACGTACTTGCCATATAAAGATGGTCATCCCATATACTACAAAAATAGTCAAAAAATTTCTTGGCTCACATGTTAAATTCAGCTACTAAATCATTCCATGTTGGCACACACAAATCACCCACAATTAAGGCCAAATTGTGGAGATCTCAAATTAAATTTTATTTGGCACATGGGGGCGCCTCTAAGTCAGACATTAGAGCTGAATATCTGCTTTATTTTATGTATATTATGTGTGACAGAATATATATGACATGTGCAAAAAGTTTGAATTTAATCAGAGAAAAATCGCGTGATCGACAAAAGTCAAAAATTCAGTTTTCTTTGAACACAACACATGGGGCATTTTTTTGGCATGAGATGTAACATGTATCTAGACACTTTTTACACATTCAAGACATGTTAAAGTGCTCTAGAAAATTCAAATTAGGTCTGATTGGAATTTACCATATATGTGTAATTATTGCGCAATATTTGACAAAGTTTACAAAAGTGAAATTCAGCAAATGTTCAAGACATGTTACACGCCTATCTCCGCCTTGGTTGAGCTTATGTGGAGCTTAGTTGGCATCTAAATTGGTGTAGAGTAAGCCACACAAGGTTAGTGACATAAAGGAAGGAACTACACAAGGTAACATTTCAAAACTTTGAAAATATAACACATGCTGAAAATTCAGCATGCTAGACTTAAGGTGGCAGATTTTTTGGCCTTGATGGAGATCAAATTTTGCTTCCCAAATTTGTAGAGATTAATTGTTGATTATTTGGTAATGTTTTAAATCTTATTTGGCACATGTTTTTAAATGTTAATCTCAGATTTTTACAGCTACTAATTGGTGACAAGACTCATCCAATCATAGAGTGCCAAGTAAGCAAAGCCAAGACATTCATCCAATCAAGTTGTGCCAAGTAAGCAAGATGGTGCCACATCTGCACAAGGCAATCTTCCAAGGACATAAAAGATAATTCTCAGGATGGAAGAAAAGCCCTAGGGGTCGGCCAACTCAAGAATAAAAAGAAGAGAAAAGAAGCAAACTAAGCCAAGACAACTCTCATATTCTATTAAGTGCAAAAAGACTCTCTACTCTCTTCTTCTACATTTCTTTCTTCTGCTTCTTCTCTCAAGCCTATTATTCTTATATTCAAACATATTGAATAGGCTTTGTTTATACCACCATACACATCTTATTTTTAAAAGGTTGATCAAGGTGTGATCGAACCTTCATCCGTTCGGTGGTGGTGTTCGTGATTGGTGTGATTGCTTGTAACGTTTGTTTAAGGGTGGAGTTGGTGTGTAACTCCAGCAACCCTTGTGGTAAGGTGTGTTTGGTGTTTAGTGATAACCGAGGAAGTTGTCTTTGAAGACTGGAGTAGGTTGATTTAACCGAACCAGTATAAAATTCTTGGTGTCTTTACTTTAATGCACTTTATTTCAGTTTCCAACATCTTGCATCAATTTCATTGGAAGAGTAAAAATAGCAAACGAATTTCAAAAATCGTAAAAGTTTTCAGAAACATAGCCACACCTCTTAGTTTTTATTTGGCGCAAGTTTTAACTCATTTGGATAATTATAAATCAACCAAAGTTGAATAGTTCAAAGAATAGTGCAATCTGATTTTCAGAGCTCCAAAGGTTGAGAACATCAGCGTGATTGATATACTTCCTAAAGGAATTTTTGAAACCTATTTCAACCCATTGAAATACATATATTGCGGGTCTTGTCATTAACTTTTCACACCATTTGGAGCCACCAATTAATTTTAATAAAATTTTCAAATCGGAGCACTATTTCTGGCAGATTCGCACAATCTGACCAAAAACATATTTTCAAAAGGTTAGGAGTTGAATTTTAATTTGAAAGTTTTATGAGATACTCAAAACATCTTAGAGTTCATTCACACCGAATTTCATAATTTTTGAAGGTCTGTAACTAGGTCATTTATTTATTTCAAATATGGATCTGAAAACAGAAACTGTTTTCAGAAGTGAGGTTTTTGATTCAAAAGTTTTCAAAAACAAAATTTTCCGCACCCACTATTCAACCTTCTTTTCTAGTGGTGCTATACAAGTCCTACAGATGTTACAACCAATCATAACGAAACATATGCCCCTGACACCTACCACTCTGGCCCCGATGTCAGGCTGGCACACCATAATATAACATAATCATAGACATAATATTGTATGACCTGTATAGAACCACTAGAAAGGGGGGGTTGAATAGTGGATGCAGAAAATTTAGTTTTTAAAAACTTTTGAACCAAAAACCTAACTTCTGAAAACAGTTTCTGTTTTCAGATCCTGATTTGAAATAATTAAATGACCAAGTTACAGACCTTCAAAAATTATGACCTTCGATTTGAATGAACTCTGAGATATTTTGAGTATCTCATAAAAATTTAAAATTAAAATTCCATTCCTAACCCCTTGAGAATACGTTCTTGGTCAGATTGTGTGACTCTGCCAGAAACAGTACTCAGACTTGAAAATTTTATTCCGACTAATTGGTGGCTCCAAATGATCTTAAAATTTTACGGAATGACCCTTAGGATATGTAATTTAAAGGGTTGAAACAGTTTTTCAAAATTCCTTTGGTAAGTATGTCAGATATGTTGATGTTCTCAACCTTTGCAAGTCTGAAATTCAGATTGCACTAGTCTCAGAACTATTAATGTTTGATTGACTTATACTTATCCAAATGGAGTGAAACTTGTGCCAAATGAAATCTAGGATGCGTGGCTATGTTTCTGGAAAAGTTTGTGATTTTTGCAAATCATTTGCTTTTTTACCGTCACGATGAAAATGATGCAAAAACTGAAAACTGAAAGTAAAGTGCTGAAAAGTAAGAACACCAAGAATTTTATACTTGTTCGACTAACACAACCTACTCCAGTCTTCAAAGACACCTTCCTCGGTTATCGCTAAACACCAAAAACACCTTACCAAAAGGGTGACTGGAGTTACACACTAACTCCACCCTTTTACAAACAATACAATCAATCACACGGATCACGAACACCACCACCGAATGGATGAAGGTTTGATCACACCTTGATCAACCTTTTACAACAAATGAAACGTATATGGTGGTATATTCAGAGCCTATTTAATATCAGTATTATATGAAAAATAGGCTTGAGAGAAGAAGAAAAAGAAAGAAAGGTAGAAGAAGAGAGTAGAAGATCCTTTTGCACTTGAGAGAAAAATGAAAGTTGTCTTGGCCTCGTTTGCACTACTTCTCTTCTTTTATGCTTGCTTGGCAGCCCCCTAGGGCTTCTCTTCCTTCTTGAGAATTCTTTTTAATGACCTTAGAAGATTGCCTTGTGTAGAAATAACACCATCTTACTTACATGGCACACTATGATTTGAAGGATTACTTGACCTTGCTTTCTTGTCATTTGATGACTGGTCCAACTTGGCATCCTTTAATGTGCTGTAAAAATATAAATAAAACTGATAAAACATGTGCTAAATAGTAGTCAAAAAATTACCATACAATCACACATTGATCCCCTTCAATTTTGGAATAAAATTGAGGACAAAAATGCTCCAAAATTCGTCCATAATAAACAACATGTGCTGAAATTTCAGCATGTGTTGTATTTTGAATTGTTTCCTTGTGTATTGCCCTCTAAAATGTCACCAATCATGTGTGGCTTATTTTCCACCAATTAAATTTCCAAATAAGCTCCACCTAGGCTCCAACAAAGCTGAAAATGGAGTGTGAAATTCCTGCACATGTGCTGAATTTTCTTTTAGTAAGCTTTGTAAAATAATGCACAATATTTACACATATATGATAAATTGCAATCAGCCTTAATTTGAATTTTCTAGAACACTTTAACATGTCTTGAATGCATAAAAAATGTCTAGATACATGTTACAACTCATGCCAAAAAAATGTTCCATGTGTTGTGTTCGTACAAAACCGAATTTTTGACTTTCGTCGATTGCGCGATTTTTCTCTGATTAAATTCAAACTTCTTACACATGTCATATATGTTATGCCACACAAAATAATCATAAAATAAAGTGTATATTAAGCTCTAATGGCTGATGGTATATGCGCCTCATGTGCTTAAAAGAATTAAATTTGAAATCTTCACAATTTGGCCTAAACTGTGGGTGATTTGTGTGTGCCAACATGGAATGCTTTAGTTGCTGATTTTAACATGTGAGCCACGAAATTTTTGGCTATTTTTGAAGTATATGGGCTGCCCATCTTTATATGGAAAGTACGTGACATGTTGGAGAAGTTTCGGTAGTCACCCGATGCGACAATTTTCAGTTTATAACCTTGTAACGTGTCGTTATAATTTTGTCATCACCATGACTTATATCATATGATATAAGACCTTAATATACTCATAAATATGAGGTGTATATAGTGGTGTGACGTTGATGTACGTTTGTAATCTATGTAACGTGTCGGTAGTACGTCGGAATGTACGTGTATTGTGTCTTTCTAACAAAAATATGAATATATATATATATATATATATATATATATATATTTTTAAATAAAGTCTCACTTATATTATTGAAAAACCTCGGTTGTGGTGCAAGGAAACCATATTACATCAAATGTATCATATGTAAAAAGATAATGAAGGGAGTTTAAGATTGCCAACCTCCAATCATATATGATATGCCGCATTCAAACCTTTCCAGGTAAAACCACCTTTGTGGATAAAACCCTGGCGAAGGAAAAAGCGTACATATTTATATGGTTGGAGTCCATAGGCAAACGAATTACAAAGGAGAAAAAATAAGTTAACAAAAGCACGTGCTCCCATATTTGCTGAGTCTCGCAATGGCAGTGATGATAGCAGTGCAGCGACATCCGTGAGTTGCAGCGAAGGGTAGCCCTCGTAGTATAACGTAAACGTACCCATGTTACCCACAAAAGAAATACATACGGTATTAATATAACGCAATAAAAGAGATAATGCAGGCATATCTTAGCAAACGTACCCATGTTGCCTGCGCTCATGTAGAACACAGGCAACTGTAGCTTAATCCATCCAAATATCCATGGGTTGTAACCCCAAGATTGAACAGTGACACAGCAGCTTTGGTTGTGCAATATGATAGCTCCAGGCTCCAGCAACAATTTAGTACATAGAGGTTCCAGCGTGCAAACAAGCAATGAAGATGTGAAACCATGAAAAAAGTAATATTGAATGTAGATGAATGAATAGATGATGGAAACGTACCAACGTTGCCCATGCACGCATGCGGCATAGGCAACCCACAAAGAGTAACGCCAATCCATTGAAAGACTTGTGATGTTTTTATCGAATGTGCAGAACTGATACATCTAGAATGAGTGCGGCTTGCACTTCACTAAGGAGGGATTGCATAGATGAATATCTTGTCAACCCAGCAGAATGATAGCCATAGCGCGCAAGCATATGTGCTGCTGTATTCGTCTCTCTAGGGGCATATGAAATAGTTGAGGCATTGAGGCGCGGAAATCCTAACGTGCGCTGCAAGTCAGCAGCTAGCTGTCTCGTACATTGCTCCGACGAAGACAAGTAGGGAAGTAAAAGATGACAATCTGTCTCAATAATTAACTGATCAAATTGCACAGCATAATATATCAATGCATATGTCAATGCCATTAACTCCGCTCGCAATAGCGTAGAACATGGAAGGATGAAGCAGATTGGAGAAACCAACTGTCCCCGATGATTGCGCACTACCGCGCCTGCTGCTGCACTAGTTCTCCCCACTGCTGCATCCACATTAAGCTTGAGCTTACCTGTAGGTTGTAGCTCCCACTTGATAATTCTATGCCGTCTTACACGAATTGGAGGAGAAAAATAAGCAGTAACCAAATGGGGTATGTTCTCACTAAACTTACTACCATTAGTTGCGGCACACCACGTGAAAATATGCTCTCTGACCCTGTGAAACAGCCGGGTGTATGAAAAATCATTATCTCCATAACGAATGCTTGTGTATTCCTTCCAAAGCACCCATGTGACCAGTGATGGCACAATGGCGCGCAATTGTCCCAGCATATGATTGCGAGAGGATGCTCTCCACCAACGCAAGAGATAATTCAAAATTGTCATGGCATTCGGTAATGGCCCAGAAAATAGTATTGATATTTCAGTCCATAACGGCTTGATCCGGGGACGGTGTAGGAACACGTGATCTCGAGAATCTGTATCCGCATGACAAAATACACATTGAGTAGGATAAATAGTCTGCCATACCCTTAAATTATCCGGTATTGGCAAAGGTTTCGCCACAGCCTCCATAAGAAAATGCTACACGCATGCGGAGATCGATTCCACCATATAAAGCGAGAATTATCCATATGGTCTACATTGAATGTTAAGAGTCTATATGCCGATTTTATAGAGAATTGACCATTTGAGTCCGGCTCCCAACAAAAACCATCTGGCGTAGCATGAACATGAGCTATCATATAATCATGAATGCGACAAATTCGTTTCCAAGTAGGAGAATCATAAATATGGGAGTAGATGGCAGATCTAGTATCATACTTACGTCGCATGAAAGCAGCCCACAATGTTTGAGAGTGGTGATATTTCCACCAAAGTTGACAGTCGTATGCTTCCTGGAGATGATGAATGCTGCGCAATCCTAATCCTCCATCCTCTTTTGACATGCATATAGAATTCCAACTGTGCCAATGATGCCGTCCATTCCATAGAAATTTTGACATTCTGCAATTGAGTGACTGAACAACACTTACCGGAAGCCTAGAGCTGGCAATGATGTGCAATGGCATGGAGCACAAAACATGGCGTATGAGAGTTATCCGACCAGTCATTGAAAGCAACTTAGACGACCAAGAGTTTAGTCTTGAATCCACATGTGAAAGCAGCGGAGCACAATACCTTGCCCGATTTATACCTTTATACAGGTAAGAGCCAAGATATTTAATGGGCAAAGAAGCAATACGCATACCTAATATCTGGGAAGCTCAAGTCGGGGAAACACCTGCACCCACCACTACTTGACTTTTGTGTAGATTAATCAATTGACCAGACGCCTGCTGATATGTCTCGAAAAACTATCGAAATTTTTGCAAGTTGCGACTGGATCCATTAAGAAAAATTACCAGATCATCTGCAAAGCCGAGATGAGATACTGATGGTACTCTACCTGCATTAAAGCCCACTAAATGGCCAGTAGAAATTAATGCGTTTAGCCCACGGGAGAAGCCTTCTAAGGCCAAGATAAATAACAACGGAGAAAGAAGGTCTCCTTGCTTCACCCCTCTTGATATCGAGAAGAACCCTGTTGGTTTGCCATTCACTAAAATGGAACAATGTGAAGATGCTAAGTTATTCATAATAATACGCACAAAGCGCTGATAGAAACCTAGCTTTCGTAAAAGCTGCTGCAAATATGACCAACATACTCTATCAAAGGCTTTGGCCATGTCAAGCTTAATCATTACATGTCCACCACGTACTGGCCAATCCAAAACATGAACCATTTCCTGCGCCAGCAGTATTTGTTCCGTTATATCGCGGCCTTTCATAAAACCCGCTTGTTTCGCAGAGATCAACTTAGGCAATAAGGTAGATAACCGTGTAGCTACCAGCCTCGTTATGATCTTTTCCATGAAATTAGTAAGACATATTGGGCGAAACTCAGCAAATTTACTCGGGCTTACCACTTTCGGTATTAGTGTAATCAGAGAAGCAGATAGCTGACGTGGTGGGCGAATGCCTAGGAAAAATTCCTGTACTGCCTTCCAAACGTCCAAATGTATCGTCTGCCAAAAAAGTCTATAAAATGAACCAGGAAATCCATCAGGACCAGCTGCACTGGTTGGACTCAAAGCCCATACTGCCTGCTTGACCTCTTGCAGTTCAGGCATCATTAATAACATGTCATTCTCTGCTGATGTAACTAATGAAGGTATGTACTGTAAAATAGATAGATGAGCCGAAGTGCTTTCTGCTGTAAACAACCCCTCAAAAAAACGAACTGCTTCCTCTCTGATATCCTCTACATCCGTGATCTCTTCATCATTGTCCTTGGTTATCCTTAGTATTGTCTGCTTTCTGCGCCGCTCTTTAACTTTCTGATGAAAAAACTTTGTATTAGCATCTCCGTCCTGATACCATTTAACATTGGCTTTCTGCTTCCAAAATAATAAAGCTCTGGTTTGCGCAAGACGCAGTTTATCTATTGCATGATGATAATCTGCCCGAGATGAGTCCGAAGGTGCTGCATCATAGACCCGCTCACACAGAGTAACCTCAGATTCCGCTGCTACAACTGCGTCGAATATATTACCAAACACATCTTTGTTCCAACTACGAAGCTGCTGCTTAAGTTGTCTCAATTTTGTGTAGAATCCCCACATGCCTCCAACAGTTGGAAAAGATTGCCATTGATGATTCACAAAATTATAAAAATCCGGATGAGTGGTCCAAGCGTCAATGTATCTGAACAACGCTGCTGATATGGAAGAGTCCATTCGAAAATCTAACAAAATGGGAGAATGATCTGATGTCGCCCTATTTAGATGCTGACAGCGAATAGCAGAAAACATGTCAAAAAAACTTGATGAACATAAATAACGGTCCAGTCGCCTCCAGACACGGCCAAACCACGTCCATCTGACCATGTAAACAAAGATCCCTGCGGTGTAAATGTCTGAAGAGAAGCGGATGTAACAAAATCATTGAAGTCTTGCAAGGGCCGAAGCGTAGGTATTGATCTGCCTTTATGTTCCTCTAGTGATAAGAATGTATTAAAGTCTCCTCCCACCAGCCATGGAATGTCATTTGTGCTATGAAGATTCAGTAGATCCGCCCATAATAATCGCCTGCTATTAATTGTGTGTAAACCATATACAACAGTACTCCAAAAAAACGTACCTGTAGGCAACCAACAAAATCGAATGGAATGATTTTGTGGCCCGACGCGTTCCTCATGCAGACTCAAAAAAGAGATTTGCCAAAATATCCAAATAGTATCATTATTAACTGATAAAGCTTGTGAAAATGCTAGCTTCAATCTAAATGCAGTTAAAAGCGATGGTCTAGACTTAGGTTCAATAACCACCAAAATGTGCAAATGATGACGTTGGACCAATAACTTTAAGCGATCCAAAGAGGTTCGAATGCCTCTAACATTCCAGATGATAATCTTCATTGAGAGGAGGGTACGTCGAAAGAGTTTGAGAGAGCTGCTCTGGACCGTGTTAAAGGCGGAGAAGATATCTCCGCTTGCCTATGCTGCCTACGCAGCAGTCGTAGTGGCACCTGATAGTGTATCTCATCTCCTTCAGCTATTGGTGTATGTGGTACATCATTGGGATTATAGATGACCAAAGGTAACCCCACTGGTTGTTCAGCTTCATGATCATCAATATGCAAACCATCATCCATCTGCGGATCCACTGGTTGGGGTGTTTGATGATGCTCTACTTCTGTGTCGGATGCTGTTGGATCATGAGAGCTTGGTTGCATAGTTTGAAAGATAGATTCATCTATACTTTTGAGACGAGATATATCCCGCGCCGGGGAGATAGTATCTAGAGCATGTAAATCTGGAGACAATAATGATGTTGCTGGGGGATTATCATTTGGCATAAAATCGTTTAAACGGATTTGCCCAGCTCTTTTGTGGACAATTTTCTCTCCATGGACATCTTTTTTTGGCGTCCATCGCTGTTGTTTTGTCTTCGTCTTATGCACCATTTCTGTTGGTGCAATTGTCTTGACAACTTCATCTCCTGTACCTTCTTGGCCGCAAGTGTCAGACATATGACCCAAACGAGAACAGCTAGTACAATACATAGGCTTATCTTCATATATCACAGTTTGTGCAATGCAACGTTTTGATGTCTGTATAAACACTCTTGATGGCAGGTCCTGGGATACAACAATTTCAACACATAACCTTGCCATAGATGGTCTGCTATGTTCAGTGGTTGCAGTATCTAATTTCATTGGTGTGCCCAACATTCTGCCTATTTGGAACAAAGCAGCGTGCTGCAGAAAATGTACCGATAAACCCAGAAACGTGACCCATAAGGGGACTATTGGGACATCAATTGTGGGATCATAGTTAGGCGTCCATTTAGTAACTCGCATATATTTACCTGATATAGTCCAGCTTTGTCGTGCGAAACATCGTAAATAATCTTTCTCCTGCGCAAAAGTCAACAAAACATGATTGTTGTCCAAAAGGCCTGTGCGCACCTCGCCTGAAAATCCAATTCTCTCTATTGCAGCGCGTATAGTTGCAATGGGCGGACGTCCATACCAAAAAGTTCCAACTAAGGAAAAGTGAAACGGGGCGGACAACTCTGCAACCTCTTCATCTGTAAATGCAATCATAGGGTTTCCTTTATATTTTTGAATCTCCTTTGGCTGGATCGATGAGGTGGATGTGGTTTTAAAGAAAGATGCATATGTTTTTGGTGGAACAGTGACTTCCGAGTTTTTCGGATCTGCGGCAGCCATGATGACGATGAAACGAGAATACAGGAAGAAAACAATGCAGAAAAAAGAAGCAATACAGAATGCTGCAATGGATTGAATGAACTGGAAACGAGAGAACATCGGCGGCAAGCATCACCGCCGCCAGGAGTCGTCATCCTGTCGCCAGAGGAGGACCATCTATGTGTCTCTATCTCGAATATATATATATATATATATATATATATATATATATTTTATTAAAAAGCGATTTATTAATTATGCCTCACTTTTGGCGGAGGAAAACCTTATTACATGAAGAAAGTATAACAGAAAATAGAAAGGTGAAGTTTCAACAGTCAAGAGATATATGATATGCCGCATTAAAACCTTACCAAGTAAAACCACCCTTGTGGATAAAACCTTGGCGAAGGAAAAAGCATACATATTTATACTCTTGGAATGTTGAGACGCTTTACAATAGAATAATGAGAAAACAGTAATGCTTATGTGAGACACTTGAAGCAGGAGATATTGTTGCCCGAGGATCATCCGAGCGCCATCCGCAGAACCTTCAGCAGCCTCGTGCGCGTGATTAGCCAAGGGAAATTTTGAGGTCGTACATGCATCGCAAAAACAGGAGAATATGTGATACAGCCGAACAATGCATAAGTAAATACAGCCAAGCCAGTGAAAACAACGCATACCAGGCCTGCCTGTACTGTCCGAAGTACAGGCAGAGGAATGAAATGAGCGCCAATCCATATGGAAGACCAGTGGAGCAGCAGCATGACCAGTTTGAAGATGTGTATATGGCCATGCATCAAAGATACATAAAAGGGCATCAAGCCGAAGCAGAAAATGTATAAGAGTTTGATAAATCAATAAGATGCGAAGCTCACCGAAGCTACTTGCGCTTAGAAAAGCACAAGCAGCGAATGCAAGTGTATGCCAATCCATATAGAAGACTTGGTAGTGTAGACACTCGCCAGAGGCAATGAAAATCATCCAGCCACAACAAATTACATTCCATGTAGAAAATAAAACAAAGGGTGCATTAATAGATAGTAATCGATAGGAGATGGCATGAAGAAGCGGGAGAAACATACCGAGTCTGCCTGTACTCACATTAATTTTAAATCGGCCTGATGGTGGAGTATGCCATCTGATTACCTTGTGGCGTGGAGATCGAATCTTTGGAATCCAAGACAAAGACGCATTTGGTCCTGCAGCAAGTTTGGAACCATGGAGTGTATGAATCCACATATCAATGTCAAAGTGGATAGTGTTCCGGAGTGCCAATAAAGAAAAGGATGTAGTGTTCCCATATACTAAACTAGCGTAGCAGCGCCATATATTATGCACTAGGATACCCGGGACAACGATTTTAAGAACCCCAAGGATGGAAGAATATGAGGAGCGATACCACCAAGATAGTAGATATTAACGCAAAGTCATAGTAGTGAGGTAGACGCCATGCAACTCCGTCGCGAAGAAAGTCCATAATAGTCTAATTGGCTGACAATACAGGAAAACATGATCTACTGTGGCAGAGTGTTGTTTACAAAAAGGGCACTGCGTTGGACGAGCCGCAGAATAAGTGTCAATGTAATCTTCAAATGGCAGTGCTGAGTGAAATAAATGCCAAAGCAGGATTTTAATGGTGGGCGAATGGTGCTTGAACCAAATGAACTTAGCTGAGAGTATCGTTGGCCGAGATGGGCGACAAATATCATAGGCTGATTTTAGCGTGAATTCACCCAAAGGTGTTGGCCGCCATGTAAGATGAGTGCCCACACCTACTGTTTGCGAAGTACATACATCATGGATATGACAAATTAGTTTCCAAACCGGTGAATCCGGTAGACGTGACCGAAAATCTCCTCGATGGCCATAGTTAGCATGCATATACCGACTCCACAAAGTGTCATGTTTCTGATAAAGCCACCATATTCTGCAGTGATAAGCCTGCTGCAGCATGTGAAGATCCCGTAGTCCCAAGCCTCCTTCCTCAACAGGCAAGGTGATTTTTGACCAAGCCACCCAATGATGTCGTTTGCCCCAGTAAAAAGTGGCCATCTTCCTGTGTATCATTTTAATGACCAATTTTGGCAATCCTCCTGCAGCCATGACATGGAGAGGGAGCGAAGAAAGTACTGAACGCAATAAAACTAAACGACCCGCTGATGAAAGGAGGCGGGAATGCCAACCATTTAATCGATCATCAAAATGCTGTAGCAGTGTAGCACAAAAACGTGATCGATTTATTCCCTTGTGAAGACAGGAACCAAGATATTTAAACGGTAAAGAAAAGAGTCGCATGCCCAGTATGACTTGTAATATGCACACTCGACGGGGCAGAAGACGCGCCGATGGTATGAGACTACTCTTTTGAAAGTTAACCTTTTGCCCTGAAGCAGTTTCATACTCCGTTAAGAATTTGTGAAAATGATGTAGGTTCCGCTGTGTTCCTTGCAGTAAAATAAGAAGGTCATCCGCATAAGCTAAATGTGTTATTGCGAAAGGAATACGGCCCAAACGAAATGGCTTTATATAGCCCGCCGCTACTAATGATGTTAGCCCTCTGCTGAAACCTTCCGATGCCAGAATGAAAAGCAAAGGAGATAGAGGATCTCCCTGTTTGACACCTCGATGTGGGCGGAACTTAAACGATGGCTCTCCATTGATCAAAACCGATAAGGTAGTAGTGCGCAAATGGTTTAGGATAAGCCGAGAGAAAAAGCCAGAGAAACCAAACTGTAGCAAAAGACGCTCTAAATAATCCCAACTTACCCTATCAAAGGCCTTCATCATATCCAATTTCAGGCATAAATGTGATGCACCACTGTCCAACATATGGACCATTTCTCTTGCCAATAAAACCTGAGTAGAAATATCATGACCTGGTAGGAATCCTGTTTGTTCTGCTGAAATCAATTTTGGTAGCAACATTCCCAAACGTGTGGCTATAATACGGGTGCAGACCTTACTCAGAAAATTCGTTAGACAGATAGGCCGAAAATCACCGAACGTCTGTGGGGATTGCGTCTTAGGTATCAGAGTAATTAATGCACTAGCCATAACCGGCGGCTGTGGAATACCCAGAAAAAACTCCTGCACAGCCTTAACAACATCAGAATGTATGATAGACCAGCATGAACGATAAAACATACCATGGAACCCATCCGGGCCGGCAGCACTATGCGGATCCAAATGCCACACTGCCTCCTTAACTTCAGTCTCAGTAGGGAGCTGTGTCAGGAGAATATTATCCGCATCAGTTACCAGCCGAGGGATGTACGAAAGTATAGTAGAATGATTCTGCGTTGGCGCCTGGGCAAATAAATCTGTATAGAAAGTGACTGCTGCAGCCATGATGTCACTCGGATTTGTTAAAAGTTGGCCTTCGGCATTGCAGATGTGTTGAATGCGCAAGTGTGCTCGCTTACCTTTGACAATAGAATGAAAGTATTGTGTATTCGCATCACCATCCTTGAGCCATTTAACCCGAGCTTTTTGCTTCCAAAATTGCAATTCTGAATTAGAAGCGCGAAGATACTCAGCCTTGGATCTATGGTATGCCTCTCTCGCTTCCACAGTCGGATGTGCATCCAAAGCAGCCTTTGCATGATTGAGTTGATCCTTTGCATGTTTTAACGTGTTAAAAATGTTGCCGAAGATGTCCTTATTCCACCGTTGGATATCTTTTTTGAAAGAAAACAATTTATTATAGAAACCGCGCATGCCTCCAGTAGTGGGATATGATAACCATGCCTGCTGCATATAAGAGTGAAAGTCTGAATGATGTAACCAGGAGTCCAGAAATCGAAATACACGTTTGCTAGATGACACACTGTGTCTACATAAAAGAAGTAATGGCATGTGATCGGAGGTAACCCTCGGCAGATGCGACAACTGTATATCCGCAAACCCATCCTGAAAGGCAGAATTTAGAAAAAGCCAATCCAATCTACGACGTATACGACCAAGACCTCTGCCGTCTGCCCAAGTGAATCTAGAACCTTGGTGCGGGGACGCCATGAGGGAGCAGCGTTCTATACAGTCATTAAGGTCTTGTAATACTGCTAAAGACGGAACAGAATGGCCACTATGATCCTCGATTGTACGAAAAGTGTTAAAATCACCACCTACCAACCAGGGCAGCTGACATGAGTCAGCAAAGTCACATAAAGAACGCCAAAGAGGTCGTCGCTGGAGTGGCGTATGTTTCGCGTAGACAACCGATAATACAAAGGTCCATTGTAATGAAACCGATCGAATAGTGAAGTGTACCACCTGTTCCTGGTCCTGAGTAGTAAGTAAACGAAACTCAGTATCTCGCCAGAAAAACCATATACGTTCCGATTGGGAAACATAAAAATGTGAAAAACCAAGCTGTAAGCATATCCATGTATACGGGAGGGAGCATGTTTGGGTTCAAGCAAAGCAAGTAAATGTAAAGGATGATCAATAATCATTTGTTTTAATCTAGGTAAAGAAACACGCATGCCTCTGATGTTCCATATAATGGCATTCATTGAGAAGGAGAGGAGGAACTTCCCTGTACGACGTGCGATGCACTACGGGTTAAGATTGTGGATGGCGGAAGAGGAGGTAAATCTTTTCGCGCCCTTCTCTTACGACGTGGGACAACTGAAATGAATTCAGTCTCAGCCGCATGTTCCTCTAAACGTGATATTAATATCTCCTCATCAGGCGATGTCGGAATGAATTGCATGCGACGTGCGACATCCTCCGGGACCGTAGGGATATCCTCAACATGAGCATCAGTGGGTAAATCGGTATCTGAAGAGTGACCCGTTTCTATGGGGTTTAGGTCAGTGGATAGATGCTGATCAGTGGCATCACAAAATTCCTCCTCCAACGGGGCAGTTGTTGCATGATGTAGGGTTGTGTCTGAAGGAGGGATATCCCCAATATCGGGCTGGTTAGTTTGATCATTATTTTGAACAATAACATCTGAGTTTGGCAGAGCAGATTCTGACGGCTTCTTCTTGACTGGCGTCCAGCGCTGCCGGGTGGGTTATGTCTGCGGAGGAGGCGGCGGCGGGGGAGGCGGCGGAGGACAATGATCGGTGCTGCTATCCTTCGGAGGGCATGCACTCGTTGAATGACCAAGCCGATGGCAGGAAGTGCAGAACAATGGTAGGTCTTCGTAAACTATGGATTGTAAGATCAACCTACCCTTAGCCTGCAAATATATCTTCTGTGGAAAATCCTGAGAAACGTCAACCTTAACACAAACACGAGCCCTTGACGGTCTTAAACCGTTCGCAGTTGCAACATCTAACTTCAATGGAGTCCCAATCGGCCTGACCACTTCAAAGAGGGCTGCACGATGGTGCAGATGAATCGGCAGGGATGGCAAGGCAATCCAAACCGGGACTATAGGGACGTCCGCCGACGGATCAAAATCCACTGTCCACTTAGTGATTCGCATATGACACCAAGATATATGCCATGAACGACGATAGAAACACCGCAAGTAATCTGCTTCATTGCGGAAATTTAAAAGGATATGAGATTGATCAATGAGTGTAATGCGTAAATCTTGATGAAATCCAATCTTCTCAAAGACTTCACGTATTATTTTCAAGGGCGGACGACCATACCAAAAAGTTCCAACCAAAGAATACCTGTAAGGCTCTGCGAAGGCATCCATCTCAGCATCAAGAAAAGCGATCATAGGGATGCCTTTATACCGGGAAACTGGTTTCGGCGCGATTGAAATATCGGAGACACTGCTGGAGCCGCTGACCACCGCAGCGAAGGTTGGTGCGGTAGCCATAATGCCGACAGTGCAAATTCGGATCAGAAATGAGGTGTTTCGAGAAAGGTTAGGGGTGGCTAGTATAGCAGATAAGATAAGGGAGGAAAGACTGAAATGGTTTAGGCATGTCAAGCGGAGAAAGACAACGGCGTCTGTCAGAGCAATTGAAAGCCTCATTGTAGAGGGAAACAGGAGTAAAGGCCGGCCCAAACTGACTTGGGATGAGCGGATTAGGCATGACCTACTAGATTTGCACCTCTTGAAGACATGGTCTAGGATATGAGTTCATGGAGGCAGAGGATTAAGTTTAACGAGGTATAAGCCAGATATAGGGGCACCTTAGAACATATTTAGAGGCGTAGAAAAGCGTAGATACTGTCTACGTTGTAGGTTCACTTTGCACTTGTTTGTTTCTGTTTTGGCGTTGTCTTGCATTATATGTATATATACACGGTATGAGTATTTTAATATAGACAGCCTCCTCTTTATATTTTCTGAATTACATCACTAACACACTAGCACATTATATCCCTATTATAGTGCTATTTGCAGGCACATATAGAGTCGGGGTCTCACTCGAAGCAAACTCTCAATCCCTTGCGATGAGGTATTGTTTGCCTGGCGCTTACCCTTCCCAGACCCTAGCGATAGCTTTTCCTGCCGTTGGGATATATTGGGTATGATGATGATGATGATGATTTTGTAAACTCATACTATTTAAATCATGCATTTGTAAATCATTCAAACACTTTTTCTCAACAAATACAACATAGTGTGTGTCGTTGGATCAATCATCTCATGTTTATAATTCATTACACATAGGAACTTTTAAAACATGTGATGCGATAAAAATAATTTTTATCATCTTTTATTTCATGCATGGTAAATTTCGGCCAAAAGGGTAATTTGGTCATTCTTGTAGCGCCCCGCATCGGACCTCGTCCGAATACGATGCACCCGCCGTACTTCACTACAGAGAGTACGAAGCGTCATGCATAACATGCGAAAATCCATAACTTAGATCATGGACTCCCATGTTAACATTTAACATGGTAGTAAAATTTAGGCAGAATTAAAACTTTGAAATAAACATGCATACCGAAATATTAAATCCCCAAAACATTAGTCCAACAAAACAAGATAAAACAGAAATCCCAAAGGTTCAAACATAGTTCATAGTACAAACATCATATCAACACAAAAGTCCTTAAGCATCACCTCCTCCTGACTCCTTGACTAAGGGTACGGCACTCTCGGCTCATCCTCGATCCACTCAACCTTAGCATTCTCTGGCTCTAGGGAAAAATAAAGGTATGGGTGATAAAAATCACCCAGCAAGCATACAATAAACTACCATGAAATAAATAAAGAATCATAACATGAATGGAAAAAACCCCAAGAAACTCAAATTGTTAATTCATACCTGACCTTTAATCCTTGATCCGCTGAAGATATAGCCTAATCATAATTTAAGTAGTACCATTCTGACAGTATCCTATCCCTTCCTAACTTAACCGTCCTAACATGCAAAGTGCACATGAAATATGCAAGATGCAATGCATGATGTCATGTCGTGGTAAAATCATCATTTGGTCCCATAAAGCAAGCACATTAGAAAACAGAGTGTCATATCAATTAACCCCGGATCTGAACGGGTCCATAACATATCATCAGACCAATTAACCCCGGGTCTAGAATGGGTCCAGAACATATCATCAGGCCGATTTACCCCGGGCCTGGATCGGGTCCAGAACATATCATCGGACCAATTAACCCCGGGTCTAGAACGGGTCCAAAACTTATCATGTCATCATACCTATTAACCCCGGGTCTGGATCGAGTTATGAGCATGCTTAGCCGGCAAGGAAGTCATAAAGCATTTCTTTTGAAAATCATTGGAGCATAAATAACTTACGTGCATTACGAAAACTTGCTTGCTTGAAAAGAACTTGCTTGCATACGGAAAACTTAGAAAAAAATCAGATTCATGATGCACATGATCATGCGTGATACATGGTATGAAATGCAATGCAAGTCATGGCATAAATTATCTAAAAATTATTTAGAACATGACATAGACATAATCCCCTGAGCTGAAAATTTTCCTGAATTTACGTTATGTTCATAAGGCCTCCAATATAACAAATCAGGCCTATTTTCATAATCTCTTGCCTTACACATGCATAATGGGGTCCTATCTACAGGCCATGAAATTTTTGTAACGTTTCAAGCTGAGTAAGACCCTTAAGTCATTAAGTCGCTAAAAAGTGTACTGCTGAATCCAGCACTACAGTATCCATATTTTCCTTAATTTCCAAAACCATAAAATCTTAACTAATTTGGGCCAACACCTGGAAAACACAGTAAACACATCAAGGAGTAATATGCATATGCCCAAACAGTTCATACATGTCCAAATCCACAAGACTAAGGCCTCCCAACTTATTCCATAATTCTGTCCTGTTTTCCTGCTTTGTGACGCCAACTTCAATTGAGTCGTTACCTCTCAAAAAACTAATTCCAAGTTGATAAATTTACATGGACATGCTCATCTATGTCCTAAGTAATTACAAGAAAAATTCCAGAGCAATCAAATAACTTTAGAGGGGTCATTTAATTATTTTCCCAAAATTGGTTACGTGCTGATTCTGGAGTGACCAGTTTTACTAAAAATTTCATTGCTCATTTTGCACTTTATAAAGTCTACCCTTGGTACAACTAATTCATGCCTCACCTAGCTTCCCTAAACAGCCTGTTTTCTTGTGCCAAAAAGGACTCATGTCACATTTCAAATTGAGTACAAATACACTCATGTAACAAATCATTCAAGCATGCCAAAACAACTTTGCAAAATTACATACAACACACACGCCATCTTCATACTTCTCTTGCTTCACATAAAATCTATTTTTGCCAAGAATCAATTTGCTAATACATGCACCATCCTAAAACAACCCTCATATCATATTGCATGCAGGCAAAGAACTCATCTTTAGAAGAATTATTCACATGCAAGTCACTTTTCTTAAAGAACCACTAAGTTCCCTTGCTTAACACTTAGTATCTTCAACTAAAATTCATATCTTAAAAATAGCTAGTCATTCAAGTCATTAACTCCTTAAATAAATCATGAAAGTCTAGAGTATACTTGCCTCTTCAAACTAGAACCTTCTTTTAGCCTGGATCTTGGATGAAATGGGTTGAAGTTTCCTCCACTACTTCCATGTAGCATACGATTTTGATGGAGGAAAAAGGAGGAATATTAGCAACCATTTCAAATAAAGAATAGAGCTAAATTGATGCTAGATTTGCATGCCAAAATGAAGCTTGAATGGAGTTTAAAAAGGAATTCAAACCACCAAGAGGCTGGCACCACTTAGAAGCTTGAAAAGTTTGCACCTAGGGACCAAGGAGGTCACAATTTTGGGCAAGAAAAAGGGAACCATGTGAGCTTCATTCTTTGGACTAAGAAATTCACTTAAGAAGCTTGGAGTGTGACTTACCTAGACATTTCTTTGAAGCTTGAAGATGAAAATAGTCTTTAATCTCCTAGCTCCAAGGGGGCCGTATGGTAGGAGGATGATGGTGATGAAATAGCCTAAGTGTTCAATGCTCTCCAATGTCTTGCTTGTGAACTTCTTGAGGGTGTTCAATGTGGAGATGGAGAAGAAGCTTCGAGGTAAATACAAAGAAGGCTTTAGGGTGTGGAAGAGGGAGGGGGCCGGCGCATGGGGGAAGAGGGAGACAAAGTGGTGCATGAAAAGTAAGAAAAGTAGTCTTGGTCTTGTAAATGGCTAGCTTTTGCTTCCCATGATTGCATTATTTTATTGTTTAAATTATAATCTAATTAGATATTTTTAATATTAAGAATAGGCTAGAAAAGTGGAGAGGGTTCTAGAGACCCTTTGGGTTGGCCGAATTCTTGGAGGCCTTGGGGAGGGCATTTTTGTCATTTCACATTTTTTTCATAACACATACTTATATAATTATACCATTATTTATATTATCTAATTTCTTGTATATGTTTTTAGGTTTGCTTTTATGAAGACCATTTTGGTTAGCCTTCTTATAAAAGGAAAATACTCTAAGATCCTTTAAGGCTTTATGGCCGAAATTCCAGGGTCTTATATAACTTAATAAAATGTACTTGGAAGAATTAATATTTCATTATGCCACTTCATCATAGTTTCAAGTACAGTACGGTTGGGGTACAACATCCTCCCCACCTTAACATAAGTTTCGTCCTCAAAACTTAAGAGAACTAGTCAAAAAGGTGTGGGTATCGACTTCTCATGTGTTCCTCAGTTTCCCAAGTGGCTACTTCTCTGGCATGGTGTTTCCACTGAACTTTCACCATAGGTATAGATCGCTTCCTCAACTTCTTCTCTTTCCAATCAATGATCCTTAGGGGCTCCTCTATATAGGACGCATCTTCTTCATTCTTCAGCTGCGGATCCTCAAGAATGTGACTTGGATCATAAACATACCGGCGAAGTTGGGAGACGTGGAACACATCATGTAACTGGGACAGTGATGGGGGCAACGCCAAGCGATTTGCAACTTCACCAACTCTCTCCAGAATTTCATATGGTCCAATGAATCTTGGGCTGAACTTCCCTTTTATGCCAAATCTCTTGATCCCCTTAGATGGAGAGACATTTAAGAAAACTTTTTCCCCTTCTTTAAACTCCAAAGGTCTCCGTCTTTCATCAGCCCATATCTTACTTCTATCTTGTGCCGCCTTCAATCTTTGCTGAACAATCTTTACTTTTTCTCGAGTTTGCTCTACAAGGTTGGGTCCCGCATATATCTTGTCTCCAATTTCGTCCCAATAGAGTGGGGACCGACATTTTCTCCAATACAAAGCTTCATAGGGTGTCATCCCAATAGATCTGTGGAAACTGTTATTGTAAGAAAACTCAACCAGCTTAAGACTCTTATCCCAGCTTCCTCCAAAATCAAGAATGCAAGCACGAAGCATGTCTTCAAGCATTTGGATCGTCCTTTCTGATTTGCCATCCGTCTGAGGATGAAAAGCAGAACTCATCCTGATTTCAGTGCCAATTGCCTTTTGAAAGGCTGTCCAAAATCTAGAGGTAAAATGGGGGTCACGATCACAAATAATACTTATGGGCACACCACGCAAGCAGGCAATCTGGTCGATATACATAGAGGTTAACTTCTCCATAGATGCCTTAATCGACATGGCCACAAAGTGGGCAGACTTGGTCAGACGGTCCACAACGACCCATATAGCATCATTCCCATACTTAGTCCTGGGTAGATTGGTCACGAAATCCATGGTGACGTGGTCCCACTTCCATTCAGGAACTTCTGAAGGTTGCAGTAACCTGACGGGTCTTTGGTGCTCAGCTTTTATTCTTTGACAAACAAGGCATCACTCAACAAATTCAGCTATTTGGTTTTTCATGCCGTGCCACCAAAACCTTTGCTTGAGGTCCTGATACATCTTGTTAGCTCCAGGATGCATAGATAAGTGCGAGTTATGGGCTTCCATCAAGACTTCATCTTTAATCTCCTTGTTCTCAGGTACACATAAGCGTCCTCTGTACCAGAGACTGCCATCGCTACGGGCTTCAAAATCATTCAGTGGCTTATCTTTTATCCTCTCCTTGATCTTCCTCGAGGCTTCATCATTTCCTTGGGCCTCTTTATCCTATCAATCAGTGAAGGAACAAGAACTAATTTGTCGAACACTTCGTCCACGGAGTCAACTTCTTCAAGGCCAAATTCTTCCATGTCTCGTTGAAGAGGTGGTTGACGTGGGTGACTTGTCTTTCGACTCAACGTATCAGCAACTTTATTGGCTTTCCTAGGATGGTATTGAATTGAGAGGTCATAATCTTTAATCAACTCCAGCCATCTGCGTTGCCGCATATTCTGTTCCTTCTGTGTAAAAAGATACTTTAGGCTTTTGTGATCCGTAAAGATTTCACATTTCTCACCATACAAGTAATGCCTCCATATCTTTTTTTTAAATGAAGCGAATTTGTTATTGCAAGTCCTCACTTATGGTGGAGGGAAACCATATTACATCAAATCTAGTATCATCATAAGAAAATAACGAATGAAGCATAGCTAGTATGCGCATCCGCCAATCATATACGATATGACGCATTAAAACCTTGTCAAGTAAAACCACCCTTGTGGATAAAACCTTGAATGGGGTAGTTTTGCTCGAATGGGTTCAATTGCCGGGATGCATAGGCTATCACTCTATCCGTCTGCTTAAGGACACATCCGAGACTGTTCTTTGAAGCATCACTGTACACAACATATTTCTCGCCCGGAATGGGTAGGGTGGGAAGGAAGACTTTTGTGGATTCTTGAAGGGAGTGGCCAGCCTAATGGGTAGGGTGGGAAGGAAGGGTTTGTCTTGTTTGCCATATAGGAAAGAGTGGGAGAAAATGTGATGATTGAGTTAAAAGTTTGTAGGGTTTTGTTGTGTAGTTAAAGACAAAAGAAAAGAAAATTTTTCTTCCTATTTGCATGGATGAAAATCGTCCAACAAGAGGATTAAGTCGGTAGAATAGGACAAAATACCATCACTTGCTTTCTACACAATTTTCTACACTTGATACATCGTTGGGGTATTTTTTAAACCACAATTTCTTTTTCCTTTTCTTACAAGTTGGCCAATTTACATACGTATATATGTGTATTTTCATTTTCTTTTCCTTCTCTTCCAAGATATTTTATTATATCTTACTTAATTTTTCTTTTATTTAAATGATTCTAATTTCTTGTGTCATGTCTTTTTATTGAGTTTAATTTAGTCTAATGGCTTAAATTTTTTCCGACTAATTTATTTAAATCTTGTCTATGTTCGAAAATGTTCGTTACCTAGTTTCGTCGTATATTGATATATTGGTTACTTTATCGTTCCGAGCGTTTCTAACCATGATATATACTACCGATCTACTATTAAATTTCTATTCAAGTTTTTATTCCACTGAAATTTTATTGATATCGCACTTTTATTTCCTTTTCTATTATCTTAATTCCTTTTCTAACGACCTAGAAATGCGGGTCGTAACATCATTTGGCTCAAACTGACTGCAAAAACACTTGCGTATATGGAAAGTTAGAGAATGGTTGAATATGATTATAAAGGCTAATGCTAAACATGGAAAATGTGATATCAAATGATTATAATTTTCCTGTATTTGTAGCTCTACCACCAGGCTTTAAGGATTATGATTATCCAGGGCCCTTTATGGACTTAAACATCTAAAACTTCGTATGAGAAATTGAGTGATTTCCTTCTTAAAAATGATATTTTTAAAGGAAAAGTCGATACTACCGTGTTTATTAAACTACAAGGAATAAGTCATTCACTTGCTCAAATACATGTTGATGACATTGTATTTAGTGCTACTAATGATTGCCTTTGTAAGTACTTTGCAAAGCCAAAGGAAGAAGAATTTTAGATGAGCCTGATGGATGAGCTCAACTACCTCCTTTGGGCTTCAAATCAAGCAAACAAAGGATGGAGTGTACATCTCTCAAACAAAGTACGCCAAGGATCTTCTCAACAAATACAAACTTGAGGGCGAAAGAAATGTAAGCACACAAATGAACACAAGTTCAAAGCTTGATAAAAGTGAAAACAAAAAACCGGTCAAAGGTAACAAAGCATAATATTTGATTGGTAGTTTAATTTGTTTGACTGATAGCCTGCCATATATATCACATGCTATGTGCTTATATGCTAGATTTTAAAGTATGCTTAAGAAATTCCATCTAGCCTTAAAACGTATTTTTTGGTATTTAAAAAATTCATTGAACTTTGTATTATTCTATCCTAAGAATAGATGTTGTGACTTAAAAGGGTATAGTGATTCGAAATATGCTAAAATTCTTGTTGATGAGAAGAGTACCTCTGAAACATGCCAATTTCTTGGAGATTTCTTGGTTTCTTGGTTTCTAAGAAACGAAATACTGTATCACTTTCTGCGGCAGAATCCAAATATGTGTAGGACACATCATGGTGTGCAGCAATTGCTCTGAATGACACACCTTGAATGATTAGAATGTAAGTGCCTATCTTTTGTGAAACATCTCAGCTAAAAGAGTAGCACAAAATCCGATTTATCCTAAGTAGAACTAATCATATTGAAGTTAGACATCACTTCACAAGAGATTCTGTGTGATAAGGTTTTTTTGGTTGAATTTTTTCAACTAAAGAAAAATGAGCAGACATATTCACAAAACTACTTCCAATGGATGCACCTGAATGAATTAATAAAATATTCACCTGAATAAATTAAAACAAGATTGGTGATGATAAACAATGGGTAAAAATTCAAAAATATAAAAACTCAGGGAACATGTACACCGATCGATCCATGTACCTACCAGAACATCGATCTCCACATCGATTGATCGATGTGAATGGGTTCAGGGACTATAACACATGTTTAAAAGCCCAAAAAATACACTATTGATCATTCAAATCCGGTTGATTCAACCCTGATTCCTTCTAATTTATTTCTTCCCTCAGAAAAATGATGTCTTACACTCTCTCAAGGACTAAATGATGATCCAATAGGAAGATGCCAAGTAAGAAAGGCATTGTCACAATGATGTCTTACACTCTCTCAAGGACTTAAAAGACAATTTTCAAGAGGGGAGAAGCCCTAAGGGGGGACGGCTGGACATGTTAAAAAGAAAGAGAAGAGAGCAAACAAAATAAGGCCAAGCATTGCAAAATCAAAGTGATCAAAAGCCTAGTTCTTCTTCTTCTACATTCTCTCTTTCTTTCTTTCTTCTTGTAAGCCTATTGTATTCATATTCTTTCAATCTTGAATAGGCTTGAGATAAACCACCATTCATATATCTTTGTAAAAGATTGATCAAGGTGTGATCAATCTTCATTCTAGCAAGGTGGTGGTGTTCGTGCGCAATTGTATTTATCATACAAGGTTTGTAAAGGGTTGGAGTTGGTGTGTAACTCCATCAACCCTGTGGTAAGGTGTTTTTGAGTTGTGTGATTAGTGTGAACCAAGGAAGGTGTTCCTTGAAGACTGGAGTAGGTTGTTGATAACCGAACCAGTATAAAATTCTTGGTGTTATTTACTTTCAGCACTGATTTTCTGTTTCAGCATGTTTACTGTTTTTAATCACCTTCGTAAAAATAGTAAACGAATTTCAAAAATTACGAAACCTTCAGAAAACATAGTCACACGTTCTAGGGTTCTTTTGGCGCAAGTTTCAACCCTTGTGGACAAGTATAAGTCATTCAAACGTCCAAAGTTCTGAGACTAGTGCAGTCTGATTTTCAGGCTTGCAAAGGTTGAGACTTTGATCGTATTTGACTAACTTCCCAAAATAATTTTTCAAAACTGTTTCAACCCATTTAAATATAACATATAAGGGGTTACTGGTTAAATTTTCAAAGCATTTGGAGTTGTGTACAAATTGGAATAAATTTTTCAAATCAGTGTATCGGTTCTGGCAGATTTGCGCAATCTGACCACCAACGAATTTTCAAGGGGTTAGAGGTTGAATTTAAATCTGAAATTTTTAGGAGATACTCATAACATCTGAGTCTAAGTTCTCTCCAAATTTCAGAATTTTTGAAGGCCTACAACCTAGTTTTCAAAACGTTTTAAAACTGGTCCTGAAAACAGAAACTGTTTTCAGAACTTGAATTGTTCAAGTTTAAAGAAATTTTAAAAACCACATTTTCCGCACCCACTATTCAACCCCCCCTTCTAGTGGTGCCTTGCAGATCCTACAATTGGTATCAAAGCGCAGGAACACTCACTACAAAGGATCCAACGATTCAGTGAGATGGCATCCACTAGTCATAGTACCGTGCAAGAAGGAATGTCAACCATAAGGCCTCCTCTGTTTGACGGTGAGTCTTTCGTTCAATGGAAGGTAAGAATGAAACTTTTCTTTATGGCAATAGATATTGATCTTTAGTCGATTATAGAAGATGGTCCTTTTGTTCCATCTAAGTCATCCACCGTAGACGGAGTCACACTAGAAGTTGTTAAATCTAGACAAGAATATACGAGTGATGATAAAAAGAAACTTAGTATGAATGCTAAGGCTATGCAACTACTATTAAACGGCCTAAGTAAAAGTGAGGCTAGTTATGTGTCTAATTGTTCTAGTGCTCAAGAGATGTGGCATTTTCTTGAAATGAAACATGAAGGGACTAGCCAAGTAAAGGAGTCCAAAATTAATATGCTTATGTCCACACTTGAGTCCTTTAAATTATTGCCAAATGATTCTATTGTTGAGATGGATTTACGCTTGACTAACATTTACAATTCTCTTGAGTCTCTTGGCAAAGCCTTCACTATGCAGGAAAAGGTACAAAAGGTCTTGCGAAGCCTTCCATCCGAGTGGGACTCTAAAGTAACGGCCATAGAAGAAAGTAAAGAGACCAAATCGATTAAAATGGAAGAACTAATCGGATCACTTAAGGTATATGAAAACAAACTTTCTTTAAGACATTCTGAGTCCATTTCTAATAATGACAGGGCTATAGCATTTAAATCAAATGAATACGTCGTAGATGATAGTGACACAGATTCCGATGATGAGGACTTAATCACAATGGCTAAAAGATTAAGAAAAATATTGAGAAAATCGATTAAACATAAGTCTACCTCATCTAAGGAACATAAAAATAAATATAAGGAAATAAAGTGCTATGAATGCGGCAAACTTGGACATTTATCATATGACTGCCCTAATAAAGAAAAACAAACAAACAAATACCCTGACAAGGATCGGAACAAGAATAGACTCGTCTCAGAACCTAAGCAAAGGAGAAGAGCATTCAAAGCCTCCACTTGGAGTGACACATCCGACTCTGAGACAGATGATACGGAAGAACACAAGGCACAAGTATGCTTTACATCTAAAGCATCAAATGAGGTATCTTCCGACTCTGATTCCGATTCTGAATGTTCATACGATGATTTATTTAGCCAATATTTAGAATTGCATAAGTTTTCAAAGACTCTTGCAAAAGAAAAGAAGCGATTAATTGAAGACAAGAAATTGTTAGAATCTTCTAACAAAGATCTTGTGTCTCAATTAAACGATTCAAAAGAAGAGTCGTCATGCATTATAAATTCATTAAAATCTGAAATTTCATCATTGTCATCAGAGAACATTGAATTGAAATCCGAGATTTCAAACTTGAAATCGAGGAATGCGCATGTAGAGAAAAAGGTGAAACAATTTGATACGAGATCCAACATGCTAGATCGCATTATTTTATCACAAAAACATGACAGTGATAAAATTGGATTAGGATACAGCGAGACAAACGATGCATCATCTAAACCATCCAAGTTTGTTTTGTCTAAGAAAGTAGACACATCAAAGGCATACGTAGCGCCTAAAATAAAGCAAAAACCTCCTCTCCCCACATCTCGTCATATCTCTTCTTCATCTCATACGGAGTATAATTATGTGCCATATAAATATGAGAAGAAGACTAGTACACCATTTATCTCATCTCATCGTGCTTCTTATCATACAAAGAGAAATCACATGCCATATAGAAAGCCACTGATGCATATGCGACATTCATATCATAAAAATGCATCTAGATCACTCCCCGTGCATGCAAACCAAAAACGAAAACCATACTATATGCATGATGGGATTCTTGGCCAAAGGCCAAACGCATTTGCCCCCAACGGATACTATGTTGCATTTTCATCATCTTTCTCACCTTTTGGAAGACCTAGAAAGGTCACCCAAATTTGGGTACCAAAAGGGACATTTTCAAAGGGTTGAATAAACAACCCTTACGAACGCACATATATGAAATACATGATTTCTTTTCTTCTTTACAGGCATTTTTTGATTTGCTTTCCAAAATAAAGGAGGAGAGAAAGCATGATTTAAGGGGGAGAGAGATACCGATTGCATAAATCAAGGGGGAGCGGATTCGAGTTTTGAATTTATGCATAATTCAAGGGGGAGAGATAGCATTTAAATCATGTACACAAGTTATTTTGAAAATCATCAAAAGGGGGAGATTGTAGAGATAAGAGGGTTTGAGTGATTTCAAAATAAGCAACTTGAATGTTTATATATATGTATAAACGTATACATATATAAATGTGTACATGTATGCATGATAACTTGCCATTACTTGCCTTATTTAGCTTATATATTATGTTGCCGTACTAACGAGCCATGAAGCATTAAAGCTTACATCATATGGCGAACATTTGTTGAGTTTATACTATTTTCAGGTGCCACCATTAATGAACTAAAGTAGTTCATTAAGTGAAGTACTTAGTTTAATAAACTAAGTAGTTCATTAAAGGAAGATTCATTTGGAAAAGGCACAAAGGCAACAAGGCCAAGGAAGGAAAGTTCTCTCCTCCTCCCCACCTTATTAAACACGCCATTTATATATATATACACTATATATTTTCAGATTTTTTAAAAGGCACATACACATGTGTTCCAACGTACTACCGACACGTTATATATCTTACGTACGTACGTTAACGTCACACCACTATACTTACCTCATGTTTATGAGTATATTCAGGTCTTATATCATATGATATAAGTTATGGTGGTGACAAATTAAATACGACACGATAAAAGGTTCTAAACCAAAATTTGTCGTATCGGGCGAATACCGAAACTTCGCCAACGTGTCACGTACTTGCCATAAATAAATGGCCAGCCCATATACATCAAAAATTGATGATAATTTCGTGATATACATGATATATTCAGCCAAAAATACTTTCCATGTTGGCACACACAAATTACTCCACATTTAGGCCAAAATGTGAAGATTCCAATTTTAATTTTGTCACATGTTTATGGTACCACTTTAAATCAGCCAAGTGCTGAGATTTAAAGTATATATTATATATATTATGTATAACATGATATATATATCATGTGCAAAAGTTGGAATTCAAATTAGAGAAAAATCGGGTAATCGATAAATATCGAAAATTCGGTTTTCTACGCACATAACATGGAACGTTTTTCTTGAACATCATGTGACACGTATCTAGACACTTTTTACATATGGTATACATCTTAAAGTGTTCTAGAAAATTAAATTAAGGGCTGATTGGAATATAACATGTGTGTATTATCAAATGTGCATTATTTTACAAAGTTAGCAAAAATAAATTTCAGCACATACACATACATGTCCAATGCCACCTACAGCTGAGATGGAGCTTATTTGGAGCCTTGTTGGCATATTGATTGGTCAAGGATCAATCATACAATGTTGGTGAATTAAAGAGAGAAGCTACAAATGGTAAGAATTCAAAGTTTGCCTCTCTTATATCACATGCTGAAAATTTCAGCATGGTAACCTTGGGTGGCCGAATTTTAGCACATTAAAATGATACATTTCATCATCTTTTATTAGGTGATTAATTGGAAGAAGGTATGGTAAGGTTTTGAATAATATTTAAATAAAATAAATGGTGATATTCTATATATCACATGCTGAAAATATTTCAGCATGTGTACAAGGTGTATGGCCGAATTTGATGAGCTTTTTGTGTCCAAGTTCATTTCTTAATTGGTAGCAATACTTGCCATACATTGTTGATTCATTTTTATGATGAAAAATCAAAGAATAATTGGTATTATTTTTGAAAGAAAAGGAAGGTTGCACATGCTGAAAAATTCAGCATGGCAAGGGTATAATGGCCGAATTTTTGGAATGCAAATGGAAGAAATTTTGGTCTTGCAATTTATGGTGTATCTCTTGACTTATGGTATGATTTCATGTTTGATTTTTGGCACATTTTAAAAGTGTATATCTCAGATTTTTTCCATGTCATCTTGATGACAACATTGAGCCAATAAGGAGGTGCCAAGTAAGCGAAGACTAAATGATGATCCAATAGGAAGATGCCAAGTAAGCAAGGCATTGTCACAATGATGTCTTACACTCTCTCAAGGACTTAAAAGACAATTTTCAAGAGGGGAGAAGCCCTAAGGGGGGACGGCTGGACATGTTAAAAAGAAAGAGAAGAGAGCAAACAAAATAAGGCCAAGCATTGCAAAATCAAAGTGATCAAAAGCCTAGTTCTTCTTCTTCTACATTCTCTCTTTCTTTCTTTCTTCTTGTAAGCCTATTGTATTCATATTCTTTCAATCTTGAATAGGCTTGAGATAAACCACCATTCATATATCTTTGTAAAAGATTGATCAATGTGTGATCAATCTTCATTCTAGCAAGGTGGTGGTGTTCGTGCGCAATTGTATTTATCATACAAGGTTTGTAAAGGGTTGGAGTTGGTGTGTAACTCCATCAACCCTGTGGTAAGGTGTTTTTGAGTTGTGTGATTAGTGTGAACCAAGGAAGGTGTTCCTTGAAGACTGGAGTAGGTTGTTGATAACCGAACCAGTATAAAATTCTTGGTGTTATTTACTTTCAGCACTGATTTTCTGTTTCAGCACTGTTTACTGTTTTTAATCACCTTCGTAAAAATAGTAAACGAATTTCAAAAATTACGAAATTTCAGAAAACATAGTCACACGTTCTAGGGTTCTTTTGGCGCAAGTTTCAACCCTTTTGGACAAGTATAAGTCATTCAAACGTCCAAAGTTCTGAGACTAGTGCAGTCTGATTTTCAGGCTTGCAAAGGTTGAGACTTTGATCGTATTTGACTAACTTCCCAAAATAATTTTTCAAAAATGTTTCAACCCATTTAAATATAACATATAAGGGGTTACTGGTTAAATTTTCAAAGCATTTGGAGTTGTGTACAAATTGGAATAAATTTTTCAAATCAGTGTATCGGTTCTGGCAGATTTGCGCAATCTGACCACCAACGAATTTTCAAGGGGTTAGAGGTTGAATTTAAATCTGAAATTTTTAGGAGATACTCATAACATCTGAGTCTAAGTTCTCTCCAAATTTCAGAATTGTTGAAGGCCTACAACCTAGTTTTCAAAACGTTTTAAAACTGGTCCTGAAAACAGAAACTGTTTTCAGAACTTGAATTGTTCAAGTTTAAAGAAATTTTAAAAACCACATTTTCCGCACCCACTATTCAACCCCCCCTTCTAGTGGTGCCTTGCAGATCCTACAACTCAAGAGGTTGAAAAATATAAAAGTGAATGGTCATCGGATGATAAAAAGAAAATGTCCATGAATGCTAAAGCTATGCAATTACTTTTAAATGGACTTACAACTTCTGAAGCAGGATATGTGTCAAATTGCACAAGTGCACACGACATGTGGAAATCACTTGTATTAAAGCATGAAGGTACTAGTGGTGTTAAAGAGTCAAAAATAAACATGCTTATGACTGAATTAGAGACTTTCAAAATGTTGCCAAACGAATCCATAACATCTATGGATTTGAGGATTACTAATATTTTCAATGCCCTTGAAGCTTTAGGGAAGTCATTTTCGAACAGTGAAAAGGTTCAAAAGGTGCTACGAAGCCTTCCTGCTGAATGGGATCCAAAGGTGACTGCAATCGAGGAGACAAAGTCAATCACTAAGATGGATGAATTGATCGGGTCTCTTAAAGTTTACGAGGTTAAATTAAATCAACGAAAGTCTGAATCGTCTAAGTCATCCGGTAAGACAATAGCTTTCAAAACAACTGAAACACATGATAGTAACGATGATAGTAATAGTGATACTGAATTAGACAATGATTTGATATTGATAGCTAGAAAACTAAGAAAAATTTTCAAACGTCCAAATAGGAATAGACAACGTAATTCTTCTTCTTATTCTTCTCAACCTAGGAAGAATAACATAAACAAATGATATAACAAAAAATTAAAGTGTTATGAATGCGGTCAAAAAGGACATATTTCATACGACTATCCCACGAAGAAAAATAATAACAACAACAACAATAATAAACAGGCCAAGGACAAGGAGGCTCAAACGACAAAGACAAAGGAGTCTAAGGCAAGAAAAGGGAAACAAGCAATGAAGGTGAGCACATGGAGCGACTCATCCGACTCAGAATCCGAAACTGAGGAAGCTCAAGTCTGCTTCGTATCCAACGAGGTATGTTCTTCTTCTGATAGTGATTCTGATAGTGACATGAGATTTGATGAAATGTATGAAGAATTCCTAAGAATGCATGCCCACTGTAAGAGGCTCTCTAAAGAAAAGAAGAAACTAGTTGAAGAAAATGACAACTTGAAGACGTCCAACTTGGAATTTTCCGATCAACTAGAATCTCTTAAACAAGAGTCTACTAATACTCTTGATTCTTTAAAGAATAAAATTGAATCATATAGGAAAGATGAACATAAGATAAAAATGGAAAATAAGATGTTAAAGTCTAAGTTAGAAAGTTGTGAACATGAAATAACACAACTTAAGTCTTCTAAACTTAGAAAAAATGTTAGAACAAATTAAATCCGGTGCAAATATGTTAGATACACTTATATCATCACAAAAGTATGGAAATGATAAAACTTGATTGGGATATAAAGAAGAAGATGACAAATTAGATAAAAAGACTAAGTTTGTATCATCAACTACAAAACAACCTTATAAAGTTATAAAAACAAACTTGTCTGCTAAATCTTCTTCTACTCCTTCTTCTTCTTATTCAAAAATAAAGATGCAGCATGCACCCATAAAAACACACACGCATAACTATACATCTAGGCCAAACTTTGCATCTAGACAACCTAAAAATTATGCCTATATGTATACAAATGCAACGAGACATAATAAAATGCATTCAACATATTATGAACCTAACTATAGGCAACACTCTTATAAGTCTTATAGGAATGCCTATGAACATACTTATACTGCGCCATTCAAGAAACAATATCGCATGCCTTATGCACATTATAAAATTCGGCCATCCTATAATGATTATCAACCATGTCAAAACATGTATAACAATGCATCTTAACTTATGTGGAATAATCATGTATATGCTAATTCTTCTTATTTTCAAAATTATAACAATGCTAAAAATGTGCCTAGAAGGTCTATTCAAGTTTGGATACCTAAGGGATATCTAAACAAGAATAATGCCCCTAACATTCAAGGACCCAAATAAAGGGTACCTAAAACTTTGTCTCCATTGTAGGATAAACGCAAGGAATGCAAGAAGGAGGCAAAGTCAAAGAATCTAAAAACTAAATGGTTTTTAGATAGTGGATGTTCGAGACATATGACGGGGAACCCCAAAATATTCATCGAATTAGAACATATCAAGAATGGAGGAAAAGTAAAATTCGGTGACAACAACAAAGGACAAGTTGTTGGAAAAGGAACAATTGGGGACCTTAACACATTTCAAATACGAAATGTGTTGTTAGTAAGCAATCTATCTTATAATTTACTTAGTATTTCTCAACTTATAGATTGTGGTTATAATGTCTCCTTTCTTCCCAATTCTTGTGATATAATAAATGAAAATGGAGAAACGGTTTTAAAAGGAAATAGAGATGGTAATATTTATACTCTTACCTTAGATAACATGTTAGATGCTAAGGTTAAGTGTCTAATATCACATGACTTAGATGTAAATTTATGGCATAGAAGATTAGGCCATATAGGAATTTCAACTATTAAGAAATTGTCTAAGAAGAATTTAATTAGAGGAATGCCTAAGTTAGACTTAGATAATTTTCAAATGTGTGAAACATGTATTAAGGGAAAACACATTAAAGAAAACTTAAAACCGAAACATGAAGTGAGTACTAGTCATGTACTAGAATTGCTTCACTTAGACTTATTTGGTCCAAGTAGGACAAGAAGTCTAGGTGGAGACTACTATGTGTGTGTCATAGTAGATGATTACTCACTCTATACATGGACATTGTTCTTAACACACAAAGACGATGCTCCATTAGCAATCGAAACCCTTATTAAGCAACTTGAAAACATTTATGAAGAAAATGTTAAAAGAATTAGAAGCGATAGAGGTGGAGAATTTAAAAATAAAGACGTAATCAAATTTTGTGAACTACATGGAATAAAACATGAATTGTCACCACCTAGAACACCACAACTCAATGGAGTTGTTGGATGTAAAAATAGAATGATTCAAGAAGTTGCTAGGACAATGCTGTGTGAAAATAAATTACCTAAATATTTATGGGCTGAAGCTGTTAGTTGTGCATGCTATATTATAAATAGGCTCACTATTAGAAAGAAATTAAATAAAACGCCTTATGAATTGCTAAACAATAGACAACCTAAGATAGATTATCTTAAAGTATTTGGATGTAAATGTTTTGTACTGAACACTAAGGATAATCTAGATAAATTTGAACAAAAGTCTATTGAATGCATATTTGTTGGGTATTCAACTAACTCAAGAGCATATAGGTGTTATAATCCTGCATCTAGAAAAATAATTGAATCCATACATGTGAAATTCAATGAAAATGCATACTTTGAAGTTAGTGATAAACATCAACATAAACAAGAAACAAATGTTGAAAATATGTTTGATGATGATGTATTACTTGAGCCTGTACTTGATCATCTAGAACCAACTCCCCCTGAACAAGACATACATAAACCCTTAGATGAAATAAATCAAGAGACTCTGCAATTGGAAGATACAACTAATGATCCAATTACATATGATAACGTTCACACTAATGAAACATTTGAACAAGATGAGGGTGAACCTAGTCAAACTAGCCGGATACAGTGCGTCTGCCGTACATCACTACGGAGAGTACCAGGCGTCAATCCATAACATATCTTAGTCTAGAATAACATATGTGGACTTCCATGCTTACACGTCATCAAGTAAGCAAAACCGAGGCAGAATAAAAACTTTTGAAAATAAAAGCGTCTAATCATCCATCATAAGTTTTACAGACATGTTCTTAAAATGCTGAAGTACGAAATTCATTGTTTCCAACACAAATTCATAAAAGATCGTCAATCATGACCGTCTCGTCAAAAACCCTCAAATCATCCTTCAATCGCTCTTCTACGGATAAGGCACCCTAGGCTCGTCCTCGATCCACTCGACCCTATTTCTTGCGGGTTCTGGGAGGAAAAATAAGGATTGAGCGACAACGTCACCAGCAAGTAAACTATAAATAATCGTGAATTAAATGGAAAGTACATACAAGAACCGAACCCCAAAAATTCGGTTTTAGAAACATACCTAACCTTCCATCCAATACCCATAAGTAATCAGCTCATAACTTATCAAAGATCATAACTTATTAAAGATCATAACTTAGGAGCTACCAAGTCATAACAACTTAGTCTAAGTAACATGTACCAAATATTCGATGAATCATTAAATGCAACATGCATGAGTATGTACATGTGATGCATCATGATAAAAATGAAGATAAGTTCTTTCGTTCTTTCTTTCAAAACATCATCGTCAAAAAAAACCAGAGTGTCAGATCTATTCTATCCGGATCTGAGGCGGTCATATTCTTTCCTTCGAATCTATTATTTTCGGATCCTAAAATGGTCACATCATCAATCATAGTCACCAGGTCTATTCCCTCCGGGCCTGTACGGTCATAACCATCATAATTAGGTCTATCCTCTCCGGGCCTGAACGGTCATAATCATAGTCAGGTCTATTCTCTCCGGGCCTGAACTGTTATTATCATCAGATCAATTAACCCCGGATCTGGAGCGGATCCTGCTGGCCAGAAACATACGGTACCGGTGGAAAGCGTTCTTTTAAAACGGAATCTTTTCTTTAAAAACGCTTTTTCATCATTCTTTCTCATAAACCAGTTTCATAAATCATGTAAATGACGATGATGCAATGTATAACGTGCACGATGCAGTTCGTGACAAAATGAGTTACATACGTACACGTATGTTCTTATTCTTTAGGCTGGAAAAATTTTCCAGATTTATCGTTCTATTCATGCGGCCTAGAATCCTCATATTTCGGCCCATCATCGTAATTTCTTATCATACATACACATACGGGTGTCCTTTCTATTTGCCATATAATTTTTGTAACGATACAAGACATGTAAGACACTTAAATTATTTAATTACCAACCGGGTACTGCTGAATTTCAGCAGTGCAGTGCCCTTTCTTTTACCTTTCTTTTAAGCCCATTAAGTCTCATTTAATTTGGACAACACCTGGAAAATTCTGTAGACATACCAATGATCATAAGCCCAAACCATACGAATAAGTCTAAGCCCACAATAATAAAGCCCCACAACCAATTCTTCAATTCTGCCAAATTTCTCCAGATTAGTGGCACCAACTTAACTTCGGTGATTACCCCTGAAAATAATAATTCTAAGCTAATTTATTTACGTAGACACGCTCACATATGTCCTATGTAATTACCATAAAAATTTCATAGCATTATAATAACTTTAAATGGGTCATTTATTCACTTTTCCAAAACGGGTACATGCTAATTTTTGGAGTGGCCAGTTTTACTACGAATTTTATTGTGACCAAACCGTAAGTCCTTTTTCGAAAATTCTAGCTCGCATACTCAGTAAACACATAGGGATAGCTTCGTACCAAAAATCAGCCCATTTGCATTTTTCTGAGGTCCATTTTTGGGTCAATCAATACGTAACTTAAAATCTGTCCAGTCCAGTACTTCCAGCTTGACCAGTTTTACTAAATATTCCATTAAAAATAAACTATAATTTATTTTACCACAATTTCAACTCTCATATTTACTACACACATAGGGATAGTATCATCCAAAAATTATCTTAGTTGCATACTTCTAAGATCCATTTCCAGGTCATACAAAACGTCACATTATTCTTCCTTGTTCCAGTAATTTACCTTTTTGTCACCTTTCCTTACTAAAAGTATTCCCACTTGAGTTATTCTTCATAAACAACTTACTAATAATAAAATACACCTTTTTAGCCTAACTTTACTGGTTTTAATACACTCTAAAGGTCATCTAAAAGTTACTTCAAAAACAGTTTGAATGTTACACATAACACCTCTTGATCTTGCACATTTTGTTCATAATAAAATCTATTCTTGGTACATCTAGCGTGTGTGTACCACACCCCCAAAACAGCCCGTCCCTTACACAATGCAAGGGCTTAAATTTCATTTTCATCATGAACATATTACACCAAAATCATAAAGCATACATCTTGTACAAATCCTTTACCCCACAAGTTACAATCTATCACAAGAATCACATTTATCCCTCTTTTTCCTCCAACCGTCCCCCTTACATGTCAAAGAAGGGAACTTTGCCGCATTCATCTTCGATTCACATCATATTCATACTTAAAAAGAGTAAAGAATCCACCTTTAGAAGAATCTCAAGCATGCAAGCCACATTTCTTGAGGAATCCGAAAGTTCATGCTTCAAACTTAACCTTTTTACATCTAAGATTAAAACATAGTAACATCTAGCCATTCAAGCACATACTTTCACACACAAGTCATGAACATTTATAGTGTACTTGCCTTTTTCAAACTTACACCTTTCCTTAGCTTGAAATGTGTAGCGCCCCGCACCCCGGCCTAGCCGGAGTCGGTGCACCCACCGTACTTCACTAAGAAGAGTACCAGGCGTCCATCCATAACATGTCATGGTCCATGATATAATGCATGGACTTTCGCGATTACATGTCAATGAGTAAGAGAAACCATGGCAGAATTAAAAACTTCAAATTAAAAACATTCACGAGATCATTCTTAGTTTTACAACCCAAGTCAAATGTACCAAAATTCTCAAAAATAGATGTTTCCCATCACAAATACAAAACTAGTCATCAATCACAACCGGCAAGTCATGTCTCCTAATCCGTCCGTCCTTCGCTGCACTCATGGGTAGGGGACCCTAGGTTCGTCTTCAATCCATTCTACCTTGTTCCCTGCAGTCTCTGGGAGGAAAAATAGGGGGTGAGTGACAAAGTCACCATCAAGTATACTATAATAATTGAGGATTAAATGGAAAGTACGTACAAGAACCGAACCGCAAAGATTTTGGTTTAGAAACATACCTGTCCTCCATCCAATACCCGATAGTGATCAACACTTAATGCGTCAAGATCATAACTTAAGTAAGATCATTACTTAATAAAGAACATAACAATAAAAGACCGCAACTTGCATAAATCCGTAACGTATCAAAGATCATTGCTAAATGAGGTCATACTTAGGAGCTACCAAGTTATAACAACTTAGTCTAAGTATCATGTGTCACTACATGACGACTCAATAAACGTGACATGCATACATGTGTACGTGGGATGCATCATGATAAAATGAGAATATGATCTTTCATGCTTTTTTTTCAAAACATCATCATCAAGAAAACAACAAAGTGTTCAGATCTATCTTTCCGGATCTGAGGCGGTCACGTCTCTCCTTCGAATCTATTATTCCAGGATTCAGAACAGTAACGTCATCACTTATCGGGTCTATTCTCTCCGGGCCCGAACGGTCCATATCAGGTCTATTCTCTCCGGGCCTGAACGGTCCATATCGTCAGATCAATTAACCCCGGATCTGGGCGGGTCCTTACTGGCCAGGAACATACACACACACACGGTACCAGTGGGAAGCATTCTTTTAAAACAGAATCTTTTCTTTAAAAACGCTTTTCATCTTTCTTTCGCATAAAACCAATGCCATAAATCATGTAAATGACGATGATACAATGCCTGACATGTATTATGCAAACCATGACACCACGCGTTACATGTACAACTCATTCTTTATGCTGAAAAATTTCAGCCTTCTCAATCCATATACATGGCCTTAATCCCTTATGGTTAGGCCCATTAACAAGAATGCTTGTCATGCGTATGCATAAAAATGCCCTATAGAATTCTCGTGACGATACAGAATGCGTAACACACTTAGTTTAATAAATCACGAAACAAGGCTGCTGAATTTCGGCAATTCAGCGCCCCTTTCTTTGGTCTCTCATGTAAGCCCATTAAACCTCTTTTAATTTGGGCCAGCTTTCGAAACTTATTATAAACATTCCGTTAATTGGTGATTGTAAGCCCAAGTCGTATAACTAGCCTAAGTCCATTCGAATAAGGCCTTATAATAAGTTCCTCAATTCTGTCCAAAATCTCAGATTAGTGACGCCCACTTATTTATGGTGTTTACCCTTCAATTAGTCATTCTAAAATAAGTGGCTTACACAGACGGGTTCGCCTATGTCTTAAGTAGTTGGTAAATAAATTTCGCGGATTTATAATATCGTTAGAGGCATCATTTATTCTCTTTCATAAAACCGTTACATGCTGATTTCTGGATTGACCGATTTTAGTACAAATTTTAGTGTGACCACACCGTAAATGCTTTTTCCGAAATTCCTGCTCTCAAGCTTAGTAAACACCCAGGGCTAGTATCCTGCAAGAAATTAGCCCAATTGCATATTCCTAAGGTCCATTTTCTGGTTACTCATTATGTCATATAAAATCTGTCTAGCCCAGTAAAATTTCTAGCATGACCAGTTTTAGTAACAATTTCACTAAAACTAATCCGTAACTTCTTTTAACAAAATTCCAACTCCCATATCTAATATACACATAAGTCTAGTGTCACGCCAAAATTTAACTAAATTGAATGTCCCTAAGGTCTCTTTTTGGGTCTCACAAAACAGCCTAAAATCTGCCCTGCTCCAGTAAATTTCAGATTTGGTCATATTTCATTCCTATATGGCCCCAGCTTGCATTGGTTGATGTAAACACTTCATTAAGCCTCAACTCACCTTTTTCATGGGAAATTTACACGCTAAAAACATCATATGCAAGTCTATACAAAACAGTTTGTACACCACATACATTATCCTTTTTGGCCAAGCACATCACATTTCCACTAAATCAACGTTAGCAAAATTTGGTGCACACGCATCCTAGCCCCCAAACAGCCCTTTTTATGCACATGCAAGGCAAAATCACAACTCCACAAAGAGAATATTAAGCTTAATGCAGAAAAGCATAAATCTTGTTCCCACTATACCCCATAACTTATCACTTCATGCAAAAACTACCCCTATTTCTTTAACCCTCTCCACCGTATGCCCTATCCATGGAAAAGAAGGGATCTTTAGCATGTTCATCTTGGATTATCACATAATAGTGCTTAAAACCAACAAAGAATCCACCTTTAAGCAAGAACTTACACATACACACCACTTAACCCCTAGGCCAAAAGTTTCATGCATCATGGCTTAACATTTCACATCTAAGATTAAATCTTAAGGTTACTTAGTCATTCATGCAAGCACTTTCACATTCAAGCCACAAAAAGTATAGTGTACTTGCCTTTTCAACTTACTCCTCTTGAAAGATGTATGGAAAGTTGAAACCTTTCTACTCTTCTATGCATGTATCCCACGGTGGTGGAAAGGAAAAGAGGTAAATGGTTAGTTTACATCCTTAATTAAAATATACACTTAGTAAGGCTAGATGGACTTACCAAAATGGAGCTTGAGTAGTATTCAAGCCTCTCAATACTAGGATCCATAAAAGTTTGAGACTTGTTGAGCCTAGTGACCTTGAAGGTCATGGTTACGAGCAAGGAAATAGCATCATAAGTTTCCTCTTATGAAAAGGTAGATATTTTCTCAAGAAGGTTTGAACTGCTTACCTAACACCCCGTAGTCTTGGAAGAACCTAGACCTTCTTGGTTGCTCCTTTGTCCGTGTGGTTTGGAGAGAAAGGAAGAGAATGAACTCCTCTTGCACTAGAAGTCTTTTGAGTGTTTAGAAATGTTTAGAGAATTCTCAAGTGTGGTTTTGGAGGGAATTCTCTCTTTTGGCTATGTTTTAGCTGTTGGGGGAGGGGTGTAAGAGGGTTAAGGTTGTAGAAATAAGAGGGTTTGAATGATTTCAAAATAAGAAATTTGAATGCATATATATATATATATATATATATATATATATATATATATATATATAAACGTGCATAAATGTGTACATGTGTGCATGATAACTTGCCATTACTTGCCTTATTTAGCTTATATATTATGTTGCCGTACTAACAAGCCATGAAGCATTAAAGCTTACATCATATGGCAAACATTTGTTGTGTTTATACTATTTTCAGGTGCCACCATTAATGAACTAAATTAGTTCATTAAGTGAAGTACTTAGTTTAATAAACTAAGTAGTTCATTAAAGGAAGATTAATTTGGAAAAGGCACAAAGGCAACAAGGCCAAGGAAGGAAAGTTCTCTCCTCCTCCCCATCTTCATTAAACACGCCACATATACATACATTATACATATTTTCAGATTTTTTTAAATAAAGGCACATACACATGTGTTCCAACGTACTACCGACACGTTATATATTTTTCGTACGTACGTTAACGTCACACCACTATACTTAACTCATATTTATGAGTATATTCAGGTCTTATATCATATGATATAAGATATGGTGATGACAAATTATATACGACACGATAAAAGGTTCTAAACCGAAATTTGTCGTATCGGGCGAATACCGAAACTTCGCCAACGTGTCACGTACTTGCCATAAATAAATGGCCAGCCCATATACATCAAAATATGATGTAAATTTCGTGCTACACATGACATATTCATCCAAAAATACTTTCCATGTTGGCACACACAAATTACTCCACATTAAGGCCAAAATGTGAAGATTCCAAGTTTAATTTTGTCACATGTTAATGGTACCACTTTAAACCAGCCAAGTGCTGAGATTTAAAGTATATATTATATATATTATGTATAACATAATATATATAACATGTGCAAAAGTTGGAATTTAAATTAGAGAAAAATCGGGTAATCGATAAATATCGAAAATTCGGTTTTCTACGCACATAACATGGAACGTTTTTCTTGTACATCATGTGACACGTATCTAGACACTTTTTACATATGATATACATCTTAAAGTGTTCTAGAAAATTAAATTAAGGGCTGATTGGAATATTATATGTGTGTATTATTAAATGTGCACTATTTTACAAAGTTAGCAAAAATGAAATTCAGCACATGCATATACATGTATACACGCCCCTACAGCTGAGATGGAGCATATGTGGAGCCTTGTTGGCATATTGATTGGTCAAGAATCAATCATACATTATTGGTGACATAAAGGAAGGAGCTACACAAGGTAATACTTCAAAATCTTGTCACAATTGTGACACATGCTGAAAATTCAGCATGTGTGCTAATGGGTGGCGTTTTTAAGGTCATTATGAGACATATTTTACTTCTTGATTAAGGTGGATTGATTGGAAGAGGATATGGTAAGGTTTTGAATAATATTTAAAATAAATAAATGGTGATATTTAGCATATCACACATGCTGAAAATTTTTCAGCATGTGTACATGTTGTGGCCGAACATGATGAGTTTTTTGTGTCCTAGTTCATGTCTCAATTGATAGCAAGACTTACCATGTATTGTTGATTCATTTTTAATGAGAAAAATCAAAGTAAATTGGGAATTATCTTGAATAAAATTAAATGGTGCACATGCTGAAAATTCAGCATGGCAAGATGACTATATGGCCGAAATTATGCCTTGTTTGGGAAGGATTTGTTGGTCTTGCAATTTATGGTGTATGTCTTGACTTATGGTATGATTTCATGTTTGATTTTTGGCACATGTTTAAAGTGTTAATCTCAGATTTTTTCCATGTCATCATGTTGACAACATTGAGCCAATAAAGAGGTGCCAAGTAAGCAAAGACTAAATGATGATCCAATAGAATGATGCCAAGCAAGCAAGGCATTGTCACAATGATGTCTTACACTCTCTCAAGCACTCAAAAGGAAATTTTCAAGAGGGAAGACAAGAGAGGGGGGGACGGCTGCCACAATTAAAAGAAGAAGAGGAGAGCAAACAAAAATAACAACAAGCATTGCATTCTAAAGAGATCAAATAGCCAAGCTCTTCTTCTCCTACATCTTCTTTGTTTCTCTTTTCTTGTAAAGCCTATTGTATTCATACTCTTTCAATCTTGAATAGGCTTGAGATAAACCACCATTCATACATCTTTGTAAAAGATTGATCAAGGTGTGATCAATCTTCATTCTAGCGAGGTGGTGGTGTTCGTGTGAATTGTACTCGTCATACAAGGTTTGTAAAGGGTTGGAGTTAGGTGTAACTCTATCAACCCTGCGGTAAGGTGTACTGCGTGTGTGTGATTAGTGTGAACCAAAGAAGGTGTTCCTTGAAGACTGGAGTAGGTTGTTTATAACCGAACCAGTATAAAATTCTTGGTGCCATTTACTTTCTGCATTTACGTTTCAGTTACTGCACTGTTTATTCTTCTTTGCATCCGTAAAAATAGTAAACAATTTTCAAAAATTACGAAAATTTCCAGAAACATACTTACACGTTCTAGGGTTAATTTGGCATAAGTTTCAACCCTTTTGGACAAGTATAAGTCAACTAAACATCAAAAGTTCTGAGACTAGTGCAGTCTGATTTTCAGACTTGCAAAGGTTGAGACTTTGATTGTATTTGACCTACTTCCAAAAAGAATTTTCCAAAACTGTTTCAACCCATCTAAATATAATATATAAGGAGTTATTGGTCAAAATTTCAGAGCATTTGGACGTTCACACAAATAGGAATTAATTTTTCAAAACCATCTACCGTTTCTGGCAGATTTGCACAATCTGAGTACCAACGGTTTTTGAAGGGGTTAAAGGTTGAATTTTGATTTGAAATTTTTAGGGGACCCTCATAACATCTGAGGCTAAGTTCTCTCAAAATTTCATAGTTTTTGGAGACCTCTAACCTAGTTTTAAAAACGTTTTAAAACAGGCCCTGAAAACAGAATCTGTTTTCAGAACTTGAATTGTTCAAGTTTAAAGAAATTTTAAAAAGCACACTTTCCGCACCACCTATTCAACCCTCCCCTTCTAGTGGTGCCTTGCAGATCCTACAAAGGTTACCATGGTAAGGTTGAAGGGAGTAACCTTGGTTACTTTAGTAAACCAAGGTTACTTTATCATTAACCTTAGTTACTTTAATCTAATCATGATTACTTTTGGAACTAATCTTAGTTACTTTATTTAATTATGGTTACTTTAACCATGGTGTAGTAAAAGCCTCTCCCTTGGTTGGCCATCTCCCCTCACATCCGGCGGTTGGGGTCTTTAATGACCCCAGCAATGCCTTAATTAGGGTAATTTTCCCCCTTCTTCTTATTTATTTTATTTTCTTTTTCCCTTTCTTTCTTTTTAAAATGGTTAATTAGGAAAAATGTTTGAGCCCTCTTTGGGCTAAGGGCCGAAAATGGGTGTTGGTTGAAACCAAATTTTTCTTGCCATTACCCATACTTGTTTAGTGGCTTATTGGTTTACTTAGAAGATGACCCTTACAATCTTAAGAAACTCCATTAAGGCCTTTCCTAACCTTAGGGCCGAAACCTCCCAAGCACTTGGGGGTGAATTGGGCCTCTCCCTATGGTCCAATATTAATGCTCAAAATTATATATATATATATTACTTTCCGTACGTAATCTAAAATAATAATCATCGACTCAATAAATTGCAATTGCAAACATATCTTGTCATATATTCTCTTAAATAGATCTCAAGTACAAAAGGGTTCCTAATTGGTTACAACATCCTCCCCCCTTATTACAAGTTTCGTCCTCGAAACTTAAAAGTGCTAGTCAAAGAGGTTAGGGTACAAGTTTTTCATGCTTTCTTCTACTTCCCAGGTTGCTTCATCAATGGAATGGTTTCTCCACTGCACCTTGACCATAGGTATTGATCGTCTTCTTAACACCTTTTCCTTACGGTCAATTATCTTTTCCGGTTCTTCCTCATATGTCTTGTCAGCTTCCAGCTTCAAAGGTTGTTCCTTTATGACATGGCTAGGATCGTGCACATACCAACGAAGTTGAGATACATGAAACACATCGTGTATTTGGGATAGTGAGGGCGGTAGTGCGAGTCGGTAAGCAACTTCCCCGATTCTTTCAAGAACCTCAAATGGTCCAATAAATGTTGGGCTTAATTTTCCTTTGATACCGAATCTTTTAACCTCTTTTGTCGGCGATACCTTTAAAAACACTTTTTCCCCGATTTGAAATTCTAATGGTCGCCGCTTCTCGTCTGTCCAAACCTTGCTTCTATCTTGAGCCGTTTGTAACTTTTGCCTTATGATTTTTATTTTATCTCGAATCTGCTCCACTAGGTCGGGTCCAGTAAGAATCCTATCTCCTATTTCATCCCAGTAGAGCGGAGATCGGCACTTTCTTCCATAAAGTGCTTCATACGGAGCCATCCCTATGGATCGATGGTAACTATTGTTATAAGAAAATTCTACCAGTTTGAGACTCCGATCCCAGCTTCCCCCAAAGTCAAGTACGCAAGATCGCAGCATGTCTTCCAATGTCTAAATGGTTCTTTCCGATTGGCCATCAGTTTGGGGATGGAATGCTGAGCTCATTCGGATTTCAGTGCCCATCGCTTTCTGAAAAGCTGTCCAGAATCGTGATGTGAAGCGAGGGTCGCGGTCACACACAATACTTAGGGGTACTCCATGAAGACTCACAATTTGTTCAACATACATTGTAGCCAATTTCTCCATGGGAGCCTTGATCGTCATAGCCATTAAGTGGGCGGACTTTGTTAGGCGATCGACGACTGCCCAAATGGTATCGTATCCGCTTCTTGTTCTGGGTAGGTCCGTAACAAAATCCATAGTAATGTGGTCCCACTTCCATTCGGGAACTTCAAGTGGTTGTAGCAACCCAGCGGGTTTCTGATGTTCCGCTTTCACCTTCTGGCAGACTAGGCATTTTTCCACGAATTCCGCAATATGTCTTTTCATGCCATGCCACCAAAATTGTTGCTTCAAATCTTGGTACATCTTATTGGCTCCAGGGTGAATAGATAACTGAGAGTTGTGAGCTTCCCGAAGAACTTCATTCAGTATGTCCTCGTCATTGGGTACACACAGTCTTTCTCGAAACCACAAACTGTTGTTGTTTCGGACTTTAAACTCTTCAGAGGGTGTCATTCTCACCCGGCTCTTTATCTTCTTTAAGGTTTCATCCTTTTCTTATCCTTCTTTAATCTTGTCTATCAGCGAAGGAATTAACACCAACTTTGCGAGCATGCCTTCAATTGAATCAACCTCCTCTGGATCAAATTCTTCCATGTCACGCTGCAAAGGGGGTTGACGCGGATGGCTTGTTTTTCTACTTAATGCGTCAGCTACCTTGTTGGCTTTTCTCGGATGATACTGAATTGATAGGTCGTAGTCTTTCATTAATTCTAGCCATCTTTGCTGACGCATGTTTAGTTCTTTTTGGGTGAACAAATACTTGAGGCTCTTGTGGTCTATGAAAATTTCGCACTTCTCACCGTACAGATAGTGCCTCCATATTTTTAGTGCAAAGACTACAGCTGCTAATTCGAGGTCATGTACCGGGTAGTTTTGTTCAAATGGCTTTAACTGTCGGGATGCATACGCAATCACTCGATCTTGTTGCATTAGTACACATCCCAGCACGTTCTTAGAGGCATCACTGTATACTACAACATTTTCACCAGGAATGGGTTGCACTAAAACTGGGGCGGAGGTCAGCTTCTTCTTTAATTCGGTAAAACTCCGTTCGCAATTTGTGGTCCATTAAAACTTGGTTTTCTTTTGGGTCAAACGGGTAAGAGGCATAGCGATTCGGGAAAATCCTTCCACAAACTTACGATAGTAACCGGCGAGACCGAGAAAACTTCGTACCTCTGTAATGTTAGTCGGTCTGGGCCACTCCGTGATTGCCTCAATTTTCTTGGTGTCTACGGATATACCTTCTTCAAATATCACATGTCCCAGAAATGCTACACTTCGTAGCCAGAATTCACATTTACTAAATTTAGCGTACAGTTGTTTTCTCCGTAGAATGTCCAGAACGACCCTTAAATGGTTTGCGTGGGTCTCTTCATCAGGTGAGTAGATCAAAATATCATCAATGAAAACTACAACAAACTTGTCTAGTTGGTCTTGAAAGACTCGATTCATTAGATCTATAAATGCTGCGGGGGCGTTGGCCAGTCCGAATTGCATTACTAGAAATTCGTAATGTCCATAACGGGTCCTGAATGCAGTTTTCTGGATGTCCTCAACCTTGATCTTCAATTGGAAATATCCTGAGTGAAGATCAACTTTACTTAAAATCCTTGCCCCCTGCATCATGATACCTTTAGGTAAACTCATTACTAAAATAAAGTTTTAGTTTGCTTACCCGAAGCTGATCAAACAGATCGTCGATCCTTGGCAATGGGTACTTATTCTTTATAGTGATTTTGTTGAGCTCCCGATAGTCAATACATAACCGCATACTTCCGTCCTTCTCTTGACGAACAGTACGGGAGCTCCCAGAGGTGAAACACTTCGGCAAATAAGTTTCTTTTCCAGCAGTTCGTGCAGCTGTTCCTTCAGCTTTTTTAGTTCCGTTGGTGCCAATCGGTAGGGAGCCTTTGATATTGGTTCAGCTCCCAGAACCAAGTTGATTTCAAAAGATATCTCCTGGTCTGGAGGAAGACCTGGTAACTCTTCTGGAAAAACATCCAGATATTCACGAACTACTGGGACTTGAGAAAGATCTGAAGGCGCTTGATCGGCATTTATTGCATAGACAAGATATCCCTCTTGTCCTTTCTTCAGTGCCTTATTAGCGCGAATCGCATTTACATAAACATTCTTAGGAAACTTCTGTAACTTCGATCCTCCTTGAACGGTCACTTCTTTACGTGTGGGATCCATAAAGGTAACTTGTTTTTCATTACAATTGATGTAGGCATAATTCTTGGAAAGCCAGTCCATCCCAAGAATCACATCGAAGTCCGTCATGGGTATGGGAATCAAATCGGCATCAAACCGATGGTTATCGAACTCAAGTTCGCAGTTTCTGAAAACATGGTAAGATACAAGCACCTGTTCCCCAGCTGCTTGGATTCTATAGGGTGCATCACTATAGGTTGGGTTATGCTCAATATTCTTTGCAAATTTCTTGGATATGAAGGAGTGGCTAGCGCCACTGTCAAATAACACATTGGCAGGTACTGAACATACTAGGATAGCTCCTAAATCATGCAATACTTACTAAGCAACTATAGGACAACAGTACTTATAAGAATTTGCACAATTTTCAGAATTTACCTATCACCACGTCATTGGCCTCTTCAGCAGCTGCGTCAGTCATGGCGTGAACTCTTGCGTTGGCACGCTGACGCTGAGACTTAGGCGGTTGTTGTTGCTGCTGGGCCCCCTTCTTTGGACATTCCTTGGCGATGTGTCCTGTTTTCCTGCATCCGAAGCAGGTGGTTCCGTTCTCTGGACAGTCCTTAAGGATGTGGCCTGCCTTGCCGCACACGAAACATTTCCCCGCCTGGTAGTAACATTCTCCCACATGGAGTCTACCGTAGTAAAAGCAGCTCGGAACAGTAGATTGTTGGCCTTGATTCTTTGATTGGTTCTTTTGGGAACGGCGTTGGAACCGATTCTTCCCTTGACGCCCTGGGCCCTTTGTATTTTGCTTAGCGGACTTGCGGGGCCCTCCGCTCCCAGACACTTCTCGTCCTCTTTTCTGGCCAAACTCATCACGTCGAATGATATCTCTTTCAATTCTGTAGCATGCGTCTAGAAGTGTACCAAAGTTTGCTGGATTGGCATTGACCAGCCATGTTCGAATTCTAGGGTCAGTCCTCTTTCAAATTTCAACATTTTGGTTTCTTCATCGTTCATGGTGGATGGTTGGAATCTTCCAAGAGCTATAAACTTGTTAGCGTAGTCAGCAACTGTCATTCCTTGTTCTTGCATTAGGGACTCAAACTCATGTCTTTTCTGTAATTTGACGGAGGGTGGTATGTAGAACTTGTTGAACTCCTGAAGGAATCTTTCCCATGAGATTGGTCTGGGTAGAGTTGCAGATTGGCCTTCCACCACTGGTTGGCCTCTCCCAGCAGAAATGGCCTGACTGCCTGAGTCTTCACCTCTTCAGGTGCTCTAATCAGTTCAAAACAATTCTCTACCTCATCTAGCCACTTCTCAGCTGCATCAGAGTCTGACTTCCCTTCAAACGGTGGAACATTTGCTCTCTTCAGCTTTTCAAAATAGTATTGGGCATCCCTAACTGTTTAATGGGGTTGCGGGATATTTTTCTCCGATTAATCTCAAACATCTTGGACATGTAATATATATTATGTCACACATAATATAAATAAAATAAAGTGTAGTTTCAGTTCCTACAGCTGATTATAAAAACGCCATGTGCCTTAAACAAATGAGTTTGAATTTTCAACAAATTAAGACTAAATTGTGGGTGATTGATGTGTGTAGACATGACATGACTTTGGGACTGATTTTGACAGGTGGAGCATGATTTTTCTGAGTGCTTTGAGTGTATATAGGCTAGCCATCTTTATATGGTAAGTAAGCGACATGTCGGTGAAGATTCGAAAAATCTGTTTTCTACGAACACAACACTTGGAACGTTTTTTGGCATGAGTTGTAACATGTATCTAGACTTTTTTTACACATTCAAGAAATGTTAAAGTGTTCTAGAAAATTCAAATTAGGGCTGATTGCAATTTACCATATATGTGTAATTTTGTGCATTATTTGACAAAACTTGCCAAAATAAAATTTCAGCACATGTGCAGCTTTCTACACGCCTACTGCATCCATGTTGGAGCTTAGGTGGAGCTTATTTGGCACTTATTTGGCACTTCAATTGGTGGAAAATAAGCGACACATGATTGGTGACATTGAAGAAGGCTATACACATGGAAACAATTCAAAATACAACACATGCTGAAATTTCAGCACATTGTTTATTATGGACGAATTTTGGTGCATTTTTGTCTTAAATTTTATTCCAGAATTGAAGGGGATTAATGTGTGATTGTTTGGTAACATTTTGAATATCTTTTGGCACATGTTTTATGAGTTGTCTTCAGATTTTTTCAGCACTCTTAAGGATGACAAGTTGGACCAATCATCAAGTGACAAATAAGCAAGGTCAAGTCATTCCTCCAATCATAATGTGCCAAGTGAGTAAGATGGTCTCATATCTACACAAGGCAATCTTCCAAGGACATTAAAGAGAATTCGCAAGACGGAAGAAATGCCCTAGGGGGCGGACACTCTTGAATAAAAAGAAGAGAAGAGAGCAAACCAAGACAAGGCAACTCTCATATTCTCTTAGGTGCAAAAGTGTCTTCTACTCTCTCTTTCTACATTTCCTTCTTCTTCTTCTTCTTTTTCTTCTCTCAAGCCTATTGTTCTTATATTCAATATATTGAATAGGCTTTGATTAGACCACCATACATGTTCCATTTGTTGTAAAAGGATTCATCAAAGTGTGTTCAAACCTTCATCCGTCTGGTGGTGGTGTTCGTGATCAGTGTGCTTGATTGTATTGTTTGTGAAAGGGTGTAGTTGGTGTGTAACTCAAGCAACCCTTGTAGTGAGGTGTTTTTTTGGTGTTTAGTGATAACCAAGGAAGGTGTCCTCGAAGACTAGAGTAGGTTGATTTAACCAAACCAGTATAAAATCATTGGTGTCTTTACTTTCAGCACTTTACTTTAAGTTTTTCAGTTTCTGTGTTGATTTTGTTACAATCGTAAAAACAGCAAACGAATTTCAAAAATCGTAAAATTTTGTAGAAACATAACCACACCTCTTAAGTTTCATTTGGCACAAGTTTCAACCCATTTGGACAATTATAAGTCAATCAAACATTAATAGTTTTGAGACTAGTGCAATCTAATTTTCAGACTTGCAAAGGTTGAGAACATCAACGTATTTGACATACTTACCAAAGGAATTTTTCAAACCTGTTTCAACCTATTTAAATACATATATTGAGGGTCTTGTCATTAAATGTTCAGACCATTTGGAGTAACGAATTAATTGAAATAAAATTTTCAAATCAGAATACTGTTTCTGGCAAATTTGCGCAATCTGACCGCAAACGTACTTTCAAAGGATTAGGAGTTGAATTTTCATCTGAAATTTTTAGGAGATACTCAGAACATCTGAGAGTAGAATCTCTCCAAATTTCATAAATTTTGACAGTCTGTAACCTGGTCTTTCAAACGTTTCAAATTAGGATCTGAAAACAGAAACTGTTTTCAGAAGTTAGGTTTTTGGGTCAAAATATTTTAAAAACAAAAAATTTTTTGCGCCTACTATTCAACCCCCCCTTCTAGTGGTGCTTTACAGGTCCTAAAAGTGGTATCAAAGCGTAGGCACACTCACGAATATAAGATATAACAATCTTTGGGAGATAGCATCCACTAGCCAGAAAACCGAACGAGAAGGTATGTCAAGCCAGAGGCCTCCACCTTCTGATAATGAGGTAAATTTTGATTCTGATTTGGATTCTGAACTATCTTATAATGATTTGTATGTTGATTATCTTGAATTACATAAGTTTGCTAAGACTCTTGCAAAAGAAAAGAAACGGTTAATTGAAGACAAGAAGTTGTTAGAATCTTCTAACACGAATCTTGTATTTCAATTAAACAATTCAAAAGAAGAGTCGTGTTGCATGATAAATTTATTAAAATCTGAGATTTCCTCCTTATAATCCGAGAACACTGAGACGAAAGTCGAGATTTCAAATTTGAAATCAAGAAACGCAGATTTAGAAAAGATCGTAAAACAATTCGATTCGGGTACGAACATGCTAGATCACCTCATTTCCTCACAAAAGCATAAAAGTGATAAAACCGAATTAGGATACGTTGAGGATAATGAAATACAAAATAAGCCACGAAATGTTTCTTATCTTCATCCTAGAAACCGCATGCAATTATACAACCTAAGAAAATGACCAGTACACCACTCATCTCATCTCATCGTGCTTCATATCATACAAAATACAATCATGTTCAGTATAGATATGGAAGGAAACCATTGATGCATACGCGACGATCATACAACACAAATGCATTTAGATCATGCACTATGCACACGAACACAAATGCATATCAAAAACAAAAATCATACCATGTGCATGATGGCATACTCGGCCAAAGGCCAAACTGTTGTACCCCGACGAAAAGTCAAATTGTACTTAATGACTCGTATAAGTAAATTAATAAAGTGGCATCCTTCAAGTGCATTTAACTAAGTTTCCTTAGTGCTTCTTTTAGTTTATGTTGATAAGCAAACAATATAATCATTCAAGCAAGAGTTATGGGCCATGACCAATTCACCCTAAGGGCTTAAGAGATTTCGGCCATAAGGTTAAAAAAAGGCCTTAAAGGGTTTTTCCCAAATTATAACAGAGGTTAATTTTAAGGGCCTCCTTAAAATAAGCCCAAATGGAAATTAAGGAGTTGTAAGTAGTGGGCAATTTTTCCCCCTACTCTTGCAAAAGTTTCGGCCTTAGCCCAAAGGAAACTCAAGATTTTCCTAATTGTATTTTTAAAACAAGAAAAAGGGGAAATAATTAATAAAAGGGGGGACAAATACCCATATAGCTTTTCATTAAACTCGCTTCGGAAGAGATTAAGCATGGTAATGGCCCCTAGGTGCCATAACCGCCGGTTTTCCCCTCATGCCTAACCAAAGAACATTTCAAATATTACCGTGGTTACTTTATATTAACTTCAAGGTTAAAGTAACTCAAGTTAACCCATAAAGTAACTCTAGTTGGATAAAGTAACCTAGGTTAGCCCTAAAGTAACTATAGTTGAATTAAAGTAACTCTAGTTGCACTAAAGTAACTATGGTTGCATTAAAGTAACCTTGGTTAATTAAAAGTAACTAAGGCTAATTAACTCTAATTAGCCTAACCAAGCCAAGGTAAACCCACTTCTTCCTTAGCATAACCAACAGCTAACTCCTTAGCCAAGGGAAGAAAACTTTCTCCAAAGAAACTTTAGAACACTCTTTCTCAAGAATTCACAATGGAGCAAGAGACTTCCCTATTTGTTCCATTTGGGGTACACAGCTAGCTTGAGCCAAGGAGTTCAAGATCTTCAAGCCTCAAGAATTCTCTAGGTAAGTGCATGCTAAAACTTCAAGTAAATCCTATATTTAAAAGAATGAAGCTCACATAAGTACCCTTCTTTTCTTGCCAAAACCGTGACTCCAAGGATGGTCACTAGATGAAGATTTTGCAAGATAGAGAAGCTAACTTCTTGGTGGGTGGAGTCATTGTTATCTCCATTCAAGGTCAATTTTAGTAAGAGAAGCCTCACTCTAGTTGTGTTTTCACTTAAGACAAAAGCTAATGTTTGCTCTTTTCTCCCTCCCAAAACCGTGGGGGTTGTATAGTGAAGGGGAGGAAGACTTCATCTCATTTCACCCAAGTTCCAAGTTAAGGAAAGGATAAGCTCGAAGAAGGCAAGTATACTTTAACCAATCTTGCCTTATGTGTGAAGTGCATGCTTGAATGGCTAGTCATGTTTAAGCCATAAATCTTAGTTGAAGACTCTAAGTACAAGATATGAAAACTAGTTCTTATAAGAGAAGTGATGGCATAAGTGAATGATTTGTTATATGAATGTGTTGTGACTGTTTTGATATGATTCATGAACTGTTTATCTATGGTTTAAAGCATGATATGAGACTTGGAGAAATTATGTTGAAGTGGGTATTTGATGGTTATTAAGTCACTTTAAGGAATGAAGTTGATTGGAAATGGTCGAACCATAAAAAGTGATGAACTGCTGAAATCACTGGAGCTGGACAGTTTTACGTGTCATGTTGTACGACCTGAAAATGAACCTTAAAGGTGTTCAAAGTGGCTAATTTTTGGTAGGGTGATATCCTTATGTGTGTAGTAAATTTGTGAGTTGGAATTTTGATAAAAAGAGTTATGGTTTAACCTTAATGAATTATTTAGTGATAACTGGTCAAACAGAAGTACTGAAGCTGGATAGTTTTCTGTAGCATGTTGAACAACCTGAAAATGAACCTTAGAGGTGTGCAGATTGACTAACTTTTGGTATGACGATAGCCTCATATGTGTATTCAATGTGTGAATTGGAATTTTGGTAAAAGGATTTATGGATTATCTTTAATGACGATTTTGGTAAAACTGGTCAAACAGAGTTGTTGGAACAGGGCAGATTATTGTGACGTTTTGTGGGACCTGAAAAGGGACTTTAGAAGTATTTAATTAAGCTAATTTTTGGCATAGCACTAGCCCTATGTGTATAGTAATTATGAGAGTTGTAATTTCATTAAAAGGAGTTACGGATTATGTTTAACGGAATTTTTACTAAAACTGGTCATTACTGGACTGAACAGATTTTATGTGACATAATGATTGACCAGGAAATGGACCTTAGAAATATGCAATTGGGCTGATTTTTGGTAGGATGCTAGCCCTGTGTGTTTGCTAAGTGGATGAGTTATAAGTTTCAAAAAAAAATGATGTATGGATTGGTCACAATAAAATTCGTAGTAAAATTGGTCGTTCGAGAATCCAGCATGTACCCGTTGGGGAAAAAGAATAAATGACCCTTTTAACTATATTATAATTCTACGAAACTTTTATGGCAACTACTTAAGACATATATGAGTGTTTTTATGTGAACCACTTAACTTAGAATGATTATTTTAATGGATAATCACCAAGGTTAAGTTGGCGTTACTAATCTGGAATTTTGGGCAGAATTAAAGAACTTGTGGTGAGGCCTTGTTTTGGTGGGCTTAGACTTAATTATATGGTTTGGGCTTATGACCACTGATTATTGGTATGTCTATAGCAGTTTTACAAGGTTGGCCCCAAATTAAATGAAGCTTAATGGGCTTATATGAAAGGTAAAAGAAAGGACACTACATTGCTGAAATTCAGCAGCCCTTGTTTCGTAATTAAATAAATTAAGTGTCTTACATGTTTCGTATCGTCACGAAAATTATATTATGAATAGAAAAGACACTCTTATGCATATGTATGACGAGAACTAATGATAATAGGCCTAAAACACAAGGTTTTGAGGCCGTGCATATAGAAATTTTTTCCAGCCTAAAGAATAAGTTGTACATATGTGTGTATGTAACGCATTATATCATGAATTGCATCGTACATGTCATACATTGCATCATCGTCATTTACATGATATATGGAACTGGTTTGATGAGAAAGAAAGATGAAAAAGTGGTTTTAAAGGAAAGATTGTTTTTTTTAAAAAGAACGCTTCCCACCGGTACCGTGTGTTTTCTGGCCAGTAAGGACCCGTTCCAGATCCGGGGTTAATTGATATGATGATATGGACCGTTCAGGCCCGGAGAGAATAGACCTGAGATCGACCGTTCAGGCCCGGAGATAATAGACCTGATAAGTGATGACGTGACCGCTCCGAATCCGGGAATAATAGATTCAAAGGGAAATAAGTGACCTCCTCAGATCCGGGTGAATAGATCTAAACACTCTCTTGTTTTTCTTGGCGATGATGTTTTGAATGAAAGAACGAAAGGAAAAGATTTCCATGGTTTCATTATGCACTACATTTGCATATTCATACGCATTGCATATGGCGGTGAGCATGATGTTGAGGCTATTTGCACTAAGCTGTGTTATTACTTGCTTCATGGCTAAGTTATGATTTTATTGCCATAGTTGACTGCAGGGATGAGATGCTAGCCAAATGCTAGATGTAATTTTACTTAGGTTATGATCCTCTCATCTTTCGTTACCTAAGTTACGATCTCATTACTGTTACTACGTAAGCTATGATCTTATTCATGATACATAGGCTAATTTGTTATGACTTGTAACTCCTAAGTTATGATCTTTATTGAGTAATGATCTTACCATAAGTTGAGATCTTTATTGAGTGATGATCTTACCATAAGTTGAGATCTTTATTGAGTGATGATCTTTTCATAAGCTATGATCTTTATTGAGTAATGATCTTATCACAAGTTATGATCCTTATTGAGTGATGATCTTTTTCAAAGCTATGGACTTTGGTAAGTTTTAATCTTGACATGTTATGAGTTGATTATTTACGGGTGTCGGATGGAAGGTCAGGTATGTTTCTAAATCGAATTTTGGGGAATTTGGTTCTTATGTGTACTTTCCATTTAATGCATGATTGTTTATGGTATACTTGCTGGTGACGTTGTCACTCACCCTTTATTTTTTCCTCCCAGGAACTGCAGGAAATAGGGTCGAGTGGATCGAGGACGAGCCTAGGGTGTCTTATCCGTAGAAGAGCGATTGAAGGATGATGTAAGGGTTATGACGAGATGGTCATGATTGAGGAACTTTTATGAATATATGTTGAAAGACATTGGAATTTGGATTTCCGCATTTTAAGAACATGTCTGTAAGACTTATAATGAATTTTTAGACGCTTTCGCTTGGAAAGTTTTTATTCTGCCTCGGTTTTGCTTACTTGATGACGTGTAAGCATGAAAGTCAACATATTTTAACCTGGATTAAAATACGTTGTGGATTGACACTTGGTACTCTCCGTAGTGAAGTACGGCGGACGCATCGTATCCGGCTAGGCCGGGGTGGGGCTGCCACAGGTGGTATCAGAGCCAAGGCTCTAGATCCGGGCAAAATATAGAATTAAGCTATGATTTTAGATATCTAAGTTTGACCTTAGATTTAAGTCATGATCCTAGATGAGAGTTGACCTTAGACTAAGAAGACATAGAGGGAAGATTAGGATTTTGACCGGATGGTAAAGCCCTAGTCGATAGCAATTTATAGAACGTAATCATGCCTGCTTGTATGACCTTAAGATCTTATTTGGATTACTAATTAAGTTTTGTCACTTAATCAGAATATTTATACCTTGAGTAAGACTTCGACGCTCCTTGGTGCGGATGGCATCACGATTCAGTAAGTGACATCATCATTGTCACCCCCAGGAGGCAGTAAACTTTACTAGCAATAGTTAGTAAGAGCACGTATTCCGAGGTTTGGCAGGGAATCTAGTTCATAGTAGGCAGAAAGATGGTTAAATGAAGTTGAAGGTAACTTCATGCTAATACTGGCATCGGATAAGATGAGGGCACGGATTCTCCGGCCGTTTTTGAACGGTAAGGATAGCTAGTGGTGGAGGACTTGTATCCAGCCACTACCCCGATAGGTGACTTGGGAAAAGTTCTAGGCATGGTAAGAGAACGGAAGAATGAAATAAACGCCTTAACGAGCATATTAAGAAACGAAGTAGGAAAGGGGAGTCGTATCCGCATAAGGCTACCTTATGCGGATAACAAAGAAACAACCAAGGTACGTGTGAAATATGAAGTACCTATGACCAAGTATAACACTGTGTTTGAGACTCGGGGTCTCTGCCATTATGCGTTACCGCCAACACATGTACATATTTTGTTGTGCATGGACTATATGGGAAATCGATTAGCATGTATCAAGAGTGCTATAGCTCAAATTGAAAACGTTAGGACATCACGATATGAACGCACCATGTTAGGTAAGCTATGAAAATCAAGTCATTATTATGAAAATTATGTTTTATGCGATTGGACCATTTTAGGATAATGATTAAGAACTCTCTATGTCTATGAAGACAACTCACCAAAAGGCGCTTGCTGAACCAAAAAGGAACGAGTGCGTGAGCTTTTAAAGGAGGAACATGTCCGCCCCAACGTATCGCCTTGGGATGTTCCCATGTTATTTGTAAATAAAGGGATGGAGGCATGCGTCCTTGCGTAGATCCTAAAGGACTCAACATGATCACCATAAGAATAAGTACCCTTTGACTAAGATCAATGATCTATTTAACCAGCTTCGGGTAAGCAATTGACAAGTGGTGTATTGTTTGGGAGTCAGGTAATTTGCTTAGTGAACCTGTATGTTAGTGTTTCTTATGGAAGAACTCATAGAAATATGATAAGATGATGAAGCGTTACGGGACTGTTAGGAGAGATCTAAAACAATGGCCACTTGAGAGGCGGAATGGGGAATCCCACAAGATATAGTGTTTGGATCAAGAAGTTATAAGTTGAGAATATATAACGCACTCCAAATGTGGCGTTACGATTTGGTATATTCTCATTTTGTGTGTATAGGATGATGTTTTCCAATGTTTCATAAACAAACAAACAGTGACACATGCACGTCTTCAAGTATCAAAAGAAGAAAACAAGGATTTGTGATGAACAAGAGACATTTGAAAGTTCATAAATGAGACATAAGTTTCAAAGGAGAAACCATGACTTCTAGTCCAATTTTATGAGGAGATTGCGAAATAAAAGTTATTACGAGACGGATGAATGCGGCACATACTTTGTGAAGAGCTTACTTTGTTGGGAATTATTCCAGATATCGTTCGATGCTGTTTCATACGCAGGATGACCGTTACATGATTACAGAAGGGATGTTTAAAGAAAAGTGCTAATGATTTATATTTCTGAGTTAATGATCTTTGCCAAGTTTTATGAAAAAGGAATTATAAGCATTTCATGATCATGTTAATCCGGAATAGATACCCTTATCAGTACATAGTATCAAGGTTGAAAGTGCCTAAGATATGAGATAGGTTACGATAACACCTCTAGAAAATTAGAATAAGTTCTGATGAGACCTCTAAGATGAGTTGAACAAAGCAGTCCTGAGGGAACTAAATAGACGCTTTATTTTATCTTATTTACCTAAAGATAAGAAAGGAGCCCTGAAGGTCGTTGAGTCGAAAGAAAAGGAGTTGAGAAAGAGATCCAAACCTATGGTAAAGGTTCAGTAGAAGTACATCCTGGAGAGGAAGCCACATGGGAAACGGAAGGAAACATGAGGAGTAGATGCCCCATCTTTTTGACTAATGTCTCAAGTTTCGAGGACGAAACTTATGTTAAGGGGGGGAGAATGTTGTACCCCGACAAAAAGTCATATTGTACTTGAAGACTCGTATAAGTAAATTAATAAAGTGGCATCTTTCAAGTGCATTTCACTAAGTTTCCTTAGTGCTTCTTTTATTTTATGTTGATAAGCAAACAATATAATCATTCAAGCAAGAGTTATGGACCATGGCCAATTCACCCTAAGGGCTTAAGAGATTTCGGCCACAAGGTTAAAAAAGGGCCTTAAAGGGTTTTCCCCAAATTATAAGAGAGGTTAATTTTAAGGGCCTCCTTAAAATAAGCCCAAATGGAAATTAAGGAGTTGTAAGTACTGGGCAATTTTTCCCCCTACTCTTGCAAAAGTTTTGGCCTTAGCCCAAAGGAAACTCAAGATTTTCCTAATTGTATTTTTAAAACAAGAAAAAGGGGAAATAATTAATAAAAGGGGGGGCAAATACCCACATGGCTTTTCATTAAACTCAATTGGGAAGAGATTAAGCATGGTAATGGCCCCTAGGTGCCATAACCGCTGGTTTTCCCCTCATGCCTAACAAAGGAACATTTCAAATATTACCATGGTTACTTTATATTAACTTCAAGGTTAAAGTAATTCAAGTTAACCCATAAAGTAACCCTAGTTGGATAAAGTAACCTAGATTAGCCCTAAAGTAACTAAAGTTGAATTAAAGTAACTATAGTTGAATTAAAGTAACTCTAGTTGCACTAAAGTAACTATGGTTTCATTAAAGTAACCTTGGTTAATTAAAAGTAACTAAGGCTAATTAACTCTAATTATCCTAACCAAGCCAAGGTAAACCCCCTTCTTCCTTCGCATAACCAACAGCTAACTCCTTAGCCAAGGGAAGAAAACTTTCTCCAAAGAAACTTTAGAACACTCTTTCTCAAGAATTCACAATGGAGCAAGAGACTTCCCTATTTGTTCCATTTGGGGTACACAGCTAGCTTGAGCCAAGGAGTTCAAGATCTTCAAGCCTCAAGAATTCTCTAGGTCAGTGCATGCTAAAACTTCAAGTAAATCCTATATTTAAAAGAATGAATCTCACATAAGTACCCTTCTTTTCTTGCCAAAACCGTGACTCCAAGGATGGTCACTAGATGAAGATTTTGCAAGATAGAGAAGCTAACTTCTTGGTGGGTGGAGTCATTGTTATCTCCATTCAAGGTCAATTTTTGTAAGAGAAGCCTCACTCTAGTTGTGTTTTTACTTAAGACAAAAGCTAATGTTTGCTCTTTTCTCCCTCCCAAAACCGTGGGGGTTGTATAGTGAAGGGGAGGAAGACTTCATCTCATTTCACCCAAGTTCCAAGTTAAGGAAAGGATAAGCTCGAAGAAGGCAAGTATACTTTAACCAATCTTGCCTTATGTGTGAAGTGCATGCTTGAATGGCTAGTCATGTTTAAGCCATAAATCTTAGTTGAAGACTCTAAGTACAAGATATGAAAACTAGTTCTTATAAGAGAAGTGATGGCATAAGTGAATGATTTGTTATATGAATGTGTTGTGACTGTTTTGATATGATTCATGAACTGTTTATCTATGGTTTAAAGCATGATATGAGACTTGGAGAAATTATGTTGAAGTGGGTATTTGATGGTTATTAAGTCACTTTAAGGAATGAAGTTGATTGGAAATGCTCGAACCATAAAAAGTGATGAAGTGCTGAAATCACTGGAGCTGGACAGTTTTACGTGTCATGTTGTACGACCTGAAAATGAACCTTAAAGGTGTTCAAAGTGGCTAATTTTTGGTAGGGTGATATCCTTATGTGTGTAGTAAATTTGTGAGTTGGAATTTTGATAAAAAGAGTTATGGTTTAACCTTAATGAATTATTTAGTGACAACTGGTCAAACAGAAGTACTGAAGCTGGATAGTTTTCTGTAGCATGTTGAACGACCTGAAAATGAACCTTAGAGGTGTGAAAATTGGCTAATTTTTTGGTATGATGATAGCCTCATATGAGTATTCAATGTGTGAATTGGAATTTTGGTAAAAGGATTTGTGGATTATCCTTAATGACGATTTTGGTAAAATTGGTCAAACAGAGTTGTTGGAACAGGGCAGATTATTGTGACGTTTTGTGGGATCTGAAAAGGGACTTTAGAAGTATTTAATTAAGCTAATTTTTGGCATAACACTAGCCCTATGTGTATAGTAATTATGAGAGTTGGAATTTCGTTAAAAGGAGTTACGGAATATTTTTAACAGAATTTTTACTAAAACTGGTCATTACTGGACTGAACAGATTTTATGTGACATAATGATTGACCAGGAAATGGACCTTAGAAATATGCAATTGGGCTGATTTTTTGTAGGATGCTAGCCCTGTGTGTTTGCTAAGTGGATGAGTTGGAATTTTCAAAAAAAATGATGTATGGATTGGTCACAATAAAATTCGTACTAAAATTGGTCGTTCCAGAATCCAGCATGTACCCCTTGGGGAAAAAGAATAAATGACCCCTTTAACTATATTATAATTCCGCGAAACTTTTATGACAACTACTTAAGACATATATGAGTGTTTTTATGTGAACCACTTAACTTATAATGATTATTTTAAGGGGTAATCACCAAGGTTAAGTTGGCGTTACTAATCTGAAATTTTGGGCAGAATTAAAGAACTTGCTGTGAGGCCTTGTTTTGGTGGGCTTAGACTTAATTATATGGTTTGGGCTTATGGCCACTGATTATTGGTATGTCTACAGCAGTTTTACGAGGTTGGCCCCAAATTAAATGAAGCTTAATGGGCTTATATGAAAGGTAAAAGAAAGGACACTACATTGCTGAAATTCAGCAGCCCTTGTTTCGTAATTAAATAAATTAAGTGTCTTACATGTTTCGTATCGTCACGAAAATGATATTATGAATAGAAAAGACACTCTTATGCATATGTATGACAAGAACTCATGATAATGGGCCTAAAACACGAGGTTTTGAGGCCGTGCATATGGAATGATAATTCTGGAAATTTTTCCAGCCTAAAGAATAAGTTGTACGTATGTGTGTATGTGACGCATTATATCATGAATTGCATAGTACATGTCATACATTGCATCATCGTCATTTACATGATTTATGGAACTGGTTTTATGAGAAAGAAAGATGAAAAAGCGGTTTTAAAGAAAAGACGGTACTGTGTGTTTTCTGGCCAGTAAGGACCCGTTCCATATCCGAGGTTAATTGATCTGATGATATGGACCATTCAGGCCCAGAGAGAATAGACCTGATATCGACCGTTCAGGCCTAGAGAGAACAGACCTGATAAGTGATGACGTGACCGCTCTGAATCCGGGAATAATAGATTCGAAGGGAAATAAGTGACCGCCTCAGATCCGGGTGAATAGATCTGAACACTCTCTTGTTTTTCTTGACGATGATGTTTTGAATGAAATAACGAAAGGAAAAGATTTCCATGGTTTCATTATGCACTACATTTGCATATTCATATGCATTGCATATGGTCGTGAGCATGAGTTGAGTCTATTTGCACTAAGCTGTGTTATTACTTGCTTCGTGGCTAAGTTATGATTTTATTGCCATAGTTGACTGAAGGGATGAGATGCTAGCCAAATGCTAGATGTAACGTTACTTAGGTTATGATCCTCTCATCTTTTGTTACCTAAGTTACGATCTCATTACTGTTGCTACGTAAGCTATGATCTTATTCATGATACATAGGCTAAGTTGTTATGACTTGGTAGCTCCTAAGTTATGATCTTTATTGAGTAATGATCTTACCATAAGTTGAGATATTTATTGAGTGATGATCTTACCATAAGTTGAGATCTTTATTGAGTGATGATCTTTTTATAAGCTATGATCTTTATTGAGTAATGATCTTATCACAGGTTATGATCCTTATTGAGTGATGATCTTTTTATAAGCTATGGACTTTGGTAAGTTTTAATCTTGACAAGTTATGAGTTGATTATTTACGGGTGTCGGATGGAAGGTTAGGTATGTTTCTAAAACGAATTTTGGGGAATTTGGTTCTTGTGTGTACTTTTCATTTAATGCATGATTGTTTATGGTATACTTGCTGGTGACGTTGTCACTCACCCTTTATTTTTTCCTCCCAGAAACCGCAGGAAATAGGGTCGAGTGGATCGAGGACGAGCCTATGGTGTCTTCTCCGTAGAAGAGCGATTGAAGGATGATGTAAGGGTTATGACGAGATGGTCATGATTGAGGAACTTTTATAAATTAATGTTGAAAAACATTGGAATTTGGATTTCTGCACTTTAAGAACATGTCTGTAAGATTTATGATGAATGTTTAGACGCTTTCGTTTGGAAAGTTTTTATTCTGTCTCGGTTTTGCTTACTTGATGACGTGTAAGCATGAAAGTCCACATATTTTAACCTGGACTAAAATACATTGTGGATCGACGCCTGGTACTCTCCGTAGTGAAGTACGGCGGGCGCACCGTATCCGGCTAGACCGAGGTGCGAGGCGCCACACAAACGCATTCCCACCTAATGTTAATTATATTGTGTCTTCATCACTTTTCTCACCTTTTGGAAGACCTAGGAAGGTCACCCAAGTTTGGGTACCAAAAGGTACATTTGCAAAGGGTTGAATAAATAACCCTTAAGAACGCACTTGAAATGCATGATTTTTGTTGATATACTATAAACTTCTATTTCTTTCTTACATGCACTTTTGATATTATTTACAAAATAAAGGGGGAGAGAGAGCGATTTAAGGGGGAGAGAGAGCATGATCACACAATTTAAGGGGGAGACAACGATATACTATAAAACTCAAAATTCAAAATTTGAATTTGTGCCTAATTGGAGGGGGAGCAATTATATTTAAATCATGAACCAGTGTTATTTTGTAAATCATCAAAAGGGGAAGATTGTTGAGAAAAAGTGTTTGAACGATTTACAAATGCATGATTTAAATAGCAGGAGTTTACGAAATGCATGACAAAATTATTAGTTGACACGTTTTATGTGATATGCATGCCTCATATAGTGATATATATTGTTGCCATAGTAACAATCCATGAAGTGTTAAAGCTTACATCATATGGCAAACGTTTGTTGTCTTTGAACCATTTTCAGGTGCCACAATTAATGAACTAAACTAGTTCATTAAGTGAAGTACTTAAGTTAATGAACTAACTAGTTCATTAAATGGAGATATATTTGGACAAAGCTTTATGGAAACAAATTTGGAAATGGAAAGTCTTCTTCCTACTCATCTCACACGCCTACATATAAATATTATATACCTATTCAGATTTTTCTAAAAAGGTACAATACATATACATTCCGACGTACTACCGACACGTTACATATATTACAAAAGTATGTCAACGTCACACCACTATATACACCTCATATTTATGTGTATATTCAGGTCTTGTATCATATGATATAAGTCATGGTGATGACAAAATCACAATGACACGTTACAAGGTTATAAACCAAAAAATTGTCTTATCGGGTGACTATCGAAACTTCGCCAACGTGTCGCGTACTTGCCATATAAAGATGGCCAGCCCATATACTTCAAAAATAGCCAAAACTTTTGTGGCTCACAAGCCAAATTCAGCCACTAAATTATTCCATGTTGGCACACACAAATCACCCACAATTTAGGCCAAATTGTGGAGATTTCAAATTCAATTTTTTTAGCACATGGGGGCGCCTCTAAGTCAGCCATTAGAGCTGAATATCTTTTTTTTATTTTGTGAATATTATGTGTGACATAATATATATGACATGTGCAAAAAGCTTGAATTTAATCGGAGAAAAATATTGTAATAGACGAAAGTCGAAAATTCGATTTTATACGAACACAACACTTGGAAGGTTTTTTTGTATGAGTTGTAACATGTATCTTGACACTTTTTACACATTCAAGAAATGTTAAAGTTTTCTAGAAAATTCAAATTAGGTTTGATTGCAATTTACCATATATGTGTAAATATTGTGCATAAATAAACTTTCAGCACATGTGCAGCCTTTCTACACGCATACTACATCCATGTTGGAGCTTAGGTGGAGCTTATTTGGCACTTCAATTGGTGGAAAATAAGCCACACATGATTGGTGACATTGAAGAAGAGAATACACATGGAAACAATTCAAAATACAACACCGGCTAAAATTTTAGCACATGTTGTTTATTATGGACAAATTTTAGTGCATTTTTGTCTTCAATTTTATTCCAAAATTGAAGGAGATTAATGTGTGATTATTTGGTAACATTTTGAATATCTTTTGGCACATGTTTTATGAGTGATCTTCAGATTTTTTCAGCACATTTAAGGATGACAAGTTGGACCAATCATCGAGTGACAAATAAGCAAGGTCAAGTCATTCCTCCAATCATAATGTGCCAAGTGAGCAAGATGGTGTCATATCTACACAAGGAAATCTTCCAAGGGCATTAAAGAGAATTCTCAAGATGGAAGAAAAGCCCTAGGGGAGAAGAGAGCAAACCAAGAAAAGACAACTCTCATGTTCTCTTAAGTGCAAAAGTGTCTTCTACTCTCTCTTTCTACATTTCTTCCTTCTTCTTCTTCTTCTCTCAAGCATATTGTTCTTATATTCAATATATTGAATAGGCTTTGATTACACCACCATATATGTTCCATTTGTTGTAAAAGGATTGATCAAGGTGTGATCAAACCTTAATCCGTTTGGTGGTGGTGTTCGTGATCGGTGTGCTTGATTGTATTGTTTGTGAAAGGACGGAGTTGGTGTGTAACTCCAGCAACCCTTTTGGTAAGGTGTTTTTTGGTGTTTAGTGATAACCGAGGAAGGTGTCCTCGAAGACTGGGGCAGTTGATTTAACCAGTATAAAATCCTTGGTGTCTTTACTTTCAGCACTTTACTTTCAGTTTTCAATTTCTGTGTTGATTTCGTTACAATCGTAAAAATAGCAAATGAATTTCAAAAACGTAAAATTTTGCAGAAGCATAGCCACACATCTTATGTTTTATTTGGCACAAGTTTCAGTCCATTTGGACAAGTATAAGTCAATCAAACATTAATAGTTCTGAGACTAGTGCAATCTGATTTTCAGACTTGCAAAGGTTGAGAACATCAACGTATTTGACATACTTCCCAAAGGCATTTTTCAAACCTGTTTCAACCCATTTGAATAAATATATTGAGGGTCTTATCATTAAAGTTTTAGACCATTTGGAGTCACGAATTAATCGGAATAAAAATATTAAATCAGAGTATTGTTTCTAGCAGATCTGTGCAATCTGACCACAAATGTATTTTAAAAAGGTTAAGAGTTGAATTTTAATTTGAAATTTTTAAGAGATACTCAGAATATCTGAGAGTAGAATCTCTCCAAATTTCAAAATTTTTGAAGGTCTGTAACCTGTTCTTTCAAACGTTTCAAATCAGGATCTAAAACAGAAACTATTTGCAGAAGTTAGGTTTTTGGGTCAAAATGTTTCAAAAACCAAATTTTTCGTACCTACTATCCAACCCCTCCTTCTAGTGGTGCTTTACAGGTCCTACAACGCTTTTATACCCTGTTACAGCAGGCGTGACTTTTATACCCTGCGATCAACCAGCAGCCACAAACTTGTCTTTCGGAACTTTAGTCTTCTTTTACCCATACATGTCTTTTCACAAAGCGAAAACTTATGTCGGAATGCAAAATGTCCATTTCATAGTGCAAAATGCTCATGTCACATCATATCAGGCTTTTAAACATGTACACACACTTTACATATCAAGTACAAGGTCACAAACCTCAAATATACCTCACTTGCACCATTTCACACACTTTCGTCTCATAAACTCACTTCAAGTTCACACTTAATCTCATTCATTCACACAAGATTTTCAACCCCGAAAAACCTCAAACAAACTTCAAATAGACCCCTTAGATACACACACAAGTCCCAAACATCATACACAAGTCCCTCAAACAACTTGCCAATTTGTTTCCTAATATAATCTAAGAATTTAGCTCAAATGCTGCAGAACTTACTACATTGATTCGATGTGGCCTTCTGATCGATCTATGTCCAGTTTCCTAGACACCGATCGATGTCCCCCTTTCTAATCGATCTGTCTTATAGAGAATTTAGAAACCTGCCAGGACCACTTGGATCGATCGAAGTCACTCCTTGATTGATCCAAGTCCCTGTTTCTGCAACTTTTCACCATGTTTCACCTCATTTACTACTGAACCTTCAAACCATTCCAAACCTAGAAAACACCTAAAATCAATCCTACAACATGAATCCAACCTACATATGCACACATGACATAAAATTAAAACTTAGATTCCTCAAATGGCATCAACCCTAGGATTCTTACCATTCGCACCTTCGGACATGTCAGCAAAACCTTCAAACATCAAATAAATCTGCAGCAAACTCGTCTTACAACCCTGCAAACTTTCCACAAATCAACTCAAATTTTCTGAGGCGCCAATAGTCAGCATAATAGATGATCACAAGGCAATGATTACATTAAAGATGACACGTTTAAGTCATATTCATCATCAATCAAGAAAATCATAAGGATTCTAAGAAATTTGACCAAAAGTTCACGACTTTACTCAATCAAACAACAGTAAATGCACAGAATAAAGCAATTAACATAAACAGATCAAAACTACAAATGTGTGATCCAAAAATTTTTTTCTTTTAGAAAGTAGGGCCTGTTGAACCAAAACGCATAAGACGTGTAGAAAAGTCACTTGCCTTTGAATCTAAATGGTCATACAAAGGTTTGGCTGAATTCTGGGACGCATTTAGCCTAGTTTTGGCTGCTATTTCTTCCTTCTTCTTCCTTTCCATTCTCCTTCATCTCTAGTCTTTGGAAGTCGACTTTTGGTACTGCTAGAGAGCAGTTGTCGACTTTCTGGGGGGAGTAATATGTGATTGTATAACTCCTTCAGATTTTTTACTAGGGAGGAGCTATTTCGGTATTTGGGCCTAATTTTCTTATTTTCAGCTTTTTGATTATTTTTTCACCTACAATTCATTTAACTAAGCCTCATAAACATATATAGTTATTAAAATTATATTTTTGTTTGATTTTAATTATTTTATGCCAGGCTCGGAAAACACGAGGTATGACACTCCACCCCCTTACAGAAGGTTTCGTCCTCGAAACTTACGTATCTTAATTAAAGAGTTGAGGGTACTTCTCCTGTATCTGCTCTTCAAGTTACCAAGTGGCTTCCCGCTCACTGTGATTGCTTCACTGAACATTTACATAAGGGATCACTCGGTTCCTCAACACCTGTTCCTTTTGGTCCATGATGTTCCAAAACTTGTGATTCAAGCACATGGCTCGGATCTGACACATATTTCCTCAACTGTGAGACGTGGAAGACGTTATGGACCTGCGACAAGGCTTGGGGTAATCCCAACTTGTGTGCCAAAGCTCCCACCTTCTCAAGTATCTCATAAGGGCCAATAAAACAGGGACTTAACTTGCCCTTCACTCCAAATCTCATAGTGCCCTTCGTAGGTGACATCATCAAGTAAACCTTTACACCTACATGAAACTCCAAAGGCCATCTCTTGGAATCCGCCAAACTTTTATTGCGATCCTCAGCCGTCTTGAGTCTATCTCGAATGATTTTCACCTTCTCTAACATCTTCTCAACCAGCTTAGGTCCGATGATGGCCCTCTCACTGACCTCATCCAAATTAATAGGGGACCTGCACTTCCGTTCGTATAAAGCTTCAAAGGGAGCCATGTGGTGGCTGTTATTATAAGAGAACTCCATTAACTTCACCATTCCATCCCAACTCCTTTTGACATCCAGCGTACAAGCCCTCAACATGTCTTCTAGGGTCTGAATAGTCTTCTCAGACTGTACATCTATTTGAGGTTGATAGGTTGTACTTATCCTTCACTCCTTACCCATGGATCTATGAAATGCTGTCCAGAACTTAGATGTAAACCATGGGTCTTGGTCAGACACTATGCTCACTGGAACACCATGCAAGCTGACAATATTGTCCACATATAAATTCACTAACTTATCAAGAGATGCTTCACTCGAGATGGGTAGCAAATGTGCAGACTTGGTTAACTGATCCATAATAACCCAAATCATGTCATATCCACTTCTTGTCCTCAGTAAACTAGCCACGAAGTCCATCGTAATGTGCTCTCACTTCCACTATGGGATCTCCAATGGCATCAATAATCCACCAGGCCGTTATGTTCAGTCTTAACTTGCTGACACACCAGACATATTTGAATGAACTCTGCAATATGCCTCTTCATTCCAGACCACCAATAATACTATTTGAGATCCCTGTACATTTTGGTGCTACAGGGATGTATTAATAACTTTGAACTGTGAGCCTCCTGTAAAAATTTCTTTTTCTGAGTTCATCCACATCAAGAATACACAGTCTCCCTTTGAACCATAGACTCCAGTCACCACTAGCCTAAAATCCATCAAATATCTCCCAAAGTCTTATCGTTCTTCTGCTGCTAGAACATTAACAGTAGAGTCAACCAAACCCAGGCCAAATTGTTCCATTTCTCTCTCAAGTGGTGTCTATCGTGCGTGGCTAGATTTTCTGCTTAATGCATCGGCCACCTTATTAGCTTTTCCTGGATGGTAATGAATGGTCAAGTCGTTCAACAGCTCCAACCGTGGCCTCTGCCTCATATTCAGCTCCTTCTGGGAGAAGAAATATTTCAAGCTCTTGTGATCAGTAAATACAGCGCATTTCCTCCAATACAAATACTGTCGCTAAATCTTTAGGGCAAACACAAATGCTGCGAGCTCAAGATCATGCGTCGGATAGTGCTGCTCGTAAGGTTTCCGCCGTCTTGAAGCATACGCGATGACTCACCCGTCTTGCATCAAGACACATCCTAGACCGTCCTTCGACGTGTCACTGTAAATCACAAACCCATCAGTACCAGAGGGCTGAGCTAAAACTGGAGCTGTAGTACCCTGGCCGATACTGAGATCGGTACCAGTGTACCCGCCGTAGTCTACTATGGGAGCTACGAAGTGTCAAAGCAGATCAAGCACACATCATCCATAACGTAAGATAAATCAGCAGAAACGTCATAAAATTTTAAACTGAAAAATGAAACATCCGTGTAACAGAATGTAATACAGGGGAAATGAAACGTGTCAGGGAGAATGACTACTATATCCTCCAATACAAGTATCAACAGAAAATCTATCAACTAAAGAATTAGCAAAGCCTTTTTACTTCAATGTCTATCATCCCAATGGTCCCACTTGTCATCGTCTTCTACGAATATCATCTCATACTCGGGTTCGCCTAAAAAGAAATAAAGTATCTATTCTTAGCGAAAAACAACAACAAGTAACCTGTCTATACACCTTACGGAATCACATACGACGACTCACCGATACATAAAACAATGACCAAAATATGGTGCTCAGATTAGCAAATATCATCGTCATAAGTAAACATCAAAACAATATAAGTCACATAAACGAAGCAAATATAAGGATTAAACACGCATCCAGGAGAACATATTACGAAAAAAGATCCTATACACACATCGGTGCATTCATGTCAAAACTTATGCTTCGTGACTCATGATGCACGCGTTTCTTCAAAACCATACACTGAATTAAACAAAGACCCATGCATATGCCTTCTTTTAAATAATTTCATGTGTCGTTTCACAAACTTTTCTTATTTCTTCTTATCATATTATTCGCGTAGCAGAAACTCTATAGCCTGTGGATGATCAATCCACAACAAACAAAACTTTATACCCCATCTTGAAAGGTCTACCGACCCATTATAGAACTTTATGCCCTGCTCTTGATTACAGGTCACGCTTTTATACCGTGCCATTGCAGGCGTGACTTTTATACCCAGCATCAACCAGCAGCCCACACTTGTCATTTAAAAACTTTGGTCTTTCTTTACACTCACGTGTATTTTCACAAGGCAAAACTCATGAGGATGCAAAATGTTTATGTCAAGGTGCAAAATGCTATTGTCACATCAGATCAAGCTTCTAAACATGCACACACTTTACATACTGAGTACCGGGTCACAAACCGCAACGTACTTCACCTGCACTAGTTCACACATTTTCAGCTTGCAAATTCTTTTCAAGTTCATACTTAGCCTCACTCTTTTACACTTAAGGTTACCCATCTCATCATATGTCAAGCATACTTCAACAGTACTTCTTAGACTCATACACTAGTCATAATTGTTACACAAAAGTCCCTCAAACAACTTGCTATTAATTCCCAATAATTTCTAAAAGATCAACTTACATTCTGTAGAACTGGCCACATCGATCAATCGATGTGGCCTTCTGATCGATCGGTGTCAACCCCCTGGACATTGATAAATCGATTCCCTCTTCTTGATCGATGTCTTGTAGAGTGTTTCAAATATGCATCTCTGGGTACATCGATCGATCAATGTGGTCCTTTGATCGATCGATGTTCAGTTTTCCTGGACATCAATCGATCGAAGTCCCTTAGTTGATTGATCGATATCATCCAGGGAGTTTGAAAATCCTGAAAGGGCCACTTGGATCGATCGATGTCCTCCCAGGATCGATCCAAGTTTTTTTCTACAACGTTTCACCATGTTTTATCCTAATACCGACCCAAACTTCAACCCTCTTCATCCAAGCCTAAGGAACACTTAAATTTAATTCGAAACGTGAATCCAACCTACATACACACTCACGACATCGTGTAGAACCTTAAATACATCATATGATATGAACCCTAGGCTTTCTACAATTCATACCTTTGAACCTGTCTGCAAAACCATCCAACCTAACCCTAAATCAGCCGCCACCTACTTGACACGCATCAAACCTTCTTCAAATCAACCATTCCATCTACCGCACAAGCAACAAGCATGCAAGCTAATCACCGAGAAGAACATCAAGGGAAATATGACATCTTTAGGGATATTCACCATAAATCAAGTAAGTTGCAATTGTTCTCATAAATTTGGCCCAAAAGATTACAACTTATTCATTCAACGAGCACAGAAACACATAGTAGAGCAATTAACATACAGGGAACAAAATTACCAATGTGTGATTCAATTTTCTTTTTATAGGAAAATAGGGCCGATCAAATCAGAATTGCCTTGCCTTCGAATCTGATTCTTACGGTGATTGGGTTGAATACCGCGACAGATTGCACCTAGAATCGGCCGCAGTTTCTTCTTATTTCTTTCTTTCTCCTCCCTTCTTTTCTCTTCTTCCTTTTTCTCTCTTCCTTTCTTTCCTCCCAGCCGATTCCCCTTTTCCTTTCCCCATAACCGATGGTCCAAAGGGGGAGTTATGCTAATTGGCGTAACTCCCTCAACATTTAATTGGGGAGGGGCGATTTCGGTATTTTAGACCTAATTTCATCTTTTTAATTATTTTTCCAACTATAATTCCTTTAAGTAAGCCTCATAAATATTTATAATTATCAAAGTTATATTTTTAGTCCGCTTTAATTATTTAATGCTAAAATCGGGAAAATACGGGGTATGACATTCCACCACCCTTACAAAAAGTTTCGTCCTCGAAACTTACGTACCTTAAGTGAAGAGTTTAGGATACTTCTCTTGTATCTGCTCTTCGAGTTCCCAGGTGGCTTCGTGTTCTGAATGATTACTCCACTGCACCTTTACATAAGGAATCACTTGCCTCCTTAACACTTGTTCCTTCCCATCTATGATCCTTACCGGTACCTCTTCATAAGCAACATCACCATTGAGCTCCAACGGTTGTGATTCAAGCACATGACTCAGATCCGTCACATATTTCTTTAACTATGAGAAGCGGAAGATGTTATGGACCTGTGCCAATACTGGGGGTAATGCCAACCTATATGCCAAAGTTCCTACCTTTTCCAATATCTCATAAGGACAAATAAATGCAGGGGATTAGCTTGCCCTTCAGTCCAAAGCTCATAATAAGCTTTGTAGGTGATACTCTTAGATAAACCTTTTCACCAACATCAAACTCTAAAGGCCGTCGTTTGGAATCCGCCCAACTTTTATTACGGTCTTGGGACGCCTTTAGTTTGCCCCGAATAATCTTCACCTTTTATAATGTCTTCTCGAGTGGCTCAGGTCCGGTGATGGTCCTCACACCAACTTCGTCCCAATAGACCTACATTTCCGTCCATACAATGCTTTAAAGGGAGCCATGTCAATTGCACTATGATAATTGTTATTATAAGAAAACTCCATTAATTTCACCATTCCATCCCAACTTCCTTTGAAGTCTAGGACACAAGCCCGTAGCATGTCTTTTATGTAGGATCTGCAAGGCACCACTAGAAGGGGGGGGTTGAATAGATGGTGCGGAAAGTGTGCCTTTTTAAAATTTCTTTAAACTTGAACAATTCAAGTTCTGAAAACAGATTCTGTTTTCAGGACCAGTTTTAAAACGTTTTTAAAACTAGGTTAGAGGTCTCCAAAAATTATGAAATTTTGAGAGAACTTAGCCTCAGATGTTATGAGGGTTCCCTAAAAATTTCAAATCAAAATTCAACCTTTAACCCCTACAAAAACCGTTGGCACTCAGATTGTGCAATTCTGCCAGAAACGGTAGATGGTTTTGAAAAATTAATTCCTATTTGTGTGAACGTCCAAATGATCTGAAAATTTGACCAATAAGTCTTCACACACTATATTTAAATGGGTTGAAACAGTTTTGGAAAATTCTTTTGAGAAGTAGGTCAATTACAACCAAAGTCTCAACCTTTGCAAGTCTGAAAATCAGACTGCACTAGTCTCAGAACTTTTGATGTCTGATTGACTTATACTTGTCCAAAAGGGTTGAAACTTGTGCCAAATTAACCCTAGAACGTGCAGGTATGTCTCTGGAAATTTTTATAATTTTTGGAAATCGTTTACTATTTTTACGAACGTAAACAAAATGGATAAACAGTGCAGAAACTGAAAAGTAAATGCAGAAAGTAAATTGCACTGAGATTTTTATACTGGTTCGGTTATAAACAACCTACTCCAGTCTTCAAAGAACACCTTCCTTGGTTCACACTATTCACACACACAACACACCTTACCACAGGGTTGATAGAGTTACACCTTAACTCCAACCCTTTACAAACCTTGTATTCCTAGTACAATTAGCACGAACACCACCACCTTGCTAGATTGAAGATTGATCACACCTTGATCAATCTTTTACAAAGATGAATGAACGGTGGTTTATATGAAGCCTATTCAAGATTGAAAGATGTAAAGTACAATAGGCTTTTTACAAGAAAAGAGAGCAAGAATATGTAGGAGAAAAGAAGCTTGGCAATTTTATCACTTTAGAATGCAATTCTTGGTCTTGTGTTTGTTTGTTCTCCTCTTCCTCCCTTATAGAGTCCAGCCGTCCCCCTCTTGCCATCTCCCCCTCTTGAAAATTTCCATTTAAGTACTTGAGAGAGTGTAAGACATCATGGTGACAATGCTTTGCTTACTTGGCATCATTCTATTGGACCATCATTTAGTCTTTGCTTACTTGGCACTTCTTTATTGGTTCAATGTTGTCATCATTTGATGACTTGGAAAATCTGAAATAATCACTTAAAATTTGCCAAAAAATCAACCATTAATTCATACCATAAATGACAAATTCCATCATAAATTGCAAGACAAGAAATCTCTCCTTTTTCAAAGCAAAAAATCGGTCATTATCACCTTGCCATGCTGAATTTTTCAGCATGTGCATTATGAAATAAAATTCAGATTATTTACCATCTTTCTTTGAATTTTTATCATAAAAATGAATCAACCATATATGGTAAGTCTTGCTATCAATTGATGAATGAACTTGGACACAAAATGGGTGAAGAATTCGGCCACCATAACCTTCACACATGCTGAAAAAATTTCAGCATGTGTGATATGTAGAATATCACACTTGATTACCTTACATAATATTCAAATCATTTCCATAACATCTTCAATCAATCCTTTAATAAAAGATGACAAAATATGTCACCCTTAATGACAAAAAAATCGGCCACATGTGTGTAGTATGCTGAAATTTTCAGCATGTGACATAAGAGAGGTATATGTTGAATACTTACCTTTTGTAGCTTCTCTCTT
>AP025057.1:15857585-15912703 GCA_036186865.1 Eustoma russellianum
TTTGTAGCTTCTCTCTTTGATTCATCAACATTGTATGATTGATCCTTGACCAATCAATATGCCAACAAGGCTCCACATGTGCTCCATCTCAGCTGTATGTAACGTTGGAATGTGTATGTACATGTGCTGAAATTTATTTTTGCTAACTTTGTAAAATAGTGCACATTTAATAATACACACATGTTATATTCCAATCACCCCTTAATTTAATTTTCTAGAACACTTTAAGATGTATATCATATGTAAAAAGTGTCTAGATACGTGTCACATGATGTTCAAGAAAAACGTTCCATGTTATGTGCGTAGAAAACCGAATTTTCGATATTTATCGATTACCCGATTTTTCTCTAATTTAAATTCCAACTTTTGCACATGTTATATATATTATGTTATACATAATATATAATATATACTTCAAATCTCAGCACTTGGCTGGTTTAAAGTGGTACCTTTAACATGTGACAAAATTAAAATTGGAATCTTCACATTTTGGCCTAAATGTGGAGTAATTTGTGTGTGCCAACATGGAAAGTATTTTTGGCTGAATATATCATGTATATCACGAAATTATCATCAATGTTTGATGTATATGGGCTGGCCATTTATTTATGGCAAGTACGTGACACGTTGGCGAAGTTTCGGTATTCGCCCGATACGACAAATTTCGGTTTAGAACCTTTTATCGTGTCGTATTTAATTTGTCATCACCATATCTTATATCATATGATATAAGACCTGAATATACTCATAAATATGAGTTAAGTATAGTGGTGTGACGTTAACGTACGTACGTAAAATATATAACGTGTCGGTAGTACGTTGCAATACATGTGTATGTGCCTTTATTTAAAAAATCTGAAAATATATAGTGTATATATATAAATGTGGCGTGTTTAATAAGATGGGGAGGAGGAGAGAACTTTCCTTCCTTGGCCTTGTTGCGTTTGTGCCTTTTCCAAATGAATCTTCCTTTAATGAACTACTTAGTTTATTAAACTAAGCACTTCACTTAATGAACTACTTTAGTTCATTAATGGTGGCACCTGAAAATAGTATAAACTCAACAAATGTTCGCCATATGATGTAAGCTTTAATGCTTCATGGCTCGTTAGTACGGCAACATAATATATAAGCTAAATAAGGCAAGTAATGGCAAGTTATCATGCATACATGTACACACTTATACACGTTTATATATATATATACATGTGTATATATATATATGCATTCAAATTTCTTATTTTGAAATCACTCAAAACCTCTTGCTTCTACATTTTAGGGTTTGAATAGACCACTCAGACTGTCCATCTCTTTGAGGATGATAGGCTGTACTCATCCTCAACCTCGTGCCCATGGCTCTCTGAAATGCTGCCCAGAATTTGAAGGTAAACCATGGGTCTCGGTCAGACACTATGCTCACTGGGACACCGTGTAGGCTAACAATATTGTCCGTATATAGGTTCACCAACTTATCCAAGGATGTTTCGCTTGAGACAGGTAGAAAATGTGCATACTTGGTTAGCCGGTCCGCAACAATCGACATCATATCATACCCACTTCTCGTCTTTGGTGAACTGGCTGCGAAATCCATCATGATGTGTTCCCATTTCCATTCGGGAATCTCCAACGGCATCAGTAATCCACCAGGCCATTGGCGTTCAGCTTTAACTTGTAGGCACACCAGACATCTCTCGATGAACTATGTAATATGTCTCTTCATTCTGGACCACCAATATTATTGTTTGAGATCTCTGTACATCTTGGTGCTACCAGGATGTATGGATAACTTCGAGCTGTTAGCCTCATACAAAATTTCTTTTCTGATTTAATCCACGAAAGGAACACATAGTCTCCCTCTAAACCGTAAGCTCCCGTCTTCGTTGGCCTGAAATCCCTCAACCTGACCATGCTTCGACTTCTCCGCAATCTCACCCAGAGTTTTATCATTCTTCTGAGCCTCTTTCACCCGATCAACAAGACTTGGTGTAATGGTCAAAGCCACCAAAACATTCACTGTGGAATCCACCAAATCCAAACCAAATTCTTCCATTTCTCTTTCCTGTGGTGATTGTCGTGCATGGTTAGATTTTCTGCTTAACGCATCCGCCACCATATTAGCTTTCCCCGGGTTATAGTGAATGGTCAAGTCATAGTCTTTTAGCAGTTCTAACCATCTCCGCTGCCTCATGTTTAACTCCTTCAGGGAGAACAAGTACTTTAGGCTATTGTGAATGGTGAACACCGCACACTTCTCCCTGTAAAAGTAGTGCCGCCAGATCTTTTGAGCGAACAAAACTTTTGCGAGTTCAATGTCATGCGTCGGGTAGTTTTGTTCATAAGGCTTTAGCTGCCTTGAGGCATACGCGATGACTCGTTTGTGTTGCATCAATAAACAACCTATAAGTAAAGTATTAGACCAAACTCGATTTGTATGCAAAATCGTAACTTATGCTACCGTTTACGTACCTAGACCATTCTTCGATGCATCGCTATAGATCACAAACCCATCAGTGCCGGAGGGTTGAGCCAATACTGGAGATGTGGTTAACCTTTTCTTAAGTTCTGAGAAGCTTTTCTTGCATTTGGCAGTCCACTCAAACTTGGAGTTCTTCTGAGTAAGGCGGTTGAGGGTCACTGCTATTGTTGAGAATCCCTCGACAAACTTCGTGTAATAGCCAGCTAGACCCAAGAAACTCCACAGTTCGGTGACATTAGTGGGTCTAGGCCACTTAGTGATAGCTTCCACCTTCTTAGGATCCACAATGATTCCCTCTTCGGATATCACATGACCAAGGAAGGTTGCACTCCTCAGTCAAAACTCACATTTGCTAAATTTGGCATACAGTTGTTTATGCCTCAGAATGCTTAAAACGATTCTTAGATGCTCAGCATGAGTTTGCTCGTTGGGAGAATACACCAGAATATCGTCTATGAATACTACCATGAACTTATCCAACTTTTCCCGAGAGACAGTATTCATAACGTACGTAAAAGCTGCAGGGGCATTTGTCAGTCCAAATGGCATCATTAGGAACTCATAGTGACCATATCTTGTACGGAAGGCTGTCTTTGCGATGTCTTTGGCCTTCACCCGCAACTGATGGTACCCTGGTCAATCTTGGAGAAAATTCTAGCACCCTTTAGCTGGTCAAACATATCCTCGAGTCGTGGCAATCGGTACCTATTCTTGATGGTAATTTTATTCAAATCTCGATAGTCGATACAAAGCCTCATGCTACCATTCTTCTTCTTCACGAATAAGACAGGTGCTTCCCAAGGTGACACACTGGGGCGAATAAATTTCTTGTCCAGTAGCTCCTGAGGTTGCTCATTCAGCTCTTTCAATTCCGTCAGAGGCATTCTGTAACGGGCTTTAGAAATAGGTTCGGCTCCTCGGATAAGATTTATCTCAAATTCGACTTCCCTCGGAGGTAGCACTCCCGGCACTTCTTCTGGAATTACATCCAGGAATTTGTTGACCAGCGGAATATGCTCAATAGACGGTATCTCTTGTGTAGCATCCATTGCATACACCAAGAATCCCTCGGCACCTTTCCTTAAGGCTCTGCAAGCTTGGGAAGCTATCATATACACCTTCTTAGGAATTTTCCTCCGCTGCGCATCGCCCTAGAAGGTTACGTCTTCCATTTTGGAATCCTTGACTATTACTTGTTTGCTTCATCCGACAATCAATGTTGGCGTGATACCTTGGCAACCAGTCCATTCATAATATGACGTCGAAGTCATATATCTGGATAGGAATCAGTGGGGCAAAGAACACTTGCTCTCCAAACTCCAGCTCATAATCCCTGTATTGCTGATGCGAAGTCATAATTTCACCTCCGGCCGCTTGGACACGGTACGAAGTCTCTAGCCACTCCGGTAAACTACCAGGGTGCTTGGTGAATCTCTTTGCCATGAAAGAGTGGCTTGCGCCGCTATCGAAAAGCACGTTTGCAGGTATCTTATTTACTAACACAGCACCTAGGACCATATCAAGTTTCACACAGGAAGTTAAACACGTAATGACTCAATTCAAATCAGAATTCAAACTTAATTTAAATTGTACCTGCTACTACATGGGTGGCATCTTGGACGTTAGTGTCCATCATAATATGCACGTGGGCATTCGCTCTCGGCTTAGTCCTTGGTTGTTGCGCCGCCTCTCCTGGTGCATTCTTTCTCATCTTGGGGCAATCTCTAATCAGATGGCCCACCTGAACACAACGGTAACATGCTCTGGCCAACTATCTGCATTCACCAACGTGGCTCTTCTGGCAATGTGGGCAGACTCTCACAGCCTACTGGACTACCGATTTCTGTGGTGGGGGTCTCTGAAAATTTCCCACTGGGATTCTCTTTGTAATCTTGACCCAACGTCTGGGTCGGCCACTAACTCTAATATCTTTGTAATCTTGACCCTGCACCGGCCTCCCTTGCCACTACTCTACAGAAATCACTTTTGACGCGGAAATATGCATCTAGTATATCCTCATAGGTTTTCAGCCCTACGTTCACTATCGCCGACTGTATTCTTGAGTCCATACCCACTCAAACTTAGTCAACTTTAAGTGATTATCAGACATAATCGCGGGAACAAACTTACCCAAGGTATGGAAACGGTTTGCATATTCCGATACTGGCATCCGACCCTGCTCAAGTCGGTCGAATGCTCTGATCTTGTCCAGAACTGATGTCTCTGGTACGTAGTACTTTAGAATGGCATCACAGAAATGTGCCCAAGAGATCGATGGGGTCATATTCAATACAAAATTGGCCCGCCACACACCTATCTTGTCATAAAGAAGGGGTGTGACCACATTTACCTTAATCTCTTCCGGCACTTGCACCAGCCGAAAACACTTCTCTGCCTCAGCTAACCAATGCTGAGCCTCCTCAGGATCAGTGCATCCCACGAACTCCGGAACCCTGATCTTCCTCATCTCTCCATAAAAGAAATGAATATATGCTGCGGTGCTGGAGGTTGCTACTATTGGGCGTAACCATGGGCAATAGCAATTTGTGCATCCGTGAGCACATGGGGTAGTACCACCTGGGGCGGCTGGTTTTCCCGTTCGTCACCAGAGTTCCTTGTGTTATCTCTTTGCAGAGGCATTCTCTGAAAGGTCAGCACTGTCGTTAGCAATCAGTAGACGCAAGATATTACTAAAAGCTCGAATACTTAAGAACGGATGGGGTATATAAAAAAATTTAATACAAAACTGATTGATGAACGCGCTCGTACACACCCAAACCAGATCACACTTAGACTCTAGTTATTCAGCATCTATACCTAAGGATCAAACTTAATGAGAAATCGCATCTTAAATTACTAAAAGATCATGAACCTAAGTTTCCGAGAAGGTCTGAAGCCTAGTCTCTGATACCACCTGTAGCGCCCCGACCCGAAACCGACATTGGTACCAGTGCACCCGCCATAGTCTACTATGGGAACTACGAAGCGTCAAAGCAGATCAAGCACACGTCATCCATGACGTAAGATAAATCAACAGAAACATCATAAAATTTAAAACTTAAAAATGAAACATCCGTGTAACAGAATGTAATACAACAGAAAAGAAACGTGTCTAGGAAAATGACTACTACATCATCCAATACAAGTATCAACAGAAAATCTATCAACTAAATAATTAGCATAGCCTTTTTACTTCAATGTCTATCATCCCAATGGGCCCACTCGCCGTCGTCTCCTACGATTATCATCTCATACTCGGGTTCACCAGAAAAAAGATGAAGTATCTATTCTTAGCGAAAAACAACGCTAGCAAGTAACTTGTCCATACACCTTACGGAATCATACAAGACGAGTCACTGATACATAAAACAATGCCAAAAATATGGTGCTCGGATTAGCAAATATCATCGTTATAAGTAAACATCAAAACCAGATAAGTCACGTAAACGAAGCAAAGATAAGGATTAAACACGCATCAAGAAGAACATATTACGAACATAGGTCATATACACACATCGTTTCATTCATGTCGAAACTTATGCTTCGTGGCTCATGATGCATGCATTTCTTCAAAACCATAGACTGAATTAAACGAAGACCCATGCATATGACTTCTTTTAAAATCATGTCATGCGTCGTTTCACAAACTTTTCTTTTTTCTTCTTATCATATTATTCGCGTAGCAGAAACTTTATACCCTGTTGGCGATCAATCCACAGCAAACAAAACTTTATATCCCGTGCTGAAATGTCCACGGCTCCACAACAAAACTTTATGCCCTGCTGTTGATTACAGGTCACGCTTTTATACCCTGCCATTGCAGGCGTGACTTTTATACCCTGCATCAACAAGCAGCCCAAACTTGTCGTTTAAAATCTTTGTCTTCCTTTACACACATGTGTCTTTCCGCAAGGCAAAACTCATGATGGATGGCAAATGTTCATGTCGTGGTGCAAAATGCTCTTGTTACATCAGATCAAGCTTCTAAAGATGCACACACACACTTTACATACCGAGTCATAAACCGCAATGTACTTCTCTCTCACCAGTTCACACATCTTCAGCTTGCAAATTCTTTTCAAGTTCACACTTAGCCTCACTTTATTACACTTAAGTTTACCAATCTCATCATACGTCAAGCATGCTTCAATAGTACTTCTTAGACTCATACACTAGTCCTAATTGTCACACAAAAGTCCCTCAAACAACTTGACATTCATTCCCAATCATTTCCAAATGTTCAACTTAAATTCTATAGAACTGGCCACATCAATCGATTGATGTGTCCTTCTGATCAATCGGTGTCAACCTCGATTGATGTCCCTCTTCCTGATCGATCGATGTCTTCTAGAGAGTTTCAGTTCTTTTTTCCTGGGTACATCGATCGATCGATGTGGTCCTCTGATCGATCAATGTTCAGTTTTTCTAGACATCGATCGATCAAAGTCTCTCAGTTGATCGATCGATGTCTTCCAGAGAATTGGAAAATCCTGCCAGGGCCACTTGGATTGATCGATGTCCTCCCAGGATCGATCCAAGTCCATGTTTCTGCAACTTTTCACCGTGTTTCACCCAAATATCGACCCAAACTTCAACCCTCTCTATTCCAAGCCTAAGGAACACTTAAATTCAATCCGAAAACATGAATCCAGCCTACATACACACTCATGACATCGTGTCGAACCTTAAATACATCATATGATATGAACCCTAGGCATTCTACAATTCATACCTTTGAACATGTTCGCAAAACCTTCCAACCTAACCCTAAATCAGCCGCCACCTACTTGACACCCAATCTAACCTTCTTCAAATCAACCATTCCATTTACCGCACAAGCAACAAGCATGTAAGCTAATCACCGAGAAGTACATCATGGGAAAAATTACATCTTTAGGGCTTATTCATCATAAATCAAGTAAATTGCAATTATTCTCAGAAATTTGGCCCAAAAGATTACAACTTTATTTATTCAACAAGCACAGAAACACATAGTAGAGCAATTAACATACACGGAACGAAATTACCAATGTGTGGTAAAATTTTCTCTTTATAGGAAAATAAGGCCTATTGAATCAAAATTGCGTGAAACGTATAGAAAGGTCACTTGCCTTCGAATCTAAGGATTCTTACGGTGATTGGGTTGAATTCTGGGATTGATTGCACCTAGAATTGGTTGCGGTTTCTTCTTCTTTCTTCATTTCTCCTTCCTTCTTTTCTCTTCTTCCTTTTTCTCTCTTCCTTTATTTCCTCCAAGCTGATTCCCCCTTTTCCTTTCCCTATAACCGACGGTGCAAAGGGAGAGTTATGCTAGTTTCCGTAACTCCATCAACATTTAACTAGGAGGGGCGATTTTTGTATTTTGGACCTAATTTCCTAATTTCAGCTTTTTAATTATTTTTCCACCTAAAATTCTTTTAACTAAGCCTCGTAAACATTTATAATTATCAAAGTTATATTTGTAATCCGCTTTAATTATTTAATGCTAAACTCGGGAAGATACGGGGTATGACAAGAGCTGTGGTTAACTTCTTCTTAAGTTCGGTGAAGCTTTTCTCGTACTCGGCTATCCACTTAAACTTGGTCTTCTTTTGAGTGAGACAACTAAGGGGCACTCTCGACAAACTTCCTGTAATAACCTGCAAGACATAAGAAACTCCGCACTTTAGTGACATTCGTGGGTCTAGGCCACTATGTGATAGCTTCAACTTTCTTTGGGTCAACGTCAATCCCCTCTGCTGATATCACATGACCAAGAAAAGTCACATTTCTCAGCCAAAACTCACATTTGCTAAACTTGACATATAGTTGTTTCTATCTCAGAATTCTCAAAACAATCATCAGATGTTCAGTGTGAGTCTGCTCATTAAGGGAATACACCAAAATGTCATCGATGAATACCATGACGAATATATCCAACTGCTCTTGGCAGACGGTATGCATAAGGTCCATAAAAACTGCATGGGCATTTATCAACCCAAATGGCATCACTAGGAACTCATAGTGGTCATATCTTGTGCAGAAGGCTGTCTTTGTAATATCTTCATCCTTCACTCTCAGCTGGTGATACCCTGACCGAAGGTCAAATCTTAGAGAAGATCCTGGCACCCTGAACAGATGTCAAAAATTCCCCAATCAGAGCAGCAAAATAATTAAGGAAAATGCTTAACACAACCTTATCTTGAGTTGGTCAAACAAATCCTCGATTCGCGGTAGTGGGTATTTATTGTTGATGGTAATTTTATTCAGCTCTCGATAGTTGATACAGAGCCTCATGCTGCCATCTTTCTTCTTCACAAATAGAACGGGTGCTCCCCTAAGTGATACACTAGGGCGGATGAATTTCCTATCCAACAGCTCCCGAAGCTGTTCTTTCAGCTATTTCAAATCCGCTCGAGCCATTCTGTAAGGGGCTTTTGAAATAGGCTCTGCTCCTAGGATTACATTGATCTCAAACTCGACTTTCCTTGGAGGTGGCACACCCGACAACTCTTCCAGAAACACATCTAGAAATTCATTGACCACAAGAATCTACTCAATAGCGGGTATTTCTTTGGTAGCATCCATCGCATACACCATGAACTCCTCAACACTTTTCTTTAAGGCTCTCAAATCTTGAGCAATTGTTGTATACACCTTCTTAGGAACTTTCTTCAGCTTTGCATCTCCTTGGAAGGTCACATCTTTCATCTCTGAATCCTTAATCGTCACTTGTGTAAGTCGATAGTCGATGTTGGAGTGGTATTTGGCTAACCAGTCCATCCCTAATATAACATCAAAATCATACATCTGGAAAGGAATCAGTGTGGCAGAGAACATTTGCTCTCCTAACTCTAATTCACAATTCCTATACTGATGGTGCGAAACCATAACTTGATCTCCAATTGCTTAGACACGTTATGGAGTCTTTAACCACTCCGGTAAACCACAAAGGTGCTCAGTGAATCTCTTTGCCACGAAAAAGTGGCTCGTGCCACTATCAAAAAGCACATTGACAGGTATCCTATTCACTAAAAATGCAGCTAATATCACTGCAAGTTTCACACCAGGAGTTAAACACATAAAAGCTCACTTCAAATAAAATTTCAAACTTAATTTAAATTTTTTTTACTTGCTACAACGTTGGTAGCTTCCTGAATATCAGTGTCTATTATGACGTGGACGCGGGCATTAGCTCTTGGCCTCGCTCTAGGCTGCTAAACCGCCTCTCCCTGAGCATTCTTCCTTATCTCTGGGCAATCTCTAATCAGATGGCCCACCTGTCCAAAACGATAACATGCTCCTGCCAATTTCCTTCACTCGCCGACATGACTCTTCTTGCAGTGTGGGAAAACTCCCACAGCCTGTTGGACAACTAGATTCTGTGGTTGGGTCTTTGAAAATTTCTCACCGGGCCTCTCTTTGGAAGCTTAACGCAATGCTCGGGTCTGCCACTAACTCTAGTCTCTTCCCTTAGCCTCTTGCCTTTGTCTGACAACCCTGCACTTGCTTCTCTTGCTGCTACTCTACGGGGTCACACTCGACGTGGAAACACGCATCTAACATATCTTCATAGGTCCTCATTCATGCGTTCACTATTGCCGTCTGAATCCTCAAGTCCAAACCCCTGTCAAACTTAGTCATTTTCAGGTGATTACCAGACATAATTGCTGGAGCAAACTTACCTAAGACATGAAAACGATCAGCATACTCTGACATCGTCATCCGACCCTTCTTAAGTCTATCAAACGCCCTTATCTTTTCCAGGATTGCTGTCTCTGGCACGTAATACTCAGGAACACATCGAAGAATTGTGCCCAAGAGACAAGCGGGGTCATCCTCAGTACCATTCCAGCACACCATTCACCTGCTTTGCCACATAAAAGAGGCGTGGCCACATCCACTTTGATCTCATCAGGCACTTGCACTAGATTGAAGCATTTTTCCACCTCAGCCAACCAATGCTGAGCCTCTTCGAGATCAGTACAACCCACAAACTCCGGGACCCTGATTTTCCTCATCTCCCCATAAAAGAACCGAATATTATGCTACGGTAGCAGAGGAGGCGGAGGCTGTTGCTATTGGGATACCCCTTGGCAATCAAAGTCAATGCATCCGTGAGCACATAGGGTAGGACAACATGCGGTGGATGATTCTCTTGCCTGTTGCCAGAGTTTCCTGTGTTATGTCTTCGCGGAGGAATTTTATGAGAGGTCAACACTTCCATTAGCAATTAGTAACCACAAGATAATATTGAAATCTTGAATGCATAAAAATGGTTGGACTATTAAATTAAAAATTAATACATAAATTAAATGATTTACGTGCTCGCACACACCCAGTCCAGATCATACTTAGACAATAGATATTCATCACTTACATATAAAGATCAAACATAAGGGAAATCATATCTTAAGTTGCTAAAAGATCATGATCCTAAGTTTCCGAGGTAGATCTGGAGCCTAAGCTCTGATACCACCTGTAGCGCCCCGGCCTAAAACCAGACACCGGTACCAGTGCAACCACCGTAGTATGCTACAAGAACTACAAGGCGTCAAAACACGTCACGCACACGTCATCTTTGACATAGGACAAATCAACGGAAACGTCGTACAACTTTAAAACTTCAAAAACGACATTGAAACAAAAATAAAATACGACGGAAATGGAAAAGGCACTCGGAAAAGTCTACTACATCCTCCAATACAAAACATCAAACAGGAAGTCTATCAGCTAAAGAAATAAACATAAGTCTATCCTCCTCAATGACAAGCATCCCGATGAGCCCACTCGCTATCGTCTTCTACAAAAATCAGCTCATACTCGGGCTCACCTGAAAAAATGGAGAATCTATTCTTAATGAAAACATCGCTAGCAAGTGACCCGTCTATACCCCTTACAGGATCACACACGACAAGTCACCAGTACATAATTCAGTGCCAAATTAAGGTGTTCTGGTTAGCAAATAATCTTTTATAAGTAAACATCAAAGCCAGATATGTCGGATAAAAAAGATAGATAATGAACAATTCACGTAACGAGTAGAACGTACAGAGTAAACAAATCATATACACGTGTCGTTTCTTTCATGTCATACCTTATGCCTAATGTCAAATGATGCATGCACTTCTTCAAAAAAAATGCACTGAACCAAACAGAAAATATACGTAGGCCTATTTTTACAAACATGTCATGCATGTCATTACACAAAGTTTTTCATACTTGTTCTTATCTTATTCTTTGCGCAGCAGGAAAATTTATATCCTGTGGGTGATCAGCCCGCAGCACAACAGAACTTTATACCCCATGCTGAAAGGTCCAAAACCCCATAAACATTTACCCTGCTGTTGTTTCATAGGTCACGCTTTTATATCATACCACTGCAGGTGTGACTTTTATACCCTGCGATCAACCAGCAACCAAAAACTTGTCTTTCGGAACTTTAGTCTTCTTTTACCTACACATGTCTTCTCACAAAGCAAAAACTCATGTTGGAATGCAAAATGTTCATGTCATGGTGCAAAATGCTCATGTCACATCATATTCAGGCCTTTGAACATGAACACACATTTTACATATCAAGTACAAAGTCGCAAACCTCAAACATACCTCCCTTGCACCATTTCACACACTTTCATCTCATAAAGTCACTTCAAGTTCACACTTAGTCTCATTTATTCACACTTAAGATTTTCAACCCCAAAACACCTCAAACACACTTCAAATAGACCCCTTAGACACACACAAGTCTCAAACATCATACACAAGTCCCTCAAACAACTTGCCATTCATTTTCTAACATTTTCTAAGAACTCAGCTCAAATGCTGCAGAACTGGCCACATCGATCTTCTGATCGATCTATGTCCAGTTTCCTGGACATCGATCGATCCATCTCTTCTAGGGAGTTTAAATACCTGTCAGGACCACTTAGATCGATCAAAGTCACCCCCTGATCGATCCAAGTCCTTGTTTCTGCAACTTTTCACCTTGTTTCACCTCATTTTTTACCCAACCTTCAAACCACTTCATTCCAAACCTATAAAACACCTAAAATCAATCCTACAACCTGAATCCAACCTACATATGCAACACGACACAAAATTGATACTAAGATTCCTCAAATGACATCAACCCTAGGCCTCCTACAATTCACACAATTGGACATATCAGCAAAACCTTCAAACCTCAAATAATGTAGCAAACTCATCTTACAACCCTTCAAACCTTCCATAAATCAACTCAAATCGTCTAAGGCACCAATAGTCAGCATAATTGATGATCACAAGGCAATGATTACATCAAAGATGACACATTTAAGGCGTATTCATCATCAATCAAGCGAATCATAAGGATTCTAAGAAACTAGCCCAAAAGTTCATGACTTTACTCAATCAAACAACAGTAGATGCACATAATAAAGCAATTAACATAAACAGATCAAAATTACAAGATCCAAAATTTTTTTCTTTTAGAAAATAAGGCCTGTTGAACCAAAACATATACGTATAGAAAAGGCACTTGCCTTTGAATTTAAATGGTCTTACAAAGTTTTGGCTGAATTCTAGGACGAATTGAGCCTAGTTTTGGTCGCAGTTTCTTCCTTCTTCTTACTTTCCATTCTGCTTCCTCTCCAGTCTCTGAAAGTCAACTTTTGGTACTGCTAGAGAGGAGCTGTCGACTTTCTGGGGGAGTTATGCGCGATTGTATAGCTCTTTTAGATTTTTAACTGGGGAGGGGGTATTCGGTATTTTGGGCCTAATTTTCTTATTTTCAGCTTTTTGATTATTTTTTCACCTACAATTCATTTAACTAAGCCTCATAAACATACGTAATTATTAAAATTATATTTGTTTGGTGGGTTTTAATTATTTTATGCCAGGCTCAGGAAACACGGGGTATGACACTCATTGTCCAACATCAATCTCTCAGTGTGAAGATAGATTGATTCATGTTTACCTTAGTCTCTAAAAAAAGACACACAGTCGATGGGTGTAGGTAAGGTGAAAATTTGAAACCGCACTAGAAGACATCGATCTCTCCATCTGAAGACATTGATTGATTTATGTAGACATCAGTCTCTAAAATATGAGACATAGATCGATCGATGTCATCCAGAATTCGATTTTTTATAACTTTTGGAACAAAATCCAATGAAGATTTAAAGTTTTTTCTCTCTCCAATATTACTCAAATCTCTTGTGGACTTTTTTCAACATCTTAAATGTTTTCTTGATTATTGGAAATATGTCTATGGTATTCTAGGGTGGCTATGAAGCATCAAATCCAACTACAGGGTGGCCAAAGACTATTTAGACATCTTCAAGCCATTCGATTGAGTTACATATAGGCTGCAAAAACGTGACTCAAACCCTCTATATCTTGAATACTCTCAGATGAGGCATGTACACACTTTTATTTTCTTCAATTTTCATATCCCATTTTTGTAAAAAGTCTCAGAAAATTGCTTAAAGTTGATTAAGCTCGTTTTGCTTGTTTTCATTGTTGTAAATTTTGAGAGTAGAAGTCTAACACAAGAGAAACTATACATATTTGACATCTTTCTTGTGATTTAGACTTATTAGGAAGTGTAATTTCACTTCTTCCCTAAAACTCATCCGGTGAAAGTTTTTTGGAAGAACTTTGTTGAAGTTGTGAAGAAGCAAGAAGTAGTTCTTGCTTGTAGCTGTTGTTGATGATGTTGCATAGAGTATTCGTTTAAAAAGTTGATGTGGTTGTTGCACAAAGTGTCTTTGTGCAACACGATGCTGCTGTTATACTTGTTGCTTACACGAAGTTGCTGTTGAAAATAGAAACAAAGTGGTAGTGTACTAGAATCAAAGAGATTCGTATCATTCTAAATTGTGTGCCACAAACTCATTATCTCTTTTCTTCTTCTTTCTTATTTTTAAGAGTATTTGAGTTGAAGTGAGGTACACCGAGAAAACTCTGAAAATTGCGTAACACTCGATTCACCTCCTCTCCCATAGAGTAATTGTTATGGGCCTAGCTCATGCGAATTCTATATTTGGGGGAGACGAAAACTGAGTATTTTATAAAGCATAAAATCAGGGGGGATTTTGCTAATATAGAGAAAGTATTTTTGTACATAGTTAGGAGTTTTCAAAATAACACAAAGAATTTTTCAGACTAAACATCGGTTTGAAATCATCAAAAAAGGGAATATTGTTGGGTTATGTGATTGTTTCGATGATTTATATAAGTTACAAGCACAAATAATTTTAAACGAATTACGAAACAAAAGTTTAAGCTTTTAAATATAGAATTGCCAAACAATTCAACAAATGCTTTAGAGAATGCTTGGTTTTCATTTGTTAACCAGTGTCAACGAACACTGGCGAAGGAGTCACCAAACATTTGACAAAATTCAAATTTATTTATATTTGACCAAACTCTTGAACAAAGTCAAAAGTAAAAATCTGTTGACTAATGTAAAAGTTTGTTAAACAAAGCCCAGTAACCTTTGGCGCCAAAAACTGAGGCTCGCAGCAAAACAGAGATTTCCAAGAAAGGTGACAACTAAAAGTGCGTTCGGTGAAACTCGACGGGAACGCTCAGCGAAAATGTTTGGCTATTGAAAACTAACTGTTATAACATGTTTTTGACATCTAACAAGGATTTAGGTGGAAAAATCTTCACCTACAATGAAAAAGAGATTTATTGAAGACTATCGGGATTGTGAAGAAGAAAACAAAAGAGAAAGATAGAAGGATATTGGCGGAAAAATGTTATTGAAGCCCTCTATGTACAGAATAACCTTTGGAGATGCAATTGCACACTCTTATCATCTTCAAGCCATATCCCCATTGTTGTCAAAAAGCTCTCATTTGTGCAAAAGTGCTAAAACCTTCACCACCTCTTATTGCTGTTGTTATTGCTATATAATGAGAGTAGAAGCCTAACACGTGAGTAATTATATGTATTAGATCTCTTGCTCGTGATTTAGACTCATTAAAACGTATAATCTCACATCTTCTCAAAAAATCCATTTAGTGAAAGTTCTTTGGTTGAACTTTGTAGAAGTTATGATGAAGTAAGAGAATGCTCTTGCTTGTTTTTGTAGTTGTTGATGTTGCATGAGGTACTTGTGCAACAGTTGTTGTTGTTGTTGAATTAGTTGTTAGTGCAAGTATTATTGTGGTTCTCGTTTCTCATTGAAGGCAATAGGAAGAGTTGCTGTTGCAAATCCACTTTGAAAATAAAGTAATACTAGAATAGAATGAAAGAGATCACTAAATCATGTGCCTTTAATCAATGTCTCTAATCTCATTCTTTGTTATCTTTGATTATTGAGAGTTTGTGTGAGCTAAACTAAGAAAACTCAAAAAATAGTCCAATACTTTATGTATTTCACTTGAAAATGATTGTCACGAACCTAACATTAAATGTGTATCCCGGTGATATATATGATCTTCGTTAAACTCCTCAAGTCTCACGCTAAACTGATCCAAACAAGTTAGCTAAGAGCTACTATTTGCTCACCAAAAAAATAACATTTTTGGCACAAAAGTCAAGTTAATCAAATAACTCAAAAAAGGATTTCTAAATAAAACCAATTTCAGATATTTGAAGTGAAAATGGGCTGATACTGTGTGGTCTCTATCTTTTGGGACTTTTGGGAAGGAAAAAGAAGATGGAGATGGAGAGACAAAATGTCACTTTCCGGTAATGAGAAATAGAGGAGAAACTTAGTTATATATTTTTGTCCCAAATATGTATTTTTTAAAGGAAAAAACAAAGGCTTGGAGGTATTTTTGGGCATTATTGTTTTCTGTCATATAAAATGACAAGTGTCTTCATAATGAAAGAATATTGTGGCTATGTGCAACGTGTATAAGTGTGTGTAGTGTTGTGTGATTGTTTTAATGGTGTATAGGTGTGTGTTATATGTATGTGTGTATGTACCGTACCTATGGGTTTAGGTTCAGGTAATTATCAGCTGGGTGTTGTATGTGCTCATGAACCATGTTTTAATAGTAACATTTTGTGCAAAACCTATCGTGTTTTATTCATCGAAAAAGAACCTATCGTATTTTATTTAGTTGGTGTAATTGTAGTAATTACAATTTCATGAAATTATTCTAGAAGTCACTGGATATACGATGTTGTCTATTCCTTTTCGAACACCCTAAGAAAATGTATACTGATTTTCTGTCATTGTCTGTATTTATAAGGCATGCCATTATACTAGATATGATAATACTATGAGGTAAGTTTGCTACGAAGTTACCCCAAAATCAAAATTAAATAATCCTACTTTGTGAGTATACGTATAACATCCATGCAACATATTTCTAAGAAAAAAGGCCAAAGGTTAAATTTACCCCCGTGGTTCAATCATTACTATTGCCATTAAATTGGGAGTAAGAAAAGAAAGCCGAAAATTTATTTTGCCGGCGTCTCCCTGCCATAACGCGCAGAGGATGGGAAAGGACACGGTGGAGCAATCCGGTGGAGCAATCAATCCTGTACGAAGACTTAAAACCAAACCCAGGGTGAGTCGAGGACTTTGTCCTTAAAACGTGTTGTTCTGGTATACTGTGGCCAACCGGCGTTAGCAACCGTCTCCCAGGATACAAAGGGTACCTGTTCAATTGAGCGACACTGCTGAACTTGAACTGCAGCAAACCTTCGAGTGTCCTGACTTCTCTTGGACGTGATGCAGAAAGTAGAAAATGATGAAAGCAGAAGAGGAGTGTGTGTTCTGATCGCACACCCTGCTTTTGTTTATATAGGGGAGTCGGTTGGAGAATCGGGTATACAGATGGATTTGTGACCGTCGGATCAAAACCGTAGATGAGCCAGAGCCTTCGGATGTAAATCGACACATCGTCTATTGGGCGATTTTGAAAAGTTCAAATCTCAACCGTCAGATGGAACCAGAATTACATGATTTCTCTTGGAGCGTTGGATGAAAACCACATTCGGTTAGGCGGTTAGGTTAGTTTGAATTTCAGCCGTTGGATCAAAGCTGCCTTTTCCGCCACCGTTAGATCAAAATGTTTTGATCTTATAGATTAGGAGACCATTTGATTTAAATCATTTAATCGAAATCGATCGTTTGATTTAAACCATTTAATCAAAACCGATAGATCGTTTAAATAATTGATAACAACTGTTTTGATACTGGACCGGACAGCCCGTAGGAGAGCGTTTAGACCACTGCGCAGCTAGGCCTGAAGCCTTTAACTATTTACAAAAAATAATTAATCCAAAAGCCCAAATAAATTTTCTCCAAAACGATAGGGCCCGGCCCCTGAGCCCGAGCTCGAACCTGTCGGACGGCGGCGGCGGCACGCGCGTGGCACTTTCTGGGTCTTCCCTCCGGTCAAAAACTTCTCATGCTCTAAGGGCACATCTAAAGTGTCTATTCTAGCCATTTACAAGTCGGCTAAATTAGTTCAATTGTCCAATGTGGTATTCCTCCACAAGGGTGATGTGGCCTCTTAAGAATAGGACACACCACCCACTAATCATGTTTTCCATCTACTTTGAGCATTAATTTCTCATTCACCCGGTATCGTAATTGAGTGATTCCAAAGCCTAAAATTAACTACTCACAACGTAGATAATTAAGGGCCTATTAGTTTCTATTTCTCATTAACGGAAACTAATTATAATTAAGCTCAAAATATGTTGCTTAACCATGTTTGCAACTTGTCTTAATTGGACAAGCCCAAACTTTCAATTCCTCCAACAATTCCCCACATGAATGAAAATTAATGCAAATGCAAACGCCAACTCTAAGGAGAAGTCAGACAAGAAAATGTTGCATCAGAAGAGGTAGCTTCTGGCTTTCAACCTTTCATAGTGATGTACAATCGGATGCACTTGGCTGATTAGTGACTTGATGTCTTGAACCAGTCAGCCTTTGCTGTGAACCTAGACAAAGATACTCACACAACATTTACTTTAACACCCATTTAGTTCTCATGTTTGTGTTTGTTTTGGCCATGAACAACCTGGTTTCAGAAAGTGTTTTAGAGAAATCTTGTCTCACAGAGTTCTCATAGAAGCGGCTCCACTTCACAATTACTAGGTGATTCCTATCAGGAGCATTCTGTCATACCCCACTTGATGTATCAAGATATAGGACATCATTGAAAGCTTTTGCTTACCCTAAATATTCTCTGCAGAAAGTACTTTTGTGTAACAGAATGAGCAAGTGCTACACTGAAACTTCATAACTTAGTTGTCCCATTAAACCAAGATTCTGGGATCTCCAGTCAACAAGGTTGGGTTACCATTACAAAGATTCTTGCATTATAGGCTTAAGTCCCATTCCGTTTGTCAATCTTGCCATCTGATCTCTAGGCAAGCCTTTTGTATGCGGATCCGCAAGATTCTCCATTGATTTTATGTAATCAATGGAAATCATGCCATTAGAGATCAACTGTTCAATGGTGTTATGTCTCCGACGTACGCGTCGTGACTTACCATTGTAGATGCTGCTTTGAACACGTCCTATAGCTGACTGACTATCCCAATGTATGATGATGGAGCGATTGGCTTAGGTCAGCATGGAACATCTTCTAGGAAATTTTGAAGCCATTCAGCCTCTTCCCCAGCTTTATTAGTGCTATAAACTCAGCCTCCATAGTAGACCAAGCTATGCACGTTTGTTTTATGGATTTCCATGACACAGTAGCACCACCAACATTGAATAAGTGTGCACTGGTGGACTACGAGTCCTTACTATCTGATATCCAATTTGCATCGCAATATCCTTCTAATACTGTTTGATATCTCGTGTAATGTAATCCAAGGTTCATTGTGTATTTCAGGTATCTCATCACTCTATTTAGAGCTTTCCAATGATCATCACTTGGATTACTGATAAACTTGCTCAATTTGTTTACTGAACAAGCTAAGTCTGATCTTGTACAGTTTGTTATGTACATCAGACTCCCAATTACCTATGAGTACTTCAATTGAGCTACAGGTTCGCCTAGGTTTTTCCTTAAGTGTATACTTAAGTCAAGTGGGGTCTTTATTGGTTTTGTATCAAACATATTGAATCGTATGAGAACAGATTCAATATAATGAGTTTGCGACATAGCAAGACCATCAATTATTCGAGAAATTTTAATTCCTAGAATAACATTGGCAACCCCAATATCCTTCATATCAAAATTCCATGTTAGCATCTTCCTTGTGTTCAAGATGATGTCACGAGTATTGTCCATAATTAGCATGTCGTCTAAATTGAGACATACTATCACATAGGCGTTTGGTGTGCTCGTGATGTACACACACTTGTCACACTCGTTGATCCTGAAGCGTGTGACATCATTACCTGATCAAACTTTAAATGCCACTGCTTGGGTGCTTGTTTAAGTCCATACAAAGACTTAACAAGTCTACACACTTTCTTTTCTTGTCTTGGGACGACGAACCCTTCGGGTTGTTCCATATAAATTTCTTCCTCTAACTCACCATTCAGAAAAGCAGTCTTCACATCCATTTGATGGATTTCTAAGTCATAGACTACAGCAATAGCCACTAACATCATAATGGAAGTGATCCTAGTCACTGGTGAGTAGGTGTCAAAGAAGTCAAAGCCTTCTTTTTGTCTGTACACCTTGGCTACCAACCTGGCCTTGTACTTGTCAATAGATCCATCTTCTTTGAATTTTTTCCTAAAAATCCACTTGCATCTAAGTGATTTACTTCCTGGTGGAAGATCTACCAACTCCCAAGTGTGATTTTCAATAATAGAATCTATCTCCATATTCACTGCCTCTTCCAGAAAGAAGCTTTTGGAGTTGCCATTGCCTTAGAGAAAGATCTTGTCTCGTTTTCTACCATGTAGGTTAGAAAATCTGGTCCAAGAGATGTCGGGATCTTGGCTTGTTTGCTTTGACGAGGTTCCTCAGTTTCTTGAGGGGTCACCTCACGTACTCACTTACTAGTACTAGCTTCTTCATTGTTTTTGTCTTTCTTTGGAAAGACATTCTCAAAGAACACTGCTGTAGCGCCCCGCACCCGAACCTTGTCCGAATACGGTGCACCCGCCGTACTTCACTAAGGAGAGTACAAAGCGTCATGCATAACATGCGAAAATCCATAACTTAAACCATGGACTTCCATGTTAACACTTACATGGTAGCAAAATTTCGGCAGAATTAAAACTTTTTAAATAAACATGCAGTATGAAATAATAAGTTCCCAAATGTAGTAGTCCACAATACAACATAACCGAAATCCCAGAGAGTTCCACATTGTTTATAATACAAACATCATGGCCGCACAAAAGTCCTTAAGCATAGCCTCCTTCTGACTTCCTCGCCTACGGGTATGGCACTCTCGGCTCATCCTCGATCCACTAAATCTTAGCATTAACTGGCTCTGGGAAAAAATAAAAGTGTGAGTGATAAAAATCACCCAGCAAGCATACAATTAACCACCATGAAATAAATAAAGAATTATAACGTGAATGTAAAACCCCAGAAACCTCAAATATTAATTCATACCTGATCTTTAATCCTGGATCTGCTTGACGATATAGCCTAAGCATAATTTAATGTAGTGCTATGCCAATAATATCTTATTATCCGCTAACTGAAACATACCACATGTCGACGTGCTCATGAATTATGCAAGATGCTATGCATGATATCATGTCACGTCAAAAACATCATTTTGGTCCCGTAAAATAACATGTCAGAAAACAGAGTGTCAGATCAATTAACACCGGATCTGAACGGGTCCAGAACATGTCATCAGACCAATTAACCCCGTGTCTGGGACGGGTCCAGAACATAACGTCAGGACAATTAACCCCGGGCCTGGATCGGGTCCAGAACATATCATCGGACCAATTAACTCTGGGTCCAGAATTTATCATGTCATCAGACCAATTAACCTTGGGTCTGGAGCGGGTTAGTCGCATGCTTTGCCGACAAGGGAATCATAAAGCTTTCTTTAAAAAAAACATGGGACCATAAATAACTTACATGCATAACGAAAAACATATCTGTTTGAAAATACTTGCTTGCATATGGAAAAATCATAAAATCAGATTCATGGTGCATATGATCATGCATGACACATGAAATGATATGCAATGCAAGTCATGACATGAATTATCGTAAGTATTCCTTATAACATGTCAACCAGCATAGCTTCATAAACTAAAAATTTCCGGATTTTTACTTCATGTTCATGGGGCGGCTAAATTAACCAAACGAGCCCACTTTCATAATCTTTTCTCCTACATGTGTTTAGTGGGGTCTTATTTACATGTCGTAAAATTTTCATAACTTCCTAAGACGAATAAAGCCCTTAAATCATTAAATTCTTATCAAGTGTACTTGCTGAATTCTGCGGTATAATACCCATCGTTACCTTAATTTTTGAGACCCTAAAACATTAATCATCTGGACCAAAACCTGAAAAATATAGTTAAATCCCTAAGGACCAACATTCATGGGCCCAAACCGTGTATATAGTCCAAATCCACAAAATTAGGCCTCTTAACTTATTCCCCTGTTCTGCACAATTTTCCTGTTTTAGTACATTAACTTTAAATCCATAATTACCCGTCAAAACGATAATACTAGATTGATTAATTTACATGGTAATGCTCATTTATGTCTTAGGTGATTAACATAAAATTTCCAGAACAATCCAATAACTTTAAAGGGTCCATTTAATTATTTTTCCGGAATGGGTCATAGGCTGATACTGGACTGACCAATTTTACTAAAAATTCTATTGTGGCAAAACCATAATTCCTTTTTCCAAAATTCCAACTCACACACTTCATAAACATGCGGAACTAGCATCCTACCGAAATTTAGTCCAAGAAACTCGTTACTCAATTATGTTCAGCTCCAGTAGTTTCAGCTTGAGCAGTTTTACCAAATAATTTCTTAAAAATAATCCACAACTTATTTTACCAAAATTCTAACTTTCATGTTTGCTACACACATAGAATTGTCACCACACCAAAAATCAGCTTTATTGAACATCTACAAGATCCATTTTTAGGCCACTCAAAACGTGATACAATTCTGCCCAATTCTAGAAATTCCAGCCTGATCAGTTTCACCAAAAATTTTATTAAAAATAATCAATAACTTATTTTACCAAAATTCCAACTTTCATACTTGCTATACACATAAGGCTAACATCATGCCAAAAATCAACTTGATAGCATGTTAATAAGGTCCATTTTGAGGTCACACAACACACTGCTCATTTCTGTCCTCCTCCAGTGGTTTTGTGTTTTGTTGCCTTTCCATGTCAAGTGTCCACTAATTATCTTATTGTTATGGAATAACTTATTAGTCACCACATAACACCCCTTTTTACAGGAACATCCAGGATCCATTCTTTTTATTGAGTCACCTTTGCATCATTTTAAAACAGTTGGTACACAATAATTATCTAATTTGCTCACAAAAGGTGTTCTTTCTTGGATTCAAAACTCACCATCATATCCATCCCTTAGGCCGAAACTTGTATGATACCATGAACATGTTTTACAACATTTATTTAGGCATGCAACACGTTCAAGTGCCATTCTATTCCAATCTTACCAAACAACCTCATAAAACTTACATCTAACACATGCATGCTTTCTTAGGACTTCACAAGTTTCATCCAAGAGCTATTCTTACCTAGCATCACTTGGTTGAACCTTATTTCATCCTAAAATAGCCTCATATCACATTGCATGTAAGAAAAGATTTCATATTTTGAGGAATTAATCACATGCAAGACATTATTCTTAAGGAATCACTAAGGTATGGTCTTAAAACTTAGTATATTCAACCAAAGTTCACATCTTAGAAATATCTAGCCATTTAAGTCACTAATTCTTCAAATAAATCATGAGAGTCTAGTATATACTTGCCTCTTCAAGCTAAAGCTCTTTTCTTAGCTTGGATATTGGATGAGTTGAGTTGAAATCTTCCTCCTCCTTCACCCTTGAGCATACGGTTTTTGAAGAGAAGGAGGGAAGAATGTTAGTCATCATTCTTAAGTGAAAATAGAACTTATTTGAGGTTAGATCTTCTTACCAAAGTGGAACCTTGAATGTAGTTTTCCTAGCAAGAGATTGCACCACTAAAAGAGTTGAATATCTTGCACCTAGTGACCATGAAGGTCACGGTTGGGGGTAGGAAAAAGACACCCATGTGAGCTTCATTATTTGGCATGAAGACTTTACTTAAGGAACTTGGAATGAGGCTTACCTAAATACTTCTTGAGCTTGAAAATGAAACTTAAGTTGGAACTCCTAGCTCCAAGATGAAGGCCGAAAGGTATGGTTGGAGGGAGATGGAAAAACCTTCTAAGTGTTGGCTTGGCTTGAATGCTTATTGAGGGGGTTCAAGATGGATGAGAGGAATTGTCTTGCAATATTTAAAAATCTAGGGGGTAAGGGGAAGGGCAACCGGTGCATGGGGGAGGGGAAAGGGAGGCCTAGGCTTGTAGCTTTAAGCTTTTTCTTCCATGCTAGCCTTCTTTTCTTATTTTATTCTTTCTTTTTGCATGCTTGTCTTGCATGCTTGATTATTTAATTAGTTAGTTGAGATATTAAGGATAATTTTAAAAAATCAAGAGGATTCTAGAACCCTTTGAGGTATTTGGCTGAAAGTTGGGGGGTTTGGGGGGTAGTTTTGTCTTTTCACATTTATCATATCCCATACTTATATAATTTATAATATTATTGATTTTATCTAATTATGATTTTAATCTTGCTTTGTGAGGATCATTTATGTTTGCATTCTTATAAAAACGGATTTATTCTAAGGTTGCTCAAGGCCTTTGGCCGAATTTACAAGGTGTGTTACACACCTTGTGACGTTCACTTGTATAACTGTTTAGTGTCCGTCCTAAATGAACTTAAAGGACTTAAATAAAGAAGCGCTAATTTGACTTAAGTAGAATGCACATGAAGGAATCATTATTTTCATTACGTCACTTAGTCATGGTTTCGAGTACATTGTAATTGGGTACAACATCCTCCCCCCTTATCATAAGTTTCTTCCTCGAATCTTCAGAAACTAGTCAAAAAGATCGGGGTATCTACTCTTCATGTCTTCCTCCGTTTCCCATGTGGCTTCTTCTCCCGAATGGTGCTTCCACTGAACCTTCACCATGGGTATGGATCTCTTTCTCAACTTCTTTTCTTTCCAATCAATGATCTTTAGGGGCTCCTCTTCATAGGATGCATCTTCTTCAACCTTCAACTGCTGATCTTCAAGAATGTGACTTGGGTCATAGACATACCGGCGAAGTTGGGAAACATGAAACACATCATGTAACTGGGACAGGGATGGGGGCAACGCCAAGCGATACGCAACTTCACCAACTCTCTCTAGTACTTCATAGGGTCCTATGAATCTTGGGCTCAACTTCCCTTTGACGCCAAATCTTTTGACCCCTTTGGATGGAGAAACCTTTAGGAAAACTTTCTCTCCTTCTTGGAACTCTAAGGGTCTCCTTCTTTCATCTGCCCATATCTTAGTCCTATCTTGTGCCGCTTTTAGTCTTTGTTGAACCAACTTTACCTTTTCTCGTGTTTGCTCAACAATGTCAGATCCCGTATAGATCTTATCTCCAATCTCGTCCCAATAGAGTGGGGACCGACATTTTCGACCATACAATGCTTCATATGGTGCCATCCCGATGGATCTATAGAAGCTGTTATTGTAAGAAAACTCAACAAGCTTAAGGCTCTTATCCCAGCTTCCTCCAAAGTTAAGAATGCAAGCGCGAAGCATGTCCTCAAGGGTTTGAATTGTTCTTTCTGATTGGCCATCTATTTGAGGATGAAATGCGGAACTCATTCTGATCTCCGTGCCCATTGCCTTTTGAAAGGCTGTCCAGAATCTTGAGGTAAAATGGGGATCGCGGTCGCATATGATACTTACGGGCACACCATGCAAACAAACAATCTGGTCAATGTACATAGAGGCCAACTTCTCCATGGATGCTTTAATCGACATGGCCAAAAAGTGAGCAGACTTAGTCAAACGATCCACAACGACCCATATAGCATCATTTCAGTACTTAGTCTTGGGTAGGTCGGTCACGAAATCCATAGTGACGTGGTCCCATTTCCATTCCGGCACTTCTAAAGGTTGTAATAATCCGGCAGGTCTTTGGTGTTTCGCTTTTACCCTTTGACAGACCAAACATCACTCAACAAATTAAGCGATTTGATTCTTCATACCGTGCCACCAAAACTTTTGCTTGAGGTCTTGGTACATCTTATTAGCTCCAGGGTGTATAGATAATCGCGAGTTATGGGCTTCCATCAAGACTTCGTCTCTGATTTCTTTGGTTTCAGGTACACATAACCGTCCTCGGTACCATAAACTGTCATCACTGTGAATTTCAAAGTCACTTGTGGCTTATCTTTAATCCTTTCCTTGATCTTTCTCAAGGCTGCATCATCCCTTTGAGCCTCTTTGATCCTATCAATCAGCGAAGGAATAAGGACCAACTTGGCGAGAACTTCATCGACTGAATCAACTTCTTCTAAGCCAAACTCTTCCATATCTCGCTGAAGGGTTGGTTTCCATGGGTGGCTTGTCTTCCGATTCAATGCATCAGCAACCTTATTAGCTTTCCCAGGGTGATATTGAATGGAGAGGTCATAGTCTTTAATCAATTCAAGCCATCTATGCTGCCGCATGTTCAACTCTTTCTGGGTAAAGAGATACTTTAAGCTTTTGTGGTCTGTGTAGATCTCACACTTCTCGCCATACAAGTAGTGTCTCCATATCTTCAACGCAAAAGCCACTGCGGCAAGCTCAAGGTCATGAATGGGGTAGTTTTGCTCGAATGGTTTTAACTGTCGAGACGCATAAGCTATCACTTTATCTCTCTACATAAGTACACATTCGAGACCATTCTTTGAAGCATCATTGTACACTACGTACTTCTCGCCAGGAGTGGGCTGAACTAGGATAGGGGCGGATGTCAACCTTGCTTTTAACTCCGAGAAACTCTTTTCACAGTCGGCACCCCATTTGAGCTTGGTTTTCTTTTGGGTCAGTCTGGTGAGGGGAACAACTATTCTCGAAAATCCTTCCACAAATTTCCGATAGTATCCTGCTAGCCCAAGGAAACTTCTCACTTCAGTAACGTTTGTTGGTCTGGGCCATTCCGTGATAGCTTCAATTTTCTTGGAATCCACTGAAATCCTTTCTTCTGAAATAACATGGCCGAGGAAGGATACACTACGCAGCCAAAACTCGCATTTGCTAAACTTTGCGTACAACTGTCTTCCTCTTAGAATATTCAGAGCTGTCCTCAAACGGGCTGCATGAGTCTCTTCATCTGGGGAATATATCAAGATGTCATCTATGAAAACCACTACAAACTTGTCCAATTGGTCCTGAAAAACTCGATTCATGAGGTCCATAAAGGCGGCAGGAGCGTTGGTCAAACCAAAGGGCATGACCAAGAATTCATAGTGTCCATAGCGGGTTCTGAAAGCAGTCTTAGAGACATCTTCAACCTTAATCTTCAATTGGAAGTATCCAGATCGCATGTCAATCTGACTGAAGATTCGGGATCCCTGCATTAAGATACTTTAGATAGGGTTTTGAAAAGATTTAAACCTTAGCTAAACAAAAGCTTGTTAGTTACATACCCTGAGTTGGTCGAATAAGTCGTCAATCCGAGGCAGTGGATACTTATTCTTTATGGTGATTTTGTTGAGCTCCCGGTAATCGATGCATAAGCACATACTTCCATCTTTCTTCTTTACGAATAACACAGGAGCACCCCAAGGTGAAACGTTGGGGCAAATGAGCTTCTTTTCTAGTAGCTCGTGTAACTGCTCCTTTAGCTCTTTCAGTTTTGCATGAGCCATCCGATATGGGGCTTTTGATATGGGTTCAGCTCCTGGGACAAGGTTTATCTCGAAGGCAATTTCGCGATCAGGAGGTAGCCCGGGTAATTCGTCTGGAAAGACGTCGGGGAATTCATTGACAACCGGAACTTGATCGAGGGTGGGACTTGCTTGCCCAGCACTTAGGACATAAACAAAGAATCCTTCGTGGCCTTTCTTCAGTGCTTGGCTGGCACGAGTCGCGTTAACATAGACTTTTTGGGATGGTTTCTTTAACTTAGCTCCCCCTTGGAATGACACTTCGTCTCGGGTCGGGTTCTTAATTATAGCTTGCCTACTTTGGCAATCAATGTGGGCGTGGTTCCTTGAGAGCCAATCCATTCCGAGGATCACATCAAAGTCACTCATAGATATAGGAATCAAGTCGGCTTCAAACTGTTGATCTTCGAACCCAAGCACACAATTTCGAAAAATATGATGGGAGAAAAGCACTTGATCGCCGGCTGCTTGTACTCTATAGGGTATTTCTAATCTGACTGAGTTACGATCGAGGTTCTTAGCAAACTTTCTTGAGATAAATGAGTGGCTGGCGCCACTGTCGAACAACACATTTGCAGGTATGCTACATACTAAGATAGTTCCTGAACCATACACATTTTACTAAGCAATATAATAGGCATGTATAAGTAAAACATATTAAAGGCGTAAAACTTTAAATCTTACCAGTTACTACGTCTGGCGTCTCCTTAACATCTGCATCTGTCATGACGTGCACCCTTGCATTTGCACGTGGCCGCTGGTTCTTTGGTTGTTGTTGCTGTTGATGTTGCTGCGCTCCTCTTTCTGGGCAATCCTTAATCAGATGACCATCTTTGCCGCATCCAAAGCATTTTCCACTCTTCCATTGACACTCACCCATGTGTCTCTTCTGGCACTGAGGGCATACTGGTATAGCTGGCTACTGGGGTGAAGCCTGATTCTTCTGCTGATTATTCTGATGCTGCTGGCGGTGCTGATTCTGACCCTGGGATTTTCCTTGTCGAATTGACCCTCTGAAATTCTTCTTAGCTACCTTTCTGTACTTCTCATTTCCAGTCCCTTATCTTTCTCTCTTTTGTCCCACATCGTCTCGTCGGATAATATCTCTCTCAATCCGGTAGCATGTGTCTAAAAGAGCTCCAAAATTCATGGGATTTGCATTCACCAACCATGTCCGGATTCTTGGATTCAGCCCTCTTTCGAACTTCAGCATTTTTGTTTCTTCATCATTCATGGTAACAGGATGAAATCTCTCTGACGCGATGAACTTATTTGCATACTCTGCTACTGTCATACCAGGCTCTTGCTTCAGGGATTCAAACTCATGCCTCTTTTGTAACTTGACCGACGGAGGGATATAGAACTTGTGAAACTCTTGCAGGAATCTTTCCCAGGCAATTGATCTGGGCAAAGGATGCAGATTTGTCTTCCATCATTGGTTTGCTTCACTGATCAGAAAAGGTCGGATGGCTTGGGCTTTCATCTCGTCTGGGGCTTGAATTAACTCGAAACAGTTTTCAACTTCATCCAACCACTTTTCTGCTGTATCGGGGTCTAGTTTTTCCTCGAACGGTGGTACATTTGCTCTGTTTAACTTCTCGAAGTAATATTGGGCATCTCTCACAGGCTGGTGCGGATGAGGTGGGGCATTCTGATGGATTAGGCCTTGCCCGATCTGAGTGACCACTTGGCAAAAGGCCTGAAAGGCATTCATGTCAGGGATGACCGGAGGAACAGGTGCCTGCGGTGCTGGTGGTGGATTATTCTGAACTAGAGGATTCTGGTCTGGCTGTGGTGGCGGGACCTGAGCTGGTGGTGGAGGAACGGGCTCCTGAGCAGCTGGTCGTGCCCTAGGAGGTATGCCACGCGGTCTCACCATCTGCACTATGAGGTGTTAACATTTACTTACAGGTCAGAATAAAAGTAAATTATTTTGACTAGAAACCATAATCCGAAAGTTTTAAATAAGGAAGATAAAAGACACATTTTACGTTATAGATCCGGATTTCATAAATTAGGATGAATTATTAAATTACATCCTAAAACCGGTCTAAGTGGTCCTAGTCTAAGGCCATCACTCATCTAAGATCATGACTTAGGTCTAAGATCAAACTTAGATTGCAAAGATCATAACTAGTTCTACGTTTTGCCCGAAATCTAGAGCCTGGGCTCTGATACCACCTGTAGCGCCCCGCACCCGGACCATGTCCGAACACGGTGCACCCGCCGTACTTCACTAAGGAGAGTATAAAGCGTCATGCATAACATGCGAAAATCCATAACTTAAGCCATGGACTCCCATGTTAACACTTAACATGGTAGCAAAATTTCAGCAGAATTAAAAATTTTTAAATAAACATGTAGTACGAAATAATAAGTTCCCAAAAGTAGTAGTCCACAAACAACATAACCAAAATCCCAGAGAGTTCCACATTGTTCATAATACAAACATCATGGCCGCACAAAAGTCCTTAAGCATAGCCTCCTTCTGACTTCCTCGCCTACGGGTATGGCACTCTCGGCTCATCCTCGATCCACTCAATCTTAGCATTAACTGGCTCTGGGGAAAAATAAAAGTGTGAGTGATAAAAATCACCCAGCAAGCATACAATAAACCACCATGAAATGAATAAAGAATTATAACGTGAATGTAAAACCCCAAAAACCTCAAATATTAATTCATACCTGGTTTTTAATCCTGGATCTGCTTGATGATATAGCCTAAGCATAATTTTAGGTAGTGCTATGCCACTAATATCTTATTGTCCACTAACTGAAACATACCACATGTCAACGTGCTCATGAATTATGCAAGATGCTATGCATGATATCATGTCATGTCAAAAACATCATTTTTGTCCCATAAAATAACGTATCAGAAAACAGAGTGTTAGATCAATTAACCCCGGTTCTGAACGGGTCCAGAACATGTCATCAGACTAATTAACCCCGGGTCTGGGACAGGTCTAGAACATAACGTCAGGCCAATTAACCCTGGGCCTGGATTGGGTCCAGAACATATCATCGGACCAATTAACCCCGGGTCCAGAACGGGTCCAGAACTTATAATGTCATCAAACATATTAACCCTGGGTCTGGAGTCGGGTTAGTCGCATGCTTGGCCAGCAAGGGAAAGCTTTCTTCAAAAAAAACATGGGACCATAAATAACTTACATGCATAACGAAAAACGTATCTGTTTGAAAAGACTTGCTTGCATACGGAAAAATCATAAAATCAGATTCATGTTGCATATGATAATGCATGACACATGAAATGATATGCAATGCAAGTCATGACATGAATTATCGTAAATATTCCTTATAACATGTCAACCAGCATGGCTTCGTAAACTAAATATTTCCGGATTTTTACTTCATGTTCATGGGGCGGCTAAATTAACCAAAGGAGCCCACTTTCATAATCTTTTGCCCTACATGTGTTTAGTGGGGTCTTATTTACATGTCGTAAAATTTTCGTAACTTCCTAAGACGAATAAAGCCCTTAAATCATTAAATTCCTATCAAGTGTACTTGCTGAATTCTGCGGTATAATACCCATCGTTACCTTAATTTTTGAGACCCTAAAACCTTAATCATCTGGACCACAACCTGGAAAATATAGTAAAATCCCTAAGGACCAACATTCATGGGCACAAACCATGTATATAGGTCCAAATCCACAAAATTAGGCCTCTTAACTTATTCCCCTGTTCTGCCCAATTTTCCAGTTTTAATACATTAACTTTAAATCCTTAATTACCCGTTAAAACGATAATACTAGATTGATTAATTTACATGGTCATGCTCCTTTATGTCTTAGGGGATTAACATAAAATTTCCAGAACAATCCAATAACTTTAAAGGGTCCATTTAACTATTTTTCCGGAATGGGTCATAGGCTGATGCTGGACTGACCAATTTTACTAAAAATTCTATTGTGGCAAAACCATAATTTCTTTTTCCAAAATTCCAACTCAAACACTTCACTAACATGCGGAACTAGCATCCTACCAAAATTTAGTCCATTTTCATATTTCTAAGCCCCATTTTAGGGTCAAGAAACTCGTTACTTAATTCTGTTCAGCTCCAGTAGTTTCAGCTTGAGCAGTTTTACCAAATAATTTCTTAAAAATAATCCACAACTTATTTTACAGAAATTCCAACTTTTATATTTGCTACGCACATAGGGTTGTCACCAAACCAAAAATCAGATTTATTGAAAATCTACAATATCCATTTTTAGGCCATTCAAAACGTGATACAATTCTGCCCAGTTCCAGAAATTACAGTCTGATCAGTTTCACCAAAAATTTTATTAAAAATAATCCATAACTTATTTTACCAAAATTTCAAATTTCATACTTGCTATACACATAAGTCTAACATCATGCCAAAAATCAACTTGATAGCATGTTAATAAGGTCCATTTTGAGGTCACACAACACACTGCTCATTTCTCTCCTGCTCCAGTGGTTTTGTGTTTTGTTGCCTTTCTATGTCAAGTCTCCACTAATTATCTTATTCTTATGGAATAACTTATTAGTCATCACATACACCCCTTTTTACAGGAATGTCCAGGTTCCATTCTTTTTATTGAGTCACTTTTGCATCATTTCAAAACAGTTGGTACACAACAATTATCTAATTTGCTCACAAAAGGTGTTCTTTCTTGGATTCAAAACTCACCATCATATCCATCCCTTAGGCCGAAACTTGTATGATACCATGAACACGTTTTACAACATTTATTTAGGCATGCAACACATTCAAGTGCCATTCTATTCCAATCTTACCAAACAACCTCATAAAACTTACATTTAACACATGCATGCTTGCTTAGGACTTCACAAGTTTCATCCAAGAGCTATTCTTACCTAGCATCACTTGGTTGAACCTTATTTCATCCTAAAATAGCCTCATATCACATTTCATGTAAGAAAAGATTTCATTTTTGGAGGAATTAATCATATGCAAGACATTATTCTTAAGGAATCACTAAGGTATGGTCTTAAAACTTAGTATATTCAACTAAAGTTCACATCTTAGAAACATCTAGCCATTCTAGTCACTAATTCTTCTAATAAATCATGAGAGTCTAGTGTATACATGCCTCTTCAAGCTAAAGCTCTTTTCTTAGCTTGGATATTGGATGAGTTGAGTTGAAATCTTCCTCCTCCTTTACCCTTGAGCATACGGTTTTTGAAGAGAAGGAGGGAAGAATGTTAGTCATCATTCTTAAGTGAAAATAGAACTTATTTGAGGTTAGATCTTCTCACCAAAGTGGAACCTTGAATGGAGCTTTCCTAGCAAGAGATTGCACCACCCAAAAGAGTTGAATATCTTGCACCTAGTGACCATGAAGGTCACGGTTGGGGGTAGGAAAAAGACACCCATGTGAGCTTCATTATTTGGCATGAAGAATTTACTTAAGGAACTTGGAATGAGGCTTACCTAAATACTTCTTGAGCTTGAAGATGAAACTTGAGTTGTAACTCCTAGCTCCAAGATGAAGGCCGAAAGGTATGGTTGGAGGGAGATGGAAAAACCTTCTAAGTGTTGGCTTGGATTGAATGCTTATTGAGGGGGTTCAAGATGGATGAGAGGAGTTGTCATACAATATTTAAAAATCTAGGGGGTGAGGGGAAGGGCAGCCGGTGCATGGGGGAGGGGAAAGGGAGGCTTAGGCTTGTAGCTTCAAGCTTTTTCTTCCATGCTAGCCTTCTTTTCTTATTTTATTCTTTCTTTTTGCATGCTTGTCTTGCATGCTTGATTATTTAATTAGTTATTTGAGATACTAAGGATAATTTAGAAAAATAAAGAGGATTCTAGAACCCCTTGGGATCTTTAGCCGAAAGTTGGGGGGTTTGGGGGTAGTTTTCTCTTTTCACATTTATCATATCCCATACTTATATAAATTATAACATTATTTATTTTATCTAATTATGATTTTAATCTTGCTTTGTGAGGATCATTTATGTTTGCATTCTTATAAAAACGGATTTATTCTAAGGTTGCTCAAGGCCTTTGGCCGAATTTACAAGGTGTGTTACACACCTTGTGACGTTCGCTTGTATAACTGTTTAGTGTCCGTCCTAAATGAACTTAAAGGACTTAAATAAAGAAGCGCTAATTTGACTTAAGTAGAGTGCTCATGAAGGAATCATTATTTTCATTACGTCACTTAGTCATGGTTTCGAGTACATTGTAATTGGGGTACAACATCTGCATTCCTCGACTCCATGACAACATTTTCATGTATCTTGGGAATGTCCGATTTGTGTACTAAGAAACGATATGCACTACTGTTCGTTGCATAACCTATGAATATGCAATCAATTGTTTTAGGCCTGATTCTCACTTGTCTTGGTTTAGGTATAGCAACCTTTGCCAGACACCCCCACACTTTCAAGTATTTGTAGCTAGGATTATAGCCTTTCCAAAGTTCATATGGGGTTTTATTCATCTTTTTAGACGGAATTCTATTTAAAATGATGTTGGCAGAGAGAATTGCTTCCCCCCACAAGTTCTGAGGTAAACCCGAACTTATCAACATAGCATTCATCGTTTACTTTAAAGTACGGTTTTTGCGTTCTACAATACCATTAGATTGAGGTGAATATGGTGCAGTTGTTTGATAAATAATGCCATGTTCTAAACAGAAGTCATTAAACGATGCGTCATATTCCCCGCCTCTTGTTGGAAAATGAATTGTTTTGATGAATTTAAAAGATGTTTGAAAATGAGATAAAACGATATTTCATAATTTGGAATTAGAACAAAATGTGAAAAATCCATCGTGAGAGATAGATCTCTCACATATGGGGAGATTGTTGGGATATGAATGTTTTGATGAAGCTTAAAAGATGCTTGAAAAACGAATGAAAAGTAGTTTTATACTTGGAAATAAGAAATCAACATCATACCCTGACATAGATCTCTAAAACAGAGATCGCTGTACATCATACCCTGACATAGATCTCTAAAACATAGACCGATGTACATCATACCCTGACATAGATCTCTAAACAGAGATCGATTTACATCATACCCTGACATAGATCTCTAAAAAGTGATCGATGTACATCATACCCTGACATAGATCGATCGATGTACCTTATACCCTGACATAGATCGATCGATGTACATCATACCCTGACATAGATCGACCGATGTCATCCATAATCTTTCTGAAATCATACTGTCCAACATCATACCCTCACATAGATCGATCGATGTACATCATACCCTCACATAGATCGATCGATGTCCCCTAGAATTCAAATTTTTATGAACGTTAGAACAAAATCCAAAGGAGATTCATGGTGTTTTCTCTTTCCAATCTTGCTCAAATTTCTTGTGGACTTTACTCTAACATAATACATGCTTCCTTGACTATTATATCCATGTCTAAGCTATTCTAGGTTAGCTATTGAGGATCAAATCACTCCATAGGGTGGCTAAAGATTATTTGGACATTATCTTGATATTTGATGTAGTTGAAGACATGGTGGAGGCTTCAAAAACGTGATGAACATCTCCTATAAATAGATGAAGCTTGGATGAGGCAAATACACACTTTCACCAGCATCAAGCTTAATTCTTCATTGTTGTATATTTCTCTCATAGGTGTAAAAGTGCTTAAAGCTTGTTAAGCCTTTCTTTGTTCTTCATTGTTGTATATTGAGAGATAGTGAGTCTAACACAAGAGGAACCATAAACATTTGATCTCTTACTTGTGTTTAGACTAGAAAGAAAGTGTGATCCCCACTACTTCCTTCAACCCACTGTGAAAAAGTTCTTAAGAGAACTTTGTTGAAGTTGTGAGGAAGCAAGAACTTGTTCTTGCTTGTGGTTGTTGTTGTTGAGGTTGCACAAAGTGTATGTGCAACAAGCTGCTGCTGTTGTTGGTATTGCACAAATTGATTGTACAATAAGTTGATGCTGTTGTAGTTGTTGCTTGCACTAGAGTTTGTGTAAGTGTTGATGTTGTTGTTCTTGTTCCTTATCAAAGGTAATAAGAAAGTTGCTGTTGAATTTCACTTTGAAAGCAAAGTGGTAGTGGAGTAGAATCATTTAAGATTCGAACCACTCTAAATCTTGTGTCTTCACTCATTATCTCTCATCTCTTTCTTTATTGATTTTGAGTGCATTTGTTTTGTATTGAGCTAAACCGAGAAAATTCCGCAAAATTGCTCAACACTCTATTCACCCCTCTCTAGAGTGTTCATCACGGCCCTTACAATTGGTATCAGAGCCTAACCTTGATTGCTTGGCCAATCTTTGCAAGTAGCAAGGTTAAAGATCATTGAAAATTCTTGGCAATGTCAACCTCTACATCATTTAGCTCAATTCTCAAACCATCCACTATATTCACAGCATCAAACACTAAAGTTCCCCTATTTGATGCACAAAACTATTCCTTATGGAAATATAGGATGAGTGCATATTTGTGTGGATGTGGTTATGACATGTGGAGAGCGGTTATAGATGGAATACCCCCACCAACTAGATTGGATGAAAATGGAAGAGTAGTCATGAAGGAGTTGGATGACCACAATGATGAAGATAAGAAAAATTTCGAGCTAGAAGGGAAGCTCTAGAAATCCTCCATCTCTCTCTTTCACACGGTGAGTTATTAAAGGTTCAAGGCATCTTCTCTCCACATGAGACATGGAAAAGCTTGTGGAGTTAGCAAATGATTATCATCAATCAAACAAAGATGAAGATGATCACAAGGATAGAGAAGCAATATGTCTCGTAGCTTTTGAAGATGACAAAGAGGTATCTCTTTCAACTTCCTCATTTAATAAATTACAAGATGGATATATTACTTTATATGAGGAATTTGAAAATCTTGCATTAAAGTACAAGCATGCTAAAAAGGAACTTAATTTATGCAAAATAGAAAATGAAAATTTGCATGATTCTCTTATTTTGTTTCATCTAGAGCATGATGTCATCTTAGAGACACATAAATCTTTAGCTCTAGAAAACATAGAGATTAAGAATAAATGTGTTAAACTTGAAGAACTACATAAGGCCACATGTGAGAAGGTTGTCCATGAAAAACCTCTTGGTAAACAAAAAGTAGTAAATAGAAAATCAAACTTGGGTTTTAAAGATTCTACTACTTCAACCAATATAAAATTATCAAAGATAAAAGAGACATCTTTATGTGATTCACCTAAGGCTAATTTGATACTTCCAAAGGAAGTGCTTCAAAATGTCAACAAGATTTCTAAGTCTGAATGTAGCTAAACCTTCCAAGCCTAAAAATGCACAATCACATCATGCACCTACTTGTTTCTTTTGTAACAAAAAGGGTCATGTGGTAAGTGTTTGTAGAGAAAAGAAAAGCCCTAAGTATTATTGGAGGCCTAAAGACATGAGAACTAACCAAGATGGACCCAACAACAAAAGGGTACCTATGGATAGAAATTTTTCTTATGTAGGAGCTTGGAATCTATAGATAATGCAAAGTGGAAGAAATCAAATATCTCATGAAATTGAAATGTTGAATGCATATATCCAAAAAAGAGCACCTATCTATCATGTTCAAGATCAAAGATGGTGCGGTATCCCATTTTGGCAATAGAAAAGGCTAGACCCTTGGAGTTGGAAGAGTTGGTAAACTTTCTAACTATTCTTTTAGTCCTATAATTTGTATAGAAGGGACACGAGCTAAAATTTGATATGTGTTCTCTATAATACTTAAATTTTTTAAATGATAAGATATTTGCAAAGGAAAAGAAAATGTTTTGATGTCTTTGAGATTTTTGAAAAGAAAACAAATGTTTAGCTTACAAGCTTTATTGTCTAAAACTCATATGCCAAGTTTTTGGACTTGGTCTATCTCATGGAATAGATGACCTAGATATGCTGGTTACAAAGTTTCTATAAACATTTGAAAGTACCAACCTATCAAAATATTAACGAACCATGATGGCATATGTCTAAAGCATTGATAAGTAAGGATTTAAGTTTTGTAATAAAGGTACATTCTCTAGACTCTCTAAATGCTTCAATTCTTTATAGGAGCATTATGCATGCTTATGATATTAAATGATTTTTTTTACAACTTGATTGATTTATGTGACTTGCTTGAACATTTGAAACTAGTTGATTTCATTTTTTTCACTTGGACATGTTTCTTGCTAGGAATTATAATATATGATTATGTGTCCCTAAAAATCTTGAGAATGAAAATGCATATAAGATTAATGTATCAAGAGAAATAGAATTTGGAAGTTTGAAGAAAATACCTGGACATTTGTCAAATGAAGGGATGCATTTCACCATGTCTTGATATCTAAACTTCTAAACAAAATTGGATTGAAGAAAGTAAAACTAAAATATTTCTAGGGATGAGTTTCTCTTGAATTTCCTCTGTTAGAGAACTTCTAAGTGGAAAACTTAAGTCTTGATTGATCATCAAAATGGTGTACTTAAGAAATTGTCCTAATATGACTTTCTATGAGTCTTGAAATGATAAAATTCCCACTCTAAAATATTTTACTATTTTTAGATGTAAAGTTTTCAAAATTAACACCAAAGGTGATTTAGAAACAAGTGAACTTTAATAGATGATGAACACAACAATAAGAGCATGTAGTTAAACAAGTATTAACTTAAATATCTCACTTTAGGAGGAATTAAATGTAGAAGTTGAGGTTTCAAGTGTTTAGATGATAAAAGTTATTTGAACGTTCATGAGGATCAAAAGAAAAGGAGAAACCTCTACGCTATATGAGCTTCTTAAAGTTTAGAAAATCCAAAACACATGGAATTTGGTAGATCATCTAAGCTTTAGCTTAAAGAAGGAGGAATAATAAAATCAAATGAAGAAAAAATCTTGAACTATGACTTTATCAAGATGTAGATGAAACTTATGTCTTACCTTGCAACATTAAAGAAGCTTTCTAGGCTATATTTGGTATAGGAAATCAATTATATGTCAAATTGACCATCTTGGATAACTATATGCAAAAAGGAATTTGTATACTTAATCTTTCAATATTGAAGACATTGATGAGTCAAATCATGTTTCCTTGTACGACATGAACTAAACTCCTATAGCTTGTTAAGAGAGGTCCAGATAACTTTTAAAGAGAAAAACAAGCCATCACATTCTTCATAATATTCTCGTTAATATCCACGTCGGTAATACATTTAGGTCAAATATATAATTGTCTGTAGAAATATGTACAAACCGATGTATGACAAGCTTGATGAACGTACAAATGCGAAAAACTCAACTGTCTTCTTGAGTTTCATACTATGCAAACCATGAAATGCATTTGACTCAAACTAAGTGCAAAACAATTGCTTATGGAAAGTTAGAGAATGATTGGATATGATTATAAGGGCTAACGCTAAACTTGGAAAATGTGATATCAAATAAAACTTTTGTATATGTAGCACAACCATCGAGCTTTAAAGATTATGATCATCAGATTATCTATTTAAAAAGGCCATTTATGGACTTAAACACGTGGAGTTGGGTATGAGAAATTGTGAAATTTCTTGTTTAAAAATGGTCTTTTAAGAGGAAAAGTTGATACTTACTTGTTTATCAAAGAACAAGGAGGAAGTCATTCATTTGCTCAAATATATGTTGATGACCTTGTGTTTAGTGCTACTAATGATTGCCCTTGTAAGCATTTTACTAAGCTAAAGGAAGAAAAATTTGAGATGAGTATGATGGATGAGCTCAACCAACTCTTTTGGGCTTCAAATCAAGCAAACCAATGATGAAGTGTACATCTCTCAAACAAAGTACACCAACGATCCTCTCAAGAAATACAAACTTGAAAACGAAATGAATGTAAGCATGCATATGAGCACAAGTACAAAGCTTGATAGCCGGTCAAGGTAACAATGTTTAAGAGTATGATTGATAGTTTACTCTGTTTGACTACTAGCTAGCCGGATATGTTATATGCTATGTCCTTATGTGCTAGATTTTAAGATATGCTAAAGAAATTGCATCTAGTTATCTTAAAACGTATTTTTTAAAATATTTAAAAGGTACATTGATACGATCTTGGATCGTATGGAAATGACGATCGCTTCTTTCAACTCCAAAAGACACCTTTGATCACCCTTGCGTGGGACAATGGTGCCAACACCAACTTCTTGGACAAGAGAAATCAACAACGTCTACGTTGAGCAATTCGAATCTCCCAATCTAACACGTCGTTTCGTATCCTTGGATTGTGATTCACCAACTAGGTTTGCTCAAACCTTGATTGGATCTAGCTTTGATTTTAATTTGTAAAAACCAAAGGAAAACACAAAACTTAAGCAACACACGGTTGCATGAAACTGAAGTTTGTTATTCTCAAAAATTCTGCCAAAAACTAATCTCATGGCTGCTGATTTCCACCCTTTTTTAATGCCATATTTTTGCTACTCCTATCAATTAACTAACCAATCAAAGTCCTAAGATTACTACCTATCAACCTTAATCAAATTTACATAAAAGATAAGTCAAAGCTAATCAAGGAAGATTACATAACTCAAATCCCTAAAATTTCGTACTGGAATTACACCCTGTCGGTTACTGACTTATAGCCGCTTCAAGGCGCCGAACTAGGGTTTTCCCTCTTCAGAAAAGTTGTAGTTCATAAAATTACCTTGAATTTGGGCTTTTGAATCACCTCATTTGGACTCTTCTTGACAGAGATACGGGCCTCCAAAGATTAGGTATCCATCCAGTGATCTTCAGTACTTTCCATTCTGGACTCCCAACTTGCACCTGATTTCGGTCCATCTTGTAGCCCGAATTAGAAAAAGTGTAAAACATAAAAATCGTCAAAAATTGAGTTATCGGAAACCTCCAAGTGGTTTGAACCTATTTGGATCAGTACTCCGACCTAGGCGTCCAAAATACCGACTGGTGTCCGGCTGCCTTCTTGAAAAATAGGGACTCTTCAAGCCACTTTCCTTATTTAGCCTTGTCACCTTAGAAAACACTTAAAAACGGTAATTAGCACTATAAGCACATATTACAAGACTCTATAAAATATCCTAGACCTAAAACAACGACAACACAAACAACTAGACTCGATATTACAACGACAACACATGGAATGACCATCCTGCCCTCCCACCAACCCTTACATCAATAGACTCGAGGACAACCAAGTCATGGCCTCAATAAATATAGAAAAATCATGTATCTACATTCCTTGGCTCATCTTGCACATGTTTGAACAAGAAGCTCTTTAGTTTACATCTTCTATTTGTGCAAAAGCTTCTTGTTTGTGGAGTTTGTATGTTCAAGACCCTTGTTTGTGAAGTTTGTACGTTTAGGGCTCCTGGAATTGCATCATTCCCTCCCTCCTAAAAAAGATTCGACCTCGAATCTAAACACACAAATGGATAAGAGGGATACTCCACAAATGACTCATAAACTATGTAAGATACAAGTACAAACAAACCAAGTGTAATGATCATACATAATTTAAGTCTAACATGCTTAGGATGATCACGTACTCCAATTATGACACATCTAGACATCAATAAACACCTCTTCCTAACATGTTTAGGGTGCACAAAGATATATACCTCAAACTCTAACTCAATAAATGCATATGTAGAATCGTGAACAAGTAAAATATATGGCAAAGAGATAAATAAGGAGTAGAGTCATACCTCTTTTGTATCTTCACTTTCACATGCTTAGGATGCATTAACAAAGCACAAGTGAGACACTTATGAAGCTTCCAAAAGAAAGACTTATCACACACTAAAACACGACTCCACGTCAATACAAACCTCTTCTTGATGTGTTTAGGGTGTATAGTCATACTTCTCTCAATCAAACATGAATGTGTAGGATGCAACCAAAATCCATCATGCAACAAATATTCAAACTCAATCAACACATAGACCAACAATTCATCATGATAAACAAAGTTACATATCACCAAGATTTGGAAAGGAAAACAATATAATGTGATATGACATCTCTCATGAGCAAACATGGCATGAATCATCCTGTGAACAAGCATACTGTGGGATTGGATCATGCTAAAGGCCGTGTGTATATGATTCATATAAAAAGGATCATGAAAACAGTGTAGACTAGGCAGTTCAACACACACTTTAAAAGATTTAGCAACAACCGATCCAACACTCTTAACTATCAACTCAGGTTCATCCAACCTAGATGCATCTGATTCATCCTTTAAATCATCATCTAATTCATGTGACACAAGTTCAAATTCAGGTCTTAACTCAAGATCGCACGATACATGTGGTGAACACAAATCAAGACAAATAGGCGATGCTACTTCAACATGTAAATCATCCTCATTTTCACTCCTTTTCTCATGCAATTCAACCAAGATTTCGCCATGCAATTAAGCTGTATTATCATGCAATTCATGCTCGTTAGATGCATTAACTTTGACCTCATTCAAGTGATGTGGAAACAAATCAATTGTCTGTTTTGTTTTAGCATCGACATAAGGTAAAATTTCAGCTTTTTGCTCCTCTTTGGAAACAATTTCAGCTTTGCCATGCTTATGCATTTTAGCAAAAAAATCATCCATGTTCTTCTTAAAATTTATCCTATTCTCAATGTTGGTTGCATGCTCATACATAGCTTCAAGTGATTCATATCTACAATGCATCATTTCATGTGCAACCTCTTCATTTAACCCAGCAATGAATCTAATCATGGTTAATTCTTCAATCTCTTCAATGTAAGCATAATATAAGTCACCTAGCAATTCATTGTCATATGCTTTAATATCTTTATCATGTTGTGGATAATTTTGAAACTTAGGCACTTTGCAACGCCAATTTCTTACCCAAATACCATTTGATTTTCCAAAGGTAATCATGCGTTTTTCAACCTTGTTGTAGTCATGCTCATAACACATGACTCCCCAAATGGTGCCAACCAACTCTTCAACCTGTGAATTTTGTTGATTCAAGGTTCTCAAATCCAATTCTTCCACCTTGTTGGAGATTTCTTGCAATTTCTCCAAAACCTTTTCAAGTGACAGTTCAGGCCTTGTCTCCTCATCTACGGCGTTGGTCGACGACATGTTTTCACCTGAAATGAAATAAAGAAGACAAGAAAAGAAAAACTAACACAAAGACAAAAGAGATTTCGTTACGTTAGTAAAAATCAAAATCCAAGTGTATGTTCCTTTCTCGCTCTTGTATAGTCACTCAAGTTTGTGCTTTCCCCGGTCAATCTTGGGCTAGATACAACCAAAGCAAACTCCTCAAGTGGCTAACACAATCCGATGATCAATTGCGCCCTTTTCTCCAATGTGTCACCCAAATTTCAGCAACTATCAAGCAAAGGTATTAAGCCAAGAACAAGACAATTTAACACACTTAACCTTCTAAGAATCAAAGAAAAAGAGACCAAAAATTATGTCAAAGGCTGAGCCAAAGAAAACTAAGGGTTGCCCTGGGCAATCTTTAGTTAACCTTAGCCTAATGCAAATTAACTATAAGTTGTTGATTCAAGTGCAACAATCAAGTATCCAAGTGTAAAGACAATAAATGGTGTAGTGATTTGTGGCTTCAAAAGACACGGCTTTTTGTTCTTGGATGGTACTTGATATTCAAATAATTCATCAACAATCTTGGTACTCTTTTTCTTAAGCAAATTGTCTCTTTTTTTTTGTTTTTTTGTCTCGGCTCTTTTTTTTTGGGATATTTTCGGCTGATCTTCTCTTTTTTTTTTGAATTTTGCAAAAAGAACACAATGGGAAATATGTATTTAACAATGTATATCCCGTGATTTAGAACTCAATAGGGCGTTTCTTGATGTTCAAGGCACTCTTAGGGGCAGTTTTGTGCGAAGTAGCAAAACAGTTTTATATCTCCACAATTAGTATTTTTTTTGTGGCTTGATTTGGTTTGAAAGGTGATAGCTTTGTATCAAGAATTTTCAGCCGTGCGTATGGGGTGGGAGAACTAGTCTTGGATACAAGAAAATTGCAACGCAAACCAAGCAACCATGCAATCAAGTCACACAAGTCTAAGACCAACCAAAAGCTTCGTTAGCAACAAGATTTATGAGTGACTCTAGGTAGCACTTTAAGCAATGGACTTGATTTATATGTTATGGCTGAATTTAAACCCTAACATAATGAACCTATTGTCAAGTGTTCATGAAAGAATTGACCTTGTAGGATTAATAGCGAAATAGATGAAACAAGACCAAACCTTGCGCATGGGGCATGTTCGGTCCAAGGATAAAGAACGTAACTTTTTTTTTTGAGTGTACTGAAGGTGGAATGAGAGTTCTTTGCTTGACTATGAGAATTCGTATCCTTGGCCAAAGATGGAAATTGAACAAGGATAAAGTGCGCAACTGGGAAGAAGTCGAACTTCAATTAATCGCTGATCAAAATCTAGTGATCAATAGCATGTCTAAGTGGCTAAGCTATTTGGGTAAAACATTTACTGGCATTAAACCAAAAACAGAGAAGTGAGGACCTGATATGATGAAGATTTCTTGCCTTTTATGCAATATTTCTTCTCAGCAATATAACATCCACAGCTGAGACGCATGGTGATACGAACCAATAGGTAGGAACATTTTTTTTTGTCTTCGTATGAGTTGAAAAAAAACAAAGGAAACACATCCTTTTTTATAATAAAATGACAAATGGAATTGAGAATGCAAAAGGGAACAGAGATGGAATAATGAACGTTTGGGACAAGGCTGAAAACAACAAGGAAAACACAAAAGAATGAAGGATATATGAGTTGTAAAGAAGAAACCTTCGCTCTGATACCACTTTGATACGATCTTGGATCGTATGGAAATAATGATCGCTTCTTTCAACTCCAAAAGACACCTTTGATCACCCTTGCGTGGGACAATGGCGCCAACACCACCTTCTTGGACAAGAGAAATCAACAACGTCTACGTTGAGCAATTCGAATATCCCAATCCAACACGTCGTTCCGTATCCTTGGATTGTGATTCACCAACTAGGTTTGCTCAAACCTTGATTGGATCTAGCTTTGATTTTAATTTGTAAAAAACCAAAGGAAAACACAAAACTTAAGCAACACACGCTGAAGTTTGTTATTCTCAAAAATTCTGCCAAAAACTAATCTCATGGCTGCCGATTTCCACCCTTTTTTAATGCCATATTTTTGCTACTCCTACCAATTAACTAACCAATCAAAGTCCTAAGATTACTACCTATCAACCTTAATCAAATTTACATAAAAGATAAGTCAAAGCTAATCAAGGAAGATTACATAACTCAAATCCCTAAAATTTCATACTGGAATTACACCCTGTCGGTTACTGGCTTATAGCCGCTTCTAGGCGCCGAATTAGGGTTTTCACTCTTCAGCAAAGTTGTATTTCATAAAATTCCCTTGAATTTGTGTTTTTGAATCACCTCATTTGGACTCTTCTTGACAGAGATACGGGCCTCCAAAGATTAGGTATCCATCCAATGATCTTCAGTACTTTCCATTCTGGACTCCCAACTTGCACCTGATTTCGGTCCATCTTGTAGCCCGAATTAGCAAAAGTGTAAAACATGAAAATCGTCAAAAATTGAGTTATCTGAAACCTCCAAGTGGTTTGAACCCATTTGGATCAGTACTCTGACCTAGGCGTCCAAAATACCGACTGGTGTCCGGCTGCCTTCCTGAAAAATAGGGACTCTTCAAGCCACTTTCCTTATTTAGCCTTGTCACCTTAGAAAACACTTAAAAACGGTAATTAGCACTATAAACACATATTAAAATATCCTAGACCTAAAACAACGACAACGCAAACAACTAGACTCGATATTACAACGACAACGCATGAAATGACCATCCTGCCCTCCCACCAACCCTTACATCAATAGACTCGAGGATAACCAAGTCATGGCCTCAATAAACATAGAAAAATCATGTATCTACATTCCTTGGCTCATCTTGCACATGTTTGAACAAGAAGCTCTTTAGTTTACATCTTCTATTTGTGCAAAAGCTTCTTGTTTGTGGAGTTTGTATGTTCAAGACCCTTGTTTGTGAAGTTTGTACGTTTAGGGCTCCTGAAATCGCATCATACGATCTTGGATCGTATGGAAATGATGATCGCTTCTTTCAACTCCAAAAGACACCTTTGATCACCCTTGCGTGGGACAATGGCGCCAACACCACCTTCTTGGACAAGAGAGATCAACAACGTCTACGTTGAGCAATTCGAATCTCCCAATCCAACACGTCGTTCCGTATCCTTGGATTGTGATTCACCAACTAAGTTTGTTCAAACCTTGATTGGATCTAGCTTTGATTTTAATTTGTAAAAATCAAAGCAAAACACAAAACTTAAGCAACACACGGTTGCATGAAACTGAAGTTTGTTATTCTCAAAAATTCTGCCAAAAACTAATCTCATGGCTGCCGATTTCCACCCTTTTTTAATGCCATATTTTTGCTACTCCTACCAATTAACTAACCAATCAAAGTCCTAAGATTACTACCTATCAACCTTAAGCAAATTTACATAAAAGATAAGTCAAAGCTAATCAAGGAAGATTACATAACTCAAATTCCTAAAATTTCATACTGGAATTACACCCTGTCGGTTACTGGCTTATCGCCGCTTCTAGGCGCCGAATTAGGGTTTTCCCTCTTCAGTAAAGTTGTAGTTCATAACATTCGCTTGAATTTGGGCTTTTGAATCACCTCATTTGGACTCTTCTTGACAGAGATACGGGCCTCCAATGATTAGGTATCCATCCAGTGATCTTCAGTACTTTCCATTCTGGACTCCCAACTTGCACCTGATTTCGGTCCATCTTGTAGCCCGAATTAGCAAAAGTGTAAAACGTAAAAATCGTCAAAAATTGAGTTATCTGAAACCTCCAAGTAGTTTGAACCCATTTGGATCAGTACTCCGACCTAGGCGTCCAAAATACCGACTGGTGTCCGGCTGCCTTCCTGAAAAATAGGGACTCTTCAAGCCACTTTCCTTATTTAGCCTTGTCACCTTAGAAAACACTTAAAAACGGTAATTAGCACTATAAACACATATTAAAATATCCTAGACCTAAAACAACGACAACGCAAACAACTAGACTCGATATTACAACGACAACGCATGAAATGACCATCCTGCCCTCCCACCAACCCTTACATCAATAGACTCGAGGATAACCAAGTCATGGCCTCAATAAACATAGAAAAATCATGTATCTACATTCCTTGGCTCATCTTGCACATGTTTGAACAAGAAGCTCTTTAGTTTACATCTTCTATTTGTGCAAAAGCTTCTTGTTTGTGGAGTTTGTATGTTCAAGACCCTTGTTTGTGAAGTTTGTACGTTTAGGGCTCCTGGAATCGTATCATACGATCTTGGATCGTATGGAAATGATGATCGCTTCTTTCAACTCCAAAAGACACCTTTGATCACCCTTGCGTGGGACAATGGCGCCAACACCACCTTCTTGGACAAGAGAGATCAACAACGTCTACGTTGAGCAATTCGAATCTCCCAATCCAACACGTCGTTCCGTATCCTTGGATTGTGATTCACCAACTAAGTTTGTTCAAACCTTGATTGGATCTAGCTTTGATTTTAATTTGTAAAAATCAAAGCAAAACACAAAACTTAAGCAACACACGGTTGCATGAAACTGAAGTTTGTTATTCTCAAAAATTCTGCCAAAAACTAATCTCATGGCTGCCGATTTCCACCCTTTTTTAATGCCATATTTTTGCTACTCCTACCAATTAACTAACCAATCAAAGTCCTAGGATTACTACCTATCAACCTTAATCAAATTTACATAAAAGATAAGTCAAAGCTAATCAAGCAAGATTACATAACTCAAATTCCTAAAATTTCGTACTGGAATTACACCCTGTCGGTTACTGGCTTATAGCCGCTTCTAGGCGCCGAATTAGGGTTTTCCCTCTTCAGTAAAGTTGTAGTTCATAACATTCTCTTGAATTTGGGCTTTTGAATCACCTCATTTGGACTGTTCTTGACAGAGATACGGGCCTCCAAAGATTAGGTATCCATCCAGTGATCTTCAGTACTTTCCATTCTGGACTCCCAACTTGCACCTGATTTCGGTCCATCTTGTAGCCCGAATTAGCAAAAGTGTAAAACATAAAAATCGTCAAAAATTGAGTTATCTGGAACCTCCAAGTGGTTTGAACCCATTTGGATCAGTACTCCGACCTAGGCGTCCAAAATACCGACTGGTGTCCGGCTGCCTTCTTGAAAAATAGGGACTCTTCAAGCCACTTTCCTTATTTAGCCTTGTCACCTTAGAAAACACTTAAAAACGGTAATTAGCACTATAAACACATATTAAAAGACTCTATAAAATATCCTAGACCTAAAACAACGACAACGCAAACAACTAGACTCGATATTACAACGACAACGCATGAAATGACCATCCTGCCCTCCCACCAACCCTTACATCAATAGACTCGAGAATAACCAAGTCATGGCCTCAATAAACATAGAAAAATCATGTATCTACATTCCTTGGCTCATCTTGCACATGTTTGAACAAGAAGCTCTTTAGTTTACATCTTCTATTTGTGCAAAAGCTTCTTGTTTGTGGAGTTTGTATGTTCAAGACCCTTGTTTGTGAAGTTTGTACGTTTAGGGCTCCTGGAATCGCATCATACATTGAATGTTGGGGTGTTTTTTTGACTTAAGAGAGTATATTGATTCAAACTATGCTAAAAATCTTGTTGATGAGAAAAGTACCTATTTTATGTGATAATACCTCATCTATAAATATATCACAAAATCTGGCTCTTGATAGTAGAACCAATCATATTAGGTTATACATTATTTTATAAGGGATTTTATGCAAACAGAGTTAGTTTGTGTTGAATTTTTCTCCTTACAGTTTTAAAATCTCGTAATAAAAAAATCAAAATGAGGAGTAAGAATACTTTACAAGAGACTAAGAAACTCTAAAAATAGTGAAGGAGTGTCAAAAAATCCTTCTCAAGGCCAAAGCTCACAGTCCTACTCGACCAAGAAGCTGGACGGTTAGGGCTAGAGGTACGAATTTCGTCAAGACTGAGAAGTTGATAGAATTAAGGAGATGTTTAACCATCTATAACTTCTTGTGGATAAAACCTGCAGAATTCAGAGAATTAGATGTGCCAGGTAACTTTAAATACATCCCTTCATATGTTTAAGAATCATTTACTGAATGAAAGAAGAATGAGAGGACAACCACTCCCTTGAAGTTGTTTAAAATCAAGGATTTTGAGAAAAATGCCGAGTTGATGCTAGTCTTAGATTGGATAGATGTTCAAAAATAGAGACCTCTTTGGAATGAAAAGTAGATGAACAAAATGTCTAGGCTGTACACTAGACTATTTTACGGACACTCTTAGGTGGAATACTTGAATACTTTTCCCTATGCAATGCTTAATGTGATTCATGGTTCACACCTAGAATGGAATATTAGGATTATAAATGATTTGCTTGTGGCTCCTAATGAAGGGTTATATAAGATTTGATATATGAAAATGGGATGGGGCAAGATAAAAGGTCGATGAAGACCAAGTTAAAAGCTTCTTAGTTTTCCATCCTACCAAGAACAAAAACAATATGTCATTAATATATCGAGTATTGACTGTGGGAGTCATATTTTGTGTAACTAGGAAATCCTATAAGCTTTCTAGTAACTTTGACTTCTACATATCTCATCGCCTTGCCAACAAGAAAATTTTTTGAACTTTGTGAAGTTATTCATGGCAAATATGATAGAAGCAGCCACTAAGTCACACAATGCCATTCTTATCGCAACATCATCTACTTCATGTTAAAGAAATCCGATATAATGATGGATTTAGAAACTTGAATGATCATATGATTTCTTTTCATCTCCTTTATATGATCTTTTCATTTTGCCTTATTGTCCTTCAAAAAAAAGGGGGGAAGAAAAATATACGGATATATAGAGAATAAAATGAAGAGTGTATATATAAGGCATGTGATGCAATATGGGATTAATATAAGGTGATATGTATTTTAAGGTTAATAGGTATGAGCAAAAATGAGTATAGCATATGTTGAGGGGGACCCTGAATACTTTTAATAAGAGGAAATACAATAAATTTTTTGCTTTGTCGTATATAATTTTGATGATTACAAAAAGGGGGAGAATACGTATGTTGGTACATTAATACGCATGTTGGTACATTAATATGTATGTTGGTACATTGGCATATTTGTATATGTGGCTTGATATATGACTCATGTATGTAGCTTGTGTATGAGACTTGATATACGGTATATGGGACAAAATGGTATATGCTTAGGCATGCTTACTTGGATAAGCTTGTGTTTAAACATGCTCTTAGATATGATGGATGATTGTGTAGAAATGAAGGTTTGGGTATGCTTGCTTGATGGATATGCATGTGATAAACATGATATGCTTACTTGCTTGATGGATATGGTATGCTTGCTTGATGTGCTTATTTGGTATGACATGGTGAATCTTGACTTGATATATGCTTTGATGCATGGTTTGGTTAAGATGAAGTTTTGAAAAGTTTTTCATCACACCTATTGGTTTTGGCAGAATTATCTATTGAGGGGGAGCATTTTGATATTGTCATCATACTTATTGATTTTGAGAAAATTACATGTTGAGGGAGAGTTTTTGATGTGTTCATATGATGAGGGAGCATGGACTAAGGGGGATTGTAAAATATCAAGTTTAGATGTAAATTTATCAATCAAAAATATCTCTTGAGTCATGGTTTTGAAATCATCAAAAAGGAGGAGGTTGTTGGAAAATGAATTGTTTTGATGAATTTAAAAGATTTTTGAAATGAGATAAAAAGATATTTCATAATTTGGAATTAGAACAAAATGAGAAAAATCCATCCTGAGAGATAGATCTCTCACATATGGGGAGATTGTTGGGATATGAATGTAGCGCCCCGCACCCCGGCCTAGCCGGATACGGTGCGCCTGCCATACTTCACTACGGAGAGTACCAGGCGTCGATCCATAACATATCTTAGTCCAGACTAATATGGGTGGAGTTTCGCGCTTACACGTCAACAAGTAAGCAAAACTGAGGCAAAATAAAAACTTTCCAAACGAACGCGTCTAAACATTCACCATACGTCTTACAGACATGTTCTTAAAATGCAGAAATCCAAAATCCAATCTTTTTCAACATAAATTCATAAAAGTTCCTCAATCATGACCATCTCGTCATAAACCCTTAAATCATCCTTCAATCGCTCTTCTACGGATAAGGCGCCCTAGGCTCGTCCTCGATCCACTCCACCCTAGTTCCTGCGGGTTATGGGAGGAAAAATAAAAGGTGAGTGACAACGTCACCAGCAAGTATGCCATAAATAATCATGCATTAAATGGAAAGTACACACAAGAACCAAATCCCCCAAAATTTGGACTTTTTCCATCATACCTGTCTTTCCATTCAAATTCCGCCACGGTAACAGAATCATCACTTAGTCACAAAGGAAATACAATCATGGCTTACGTAACAATAGCAATAAGATCGTAACTTAGGTAACGAAGGGTAAGAAGATCATAACCTAAGTATTCTTACATATAGCATTTGTCTAGTATCTCATCCCATCAGTCAATAGTCGCTAAGGCAATAAAATCATAATTTAGTCATGAAGCAAGTAATAAAACAGCTCAGTGCAAATAGACTCAACATCATGCTCTTGACTATATGTAGTGCATATGAATATGCAAATGTAGTGCATAATGAAACCACGAAAATCTTTTCCTTTCATTCTTTCTTTCAAAACATCATTATCAAGAAAACAAGAGAGTGTTCAGATCTATTCTCCCGGATCTGAGGCGGTCACTTATTTCTCTTCGAATCTATTATTCCTGAATTCGGAGCAGTCACGTCATCAATCATAATTACCAGGTCTATTCTCTCCGGGCCTGAACGGTCATTATCATCAGATCAATTAACCCCGGATCTGGAACGGGTCCTGCTCATCAGATCAATTAACTCCGGATCTAGAACAGGTCCTGCTCATTAGATCAATTAACCCTGGATCTGGAACGGGTCCTTCTCATCAGATCAATTAATCTCGGATCTGGAACGGGTCCTGCTCATCAGATCAATTAATCCCAGTTCTGGAACGGGTCCTGCTGGCCAGAAATAAATGGTACCATAGGAATCTTTCTTTCAAAATCGTAAACTTCTCTTTCAAAAGATCTTTCCTTCAAAACTGAAAATTTCTTTTTAAAAGATCTTTCTCATCATTCTTTGACATAAAATCAGTTTCATAAACTGTATGAACATGGACAATGCAATGCATGATATGAAACATGCGACTCGTGAACAAATACATCATAACATGCATGCACGGACTTGTCTCTTAAGCTGAAGAAACTGTCCAGCAATCACATTCTGTTCATACAGCCTCATGCTCAACAATTCGTGCTCATTTTCATATACTCATACCATACACATGCATAATGAAGTCTTAGACACATGCCATAAAAATTCGTAACATTCCGAAATGTATAACGACCTCAAACCTCAACTATCATCAAAGGGTATTGCTGAAATCAGCAGGGTAGGACTCGCCTAACCTCATTTTTCATGGATCATAAAACCTTATTCAATTTGATCCATCACCTGGAAAGCATAGTTAACATACTTAGGAACAATATTTATAAGGCCAAACATCACGTTCAAGCTTAAATGAGCAAGATCAAAGCCTTACAACTTATGTCACCAAACTGTCCTGTTTTCCAGTTTTATACCACTAGCTTCAACTCAGTTGTTAACCATCAAAATGGTGGTTTTATGCTGGTTTCTTTACATGAACATGTACCTCTATTCCTTAGGTAATTACCATAAAAATTCCAAGGCAATCCAATAAGTTTAAGGGGGTCATCTAATTACTTTTCCAGTCTAGGTACATGCAGAACCTGGGATTACCAGTTTTACCACGAATTGCATTATGACCAAACCACAACTTCTTTTACTAAAATTCCACCACACAGGGTTGCTACACACACCAAAATATCATCATACCAAAAATCAGCTCCTTTGCACATTCCTAAGGTGCATTTTCGAACCAAGCAACTTACTACTCAAAACTGTCCTGTTCCAGCAACTCTGTTTGACCAGTTTTACCAAAAACTTCATTAAGGATAATCCACCACTTCTTTTACCAAAATTCCAACTCACACATTTCATAGACACATATGATATTATCATACCAAAAACTAGCCAATTTTACAATTCCTAAGGTTCATTTTCAGGGCGTACAATATGCCACATACAACTGTTCAGCTCCAGTACTTCTGTATGAGTAGTTCCTACTAAAAATTATATTCTGGTCAATCCACAAATCCTTTTAACAGAATTCAAACTCACAGAAATATGAGTTTATCTTCATACTAAAATTTAGCCAATTTGAACACCTCTAAGGTTCATTTTTAGGTCGTTCCACATTCTACAGAAAACTGTCCAGCTACAGTACTTCTGTTTGACCAGTTGTCACTGAATAATTCGTTAATAATAAACCACAACTTTTTTCATCGAAATTCCAACTTGTACATTTACTACACATATAAGGCTATCACCATACCAAAAATTAGCAAATTTTAAGACCTTTAAGTTTCATTTTCAGGTTGTACAACATGACACATAAAGCTGTCCAGCTCCAGTGATTTCAGCACCTCATCACTTTTTATGGTTCAAACATTTCCAATCAACTTCATTCTTTAAAGTGACTTAACGACTATCAAATGCACACTTCAACATAATCTTTTCAAGCCTCATAACATGCTTTAAATCATAGATAAACTGTTCATGATTCATATCAAAACAGTCACAACACATTCATACAACAAGTCATTCACTCATGCCATCACTTTTCTTATAACAACTAGTTTTCATGTCTTGTACTTAGACTCTTCAACTAAGATTCATACCATAAAAATGACTATCCATTCAAGCATGCACTTAACAAATAAGGCAAGATTGGTTAGAATATACTTGCCCCTTTGAACCTTAGAGCTTTTCCTTAGCATGAGCCTTGGTTGAAATGGAGTGACGTCTTCCTCCAACTTCACATATAGCACACGGTTTTGAGAGGAGGAAGAAGGATGAACATTAGTTACTATCTTAATGAAGAAACAACTATATTGAGGCTATGATTTCCTTACCTAAATGAAACTTGGATGGAGGTTGAAATGGATTCAAACCACCAAGATGTTAGCTCCTCCTAGTAGCTTGACAAATCTTCTCCTAGTGACCATTTTGAGTGTCACGTTTTTGTCAAGACAAGAGGGATACCAATGTGAGTTTCATTCTTTGAAACAAAGAATTCACTTAGAACACTTAGCATGTACTTACCTGGATGAGTTCTTAGAGCTTGAAGATTGTTCTTGGATCTCTTTGGCCCAACTAGCCGTGTTTCTTAATGGAAAGAAGGAAGAAATCTCTTGTTCCTTGTGAATTCTTGAGGGAGAGTGTTCTAGAGCTTCTTGGGAGAGAGATTCCTTTACTAGGCTAAGGTGGTTTAGCCGTGGGGTGCAAGGGGAAAGAGGAAGATTACCTTGGCATGTTTAAGTTAATTAACCCAAGTTACTTTGGCTAATCAAGGTTACTTTAATGCTAACTTGGGTTACTTTTATCCAACTTGAGTTACTTTATAATTAACCCAAGTTACTTTAATTAATCAAGGTTACTTTAATGCTAAACTTGGGTTACTTTATCCAACTATAGTTACTTTATAATTAACCCAAGTTACTTTAACTAATCAAGGTTACTTTAATGCTAAACTTGGGTTACTTTATCCTTGTGGTTTACCTAAAGTAACCATAGTAAGTTTTGAAATGCATTTTGGTTACCCATGGGGGGAAAAACCGGTGGTTAAGGGCACCTAGGGGCCATTACCATGCTTAATCTCTTTCCTAGTGAGTTTAATGAGAAGCCATGTGGGTAATTACCCCCTTTTTATTAATTATTTCCCCTTTTCTTGTTTTAAAATTAAATTAGGGAAATCTTTATTCCTCTTGGGCTAAAGGGCCGAAAATTGTTTTTTGCAAGAGTTGGGAAAAAATTGCCCACTACTTACAACTCCTTAATTTCCATTTGGGCTTATTTTAAGGAGGCCCTTAAGATTAACCTCTCTTATAATTTGGGAAAAACCCTTTAAGGCCCTTTTTAAACCTTATGGCCGAAATCTCTTAAGCCCTTAGGGTGAATTGGCCATGGTCCATAACTCGTGCTTGAATGACTATATTGTTTGCTTATCAACATAAAATAAAAGAAGCACTAAGGAAACTTAGTGAAATGCACTTGAAGGATGCCACTTTATTAATTTACTTATACGAGTCTTCAAGTACAATATGACTTTTCGTCGGGGTACAACATTCTCCCCCCCTTAACATAAGTTTCGTCTTCGAAACTTGAGAGACCTGTCAAAAAGATGGGGGCATCTACTCCTCATGTTTCCTTCCGTTTCCCATATGGCTTCTTCTCCAGGATGGTACTTCTACTGAACCTTTACCATAGGTATGGATCTCTTTCTCAACTCCTTTTCTTTCGACTCAACGACCTTCAGGGCTCCTTTCTTATCTTTAGGTAAATAAGATAGAGTGAGTTGCCTATTTAGTTCCCTCAGAACTGCTTCGTTCAATTCATCTTAGAGGTCTCATCAGAACTTATTCTAATTTTCTAGAGGTGTTATCGTAACCTATCTCATATCTTAAGCACTTGCAATCTTGATACTATGTACTGATAATGATATCCATTCCGTGTTAACATGATCATGAAAGGCTTATAATTC
>AP025057.1:15912713-15981373 GCA_036186865.1 Eustoma russellianum
AGTTTTGAAATGCATTTTGGTTACCCATGGGGGGAAAAACCGGTGGTTAAGGGCACCTAGGGGCCATTACCATGCTTAATCTCTTTCCTAGTGAGTTTAATGAGAAGCCATGTGGGTAATTACCCCCTTTTTATTAATTATTTCCCCTTTTCTTGTTTTAAAATTAAATTAGGGAAATCTTTATTCCTCTTGGGCTAAAGGGCCGAAAATTGTTTTTTGCAAGAGTTGGGAAAAAATTGCCCACTACTTACAACTCCTTAATTTCCATTTGGGCTTATTTTAAGGAGGCCCTTAAGATTAACCTCTCTTATAATTTGGGAAAAACCCTTTAAGGCCCTTTTTAAACCTTATGGCCGAAATCTCTTAAGCCCTTAGGGTGAATTGGCCATGGTCCATAACTCGTGCTTGAATGACTATATTGTTTGCTTATCAACATAAAATAAAAGAAGCACTAAGGAAACTTAGTGAAATGCACTTGAAGGATGCCACTTTATTAATTTACTTATACGAGTCTTCAAGTACAATATGACTTTTCGTCGGGGTACAACATTCTCCCCCCCTTAACATAAGTTTCGTCTTCGAAACTTGAGAGACCTGTCAAAAAGATGGGGGCATCTACTCCTCATGTTTCCTTCCGTTTCCCATATGGCTTCTTCTCCAGGATGGTACTTCTACTGAACCTTTACCATAGGTATGGATCTCTTTCTCAACTCCTTTTCTTTCGACTCAACGACCTTCAGGGCTCCTTTCTTATCTTTAGGTAAATAAGATAGAGTGAGTTGCCTATTTAGTTCCCTCAGAACTGCTTCGTTCAATTCATCTTAGAGGTCTCATCAGAACTTATTCTAATTTTCTAGAGGTGTTATCGTAACCTATCTCATATCTTAAGCACTTGCAATCTTGATACTATGTACTGATAATGATATCCATTCCGTGTTAACATGATCATGAAAGGCTTATAATTCTTCTTTATTTTTTCCATAAAACTTGGCGGAGATCATTAATTCTGGAATATAGATCATTAGCTCTTTTCTGTAAACATCCTTTCTGAAATCATGTAATGGTCATCCTACGTATGAAACAGCATCCAGCGACATCTGGAATTATTCCCATCAAGTACACATATCAAGCTCTTCACAAAGTATGTGCCGCATTCATCCGTCTCGCTGATTGCCTTACTACGTAATAACTTTTCTTTAGTAATCACCTCATAAAATCGGATTAGAAGTCATGGTTTCTCCTTTGAAACTTATGTCTCATTTATGACATTTCAAATGTCTCTTGTTCATCCAATATCCTTGTTTTCTCTTTGATACTTGAAGACGTTCACGTGTCACTGTCTGTTTGTTCATGAAACATCGGAAAACATCATCCTATACACTCGAAATGAGAATATTCCCAATCATAACGTCACTGTTGGAGTGCGTTATATATTCTCAACTTATAACTTCTTGATCCAAACACTATATCTTATGGGATTCCCCGTTTCGCCTTTCAAGTGGCCATTGATTTAGATCTCTCCTAACAATCCCGTAACGCTTCATCATCTTATCACATTTCTATGAATTCTTGCATAAGAAGCACTAACCTATAGGTTCACTAAGCAAATTACCTGACTCCCAAACAATACACCACTTGTCAATTGCTTACCCAAAGCTGGTTAAGAAGATCATTGATCTTAGTCAGAGGGTACTTATTCTTATGGTGACCATGTTGAGTTCCTTATGATCTACGCAAGGACGCATGCCTCCATCCTTCTTTTCTACGAATAACACGGGAGCACCCCGGGCAAAAAGTTGGGGCGGATAAGTTCCTCCCTCAAAAGCTCACTCACTCGTTCCTTTTTGGGTCAATAAGTGCCTTTTGGTGGGTTGTCTTCATGGACTTAGAGAATTCTTAATCATCATCCTAAAATGGTCCAATCGCATAAAACATGATTTTCATAATCATGACTTGCTTTTCATAGCTTGCCTGACATGGCGCTTTCATATCGTGATGTCCTAACGTTTTCAATTTGGGATATAGCACTCTTGATAAGAATAATAGCACACGACATGCTAATCGATTCCCCATATAGTCCATGCACAACAAAATATGTTCATGTGCTAATGGTGACGCATAATAGCAGAGATTCCGAGTCTTAACCCTTGTCTTAATGAATCAAGTTCCTCAACCCTTCTCGTAACTAAGTCCTGAGAGAGGAAGAACTCATTAAACTCTTCTAGAAAATTCTGCCTAAGTTACCGGTCAGGGTAGTGGCTGGATACAAGTCCTCCGTCACTGGCTGTCCTTATCGTTTAGAAACGGCCGGATAATCTGTGCCCTTATTCTATCCGGCACCCGTATCAGCAGGAAGCTACCTTCAACTTCACTTAACCAACTTTCTGCCTTCTCTGAGCTAGATTCCTCGTCAACTTCGGAATTCGTACTCTTACTAACTGTCTATAGTAAAGCCTACTACTTCCTGGGGGTGACAGTGATGATGTCATTTTACTGAATCGTGATGCCATCTGCACCACGGAGTGTTGGAGTTGTACTCAAGGTATAAATACTCAGATATGCAAAAAAATTTAACTCGTAATCCAAATAAGATCTTAAAGTTATGCAAGCAGGCATGATTATATTCTATAAATTGCCATTGACTAGGGTTTTATCATCCGGTCAAAACCCTAATTTTCCCTCTATGTCTTCTTAGTCTAAGGTCAACTCTCATCTAGGATCATGACTTAAATCTAAGATCAAACTTAGATTTCTAAAATCATAGCTTAATTCTATATTCTGCCCGGATCTGGAGCCTTAGCTCTGATACCACCTGTAGCGCCCCGCACCCCGGCCTAGCCGGATACGGTGCGCCCGCCGTACTTCACTACAGAGAGTACCAGGCGTCGATCCATAACGTATCTTAGTCCAGACTAATACGGGTGAACTTTCCTGCTTACACGTCAACAAGTAGCAAAACCGAGGCAGAATAAAAACTTTCCAAACGAACGCGTCTAAACATTCACCATACGTCTTACAGACATGTTCTTAAAATGCGGAAATCCAAAATCCAATCTTTTTCAACATAAATTCATAAAAGTTCCTCAATCATGACCATCTCGTCATAAACCCTTAAATCATCCTTCAATCGCTCTTCTACGGATAAGGCGCCCTAGGCTCGTCCTCGATCCACTCCACCCTAGTTCCTGCGGGTTCTGGGAGGAAAAATAAAGGGTGAGTGACAGCGTCACCAGCAAGTATACCATAAATAATCATGAATTAAATGGAAAGTACACACAAGAACCAAATCCCCCAAAATTTGGACTTTTTCCATCATACCTGTCTTTCCATTCAAATGCCGCCACGGTAAAAGAATCATCACTTAGTCACAAAGGAAATACGATCATGGCTTACGTAACAACAGCAATAAGATAGTAACTTAGGTAACGAAGGGTAAGAAGATTATAACCTAAGTATTCTTACATCTAGCATTTGGCTAGCATCTCATCCCATCAGTCAATAGTCGCTAAGGCAATAAAATCATAATTTAGTCATGAAGCAAGTAATAACACAGCACAATGCAAATAGACTCAACATCATGCTCATGACCATATGCAGTGCGTATGAATATGCAAATGTAGTGCATAATGAAACCATGAAAATCTTTTCCTTTCATTCTTTCTTTCAAAACATCATTGTCAAGAAAACAAGAGAGTGTTCAGATCTATTCTCACGGATCTGAGGCTGTCACTTATTTCTCTTCGAATCTATTATTTCCGAATTCGGATTGGTGACGTCATCAATCATAATTACCAGGTCTATTCTCTCCGGGCCTGAACAGTCATTATTATCAGATCAATTAACTACAGATCTGGAACGGGTCTTGCTCATCAGATCAATTAACTCCGGATCTAGAACGGGTCCTGCTCATTAGATCAATTAACCCCAGATCTGGAATGGGTCCTTCTCATCAGATCAATTAACCCTGGATCTGGAACGGGTCCTACTGGTCAGAAATAAATGGTACCATAGGAATCTTTCTTTCAAAATCGTAAACTTCTCTTTCAAAAGATCTTTCCTTCAAAACTGAAAATTTCTTTTTAAAAGATCTTTCTCATCATTCTTTGACATAAAATCAGTTTCATAAACTATATGAACATGGAAAATGCAATGCATGATATGCAACATGCGACTCGTGAACAAATACATCATAACATGCATGCATGCACAGACTTGTCTGTTAAGCTGAAGAAACTGTCCAGCAATCACATTCTGTTCATACAGCCTCATGCTCATCAATTCGTGCTTATTTTCATATACTCATATTATACACATGTATAATGAAGTCTTAGACACATGCCATAAAAATTTCGTAACATTCCGAAATATATAACGACCTCAAACCTCAACTATCATCAAAGGGTACTGCTGAAATCAGCAGGGTAGGACTCGCCTAACCTCATTTTTCATGGATCATAAAACCTTATTCAATTTGATCCATCACCTGGAAAGCATAGTTAACATACCCAGGAACAATATTCATAAGGCCAAACATCACGTTCAAGCTTAAATGAGCAAGATCAAAACCTTACAACTTATGTCATCAAACTGTCATGTTTTCCAGTTTTGTACCACTACCTTCAACTCAGTTGTTAACCATCAAAATGGTGGTTTTATGCTGGTTTCCTTACATGAACATGTACCTCTATGCCTTAGGTAATTACCATAAAAATTCCAAGGCAATCCAATAAGTTTAAGGGAGTCATCTAATTACTTTCCCAGGATAGGTACATGCAGAACCTGGGATTACCAGTTTTACCACGAATTGCATTATGACCAAACCACAACTCCTTTTACTAAACTTCCAAATCACAGGGTTGATACACACACCAAACTATCATTATACCAAAAATCCTCTCCTTTGCACATTCCTAAGGTGCATTTTCGAGCCAAGCAACTTACTACTCAAAACTGTCCTGTTCCAGCAACTCTGTTTGACCAGTTTTACCAAAAACTTCATTAAGGATAATCCACCACTTCTTTTACCAAAATTCCAACTCACACATTTCATAGACACATAGAGATATTATCATACCAAAAACTAGCCAATTTTACAATTCCTAAGGTTCATTTTCAAGGCGTACAATATGTCACATAAACTGTTCAGCTCCAGTACTTCTGTATGAGCAATTCCTGCTAAAACTTATATTCTGGTCAATCATCCTTTTAACAGAATTCCAACTCACACATTCAATACACATATGAGGCTATCTTCATACCAAAATTTAGCCAATTTTAACACCTCTAAGGTTCATTTTTAGGTCGTTCCACATGCTACAGAAAACTGTCCAGCTCCAGTACTTCTGTTTGACCAGTTGTCACTGAATAATACGTTAATAATAACCCACAACTCCTTTAATCGAAATTCTAACTCGCACATTTACTACACATATAAGGCTACACCATACCAAAAATTAGCGAATTTGAACACCTTTAAGGTTCATTTCCAGGTCGTACAACATGACACATAAAGCTGTCCAGCTCCAGTGATTTCAGCACCTCATCACTTTTTATGGTTAAAACATTTCCAATCAACTTCATTCTTTAAAGTGACTTAATGACTATCAAATGCACACTTCAACATAATCTTTTCAAGCCTCATAACATGCTTTAAATCATAGATAAACTGTTCATGAGTCATATCAAAACAGTCACAACACATTCATACAACAAATCATTCACTCATGCCATCACTTTTCTTGTAACAACTAGTTTTCATGTCTTGTACTTAGACTCTTCAACTAAGTTTCATAGCTTAAAAATGACTAGCCATTCAAGCATGTACTTCACAAATAAGGGAAGATTTGTTAGAGTATACTTGCCTCTTTGAACCTTAGAGCTTTTCCTCAGCATGAGCCTTGGTTGAAATGGAGTGAAGTCTTCCTCTAACTTCACATATAGCACACGGTTTTGAGAGGAGGAAGAAGGATGAACATTAGTTACTATTTTAATGAAGAAACAACTATATTGAGGCTATGATTTTCTTACCAAAATGAAACTTGGATGGAGCTTGAAATGGATTCAAACCACCAAGATGTTAGCTCCTCCTAGTAGCTTGACAAATCTTCTCCTAGTGACCATTTTGAGTGTCACGTTTTTGTCAAGACAAGAGGGATACCAATGTGAGTTTCATTCTTTGAAACATAGAATTCACTTAGAGCACTTAGCATGTACTTACCTAGATGAGTTCTTGGAGCTTGTAGATTGTTCTTGGATCTCTTTGGCGCAACTAGCCGTGTTTCTTAATGGAAAGATGGAAGAAATCTCTTTTTCCTTGTGAATTCTTGAGGGAGAGTGTTCTAGAGATTCTTGGGAGAGAGACTCCTTTACTAGGCTAAGGTGGTTTAGCCGTGGGGTGCAAGGGGAAAGAGGAAGATTACCTTGGCATGGTTAAGTTAATTAACCCAAGTTACTTTGGCTAATCAAGGTTACTTTAATGCTAACTTGGGTTACTTTTATGAAACTTGAGTTACTTTATAATTAACCCAAGTTACTTTAATTAATCAAGGTTACTTTAATGCTAAACTTGGGTTACTTTATCCAACTATAGTTACTTTATAATTAACTCAAGTTACTTTAGCTAATCAAGGTTACTTTAATGCTAAACTTGGGTTACTTTATCCTTGTGGTTAACCTAAAGTAACCATAGTAAGTTTTGAAATGCATTTTGGTTACCCATGGGGGGGAAAACTGGCGGTTAAGGACACCTGGGGGCCATTACCATGCTTAATCTCTTTCCTAGTGAGTTTAATGAGAAGACATGTGGGTAATTGCCCCCCTTTTATTAATTATTTCCCCTTTCTTGTTTTAAAATCAAATTAGGGAAATCTTTATCCCTCTTGGGCTAAAGGGTGGAAAATTTTTTTTTTGAAGAGTTGGGGAAAAATTGCCCACTACTTACAACTCCTTAATTTCCATTTGGGCTTATTTTAAGGAGGACCTTAAGATTAACCTCTCTTATAATTTGGGAAAAACCCTTTAAGGCCCTTTTTAAACCTTATGGCCGAAATCTCTTAAGCCCTTAGGGTGAATTGGCCATGGTCCATAACTCATGCTTGAATGACTATATTGTTTGCTTATCAACATAAAATAAAAAAAGCACTAAGGAAACTTAGTGAAATGCACTTGAAGAATGGCACTTTATTAATTTACTTATACGAGTCTTCAAGTACAATATGACTTTTCGTCGGGGTACAACAATGAATGTTTTGATGAAGCTTAAAAGATGTTTGAAAAACGAATGAAAAGTCGTTTTATACTTGGAAATAAGAAATCAACATCATACCCTCACATAGATCTTTAAAACAAAGATCGATGTACATCATACCCTGACATTAATCTCTAAAACAGAGATCGATGTACGTCATACCCTGACATAGATCTCTAAAACAGAGAGCGATGTACATCATACCCTGACATAGATCTCTAAACAGAGACCGATGTACATCATACCCTGACATAGATCGATCGATGTACTTCATACCCTGACATAGATCGACCGATGTACATCATACCCTGACATAGATCGATCGATGTCATCCAGAATCTGTCTGAAATCATACTGTCCAACATCATACCCTCACATAGATCGATCGATGTACATCATACCCTCACATAGATCGATCGATGTCCCCCAGAATTCAAATTTTTATGAACGTTGGAACAAAATCCAAGGGAGATTTATGGTGTTTTCTCTTTCCAATCTTGCTCAAATTTTTTGTGGACTTTACTCTAACATAATACATGCTTCCTTGACTATTATATCCATGTCTAAGCTATTCTAGGTTGGCTATTGATGATCAAATCACTACATAGGGTGGCTAAAGATTATTTGGACATTATCTTGACATTTGATGTAGTTGAAGACACGATGGAGGCTTCAAAAACGTGATGAACATCTCCTATAAATAGATGAAGCTTGGATGAGGCAAATACACACTTTCACCATCATCAAGCTTCATTCTTCATTGTTGTATATTTCTCTCATAGGTGTAAAAGTGCTTAAAGCTTGTTAAGCCTTTCTTTGTTCTTCATTGTTGTATATTGAGAGATAGTGAGTCTAACACAAGAGGAACCATAAACATTTGATCTCTTGCTTGTGTTTAGACTAGAAATAAAGTGTGATCCCCACTACTTCCTTCAACCCACTGTGAGAAAGTTCTTGAGAGAACTTTGTTGAAGTTGTGAGGAAGCAAGAACTTGTTCTTGCTTATAGTTGTTGTTATTGAGGTTGCACAAAGTGTATGTGCAACAAGCTGCTGCTGTTGTTGGTATTGCACAAATTGATTGTGCAATAAGTTGATGCTGTTGTAGTTGTTGCTTGCACTAGAGTTAGTGTAAGTGTTGCTGTTGTTGTTCTTGTTCCTTATCAAAGGTAATAAGAAAGTTGCTGTTGAAAATCCACTTTGAAAGCAAAGTGGTAGTGGAGTAGAATCATTTAAGATTCGAACCACTCTAAATCTTGTGTCTTCACTCATTATCTCTTATTTCTTTCTTTATCGATTTTGAGTGCATTTGTTTTGTATTGAGCTAAACCGAGAAAATTCCGTAAAATTGCTCAACACTCTATTCAACCCCCTCTAGAGTGTTCATCACGGACCTTACACCTCTATCACTTCGAATTGTTTTAATTCATTTGCTAAGTTGATTCTCAACTTTATTCTTATAATCTTTAAAAGCATCAGCGACCTCATCTTTGCTATTTAGCAAATAAACATAACAGTCTCTAGTGCAATCGTCGATAAAATTACAACATGCTTTTTACCTCCTCTTGTTTGCACAAACTTTAAATCACATGAGTCTGTATGAATTAAATCCAAAGGTTCAGTGTTTTGTTCCATTGAAGGAAATGGCGCTTTTGCCAATTTTGTTTCAACACATATTTGGCATTTTGCTTTATTATTAAAGTTCAGTTTGGGTAATAAGTCAAGGTTAACAATTCGTTGTATTGAATTGTAATTAACATGTTCCAAACGAAAATGGCATAAACAAGAAGGCTCAAACATGTAAGCAGAAGAGGAAACAATTTTATTAGCCTCATTGGGCACAACTTTCTTGGGTACAATAGTCATAACATTCAATTTAAACATGTTATCAGTAAGGTACCCCTTTCCTAAAAACAAGCCATTATTAGAAAGAGTAAATTTGTTTGCCTCAAAAACAAGTCTAAAACCATGACTGAATAGTAGGACGCCAGATATCAAGTTCTTACGGATGTCAGGAACATGCAACTCATTTTGAAGGGTCAGCTCCCTTCCTGAGATAAGTTTCAGAACCACCTTGCCCGATCCTTCTATCATCGAGCTATCGGAGTTTCCCATGAAGAGTTGTTCATTATTTGTTGTGGGTACATAGTCTTTGAACATTGCCTTGCTGGCACATACGTGTCGAGTGACCTCTGTGTCCACCCACCATTCACACGGATTCCCCACTGCATTGCATTCAGTCACCACAACGCATAGATTCAAATCTTCCATTACGCCGACCAGATTCGCTTTTTCTTTGGTTTGACTCTGATTCTTTTTGGGCTTACGACAGTCACTGCTGCGGTGCCCTGGTTTTCCACAGTTATAACACTTACTCGTGAACTTCTTTGCAATCTGGTTGCCCTTGACATCCACACCCAAAGTGTCATTCTTCTGTTTGCTCTTTGCCTCAGCAACTTGAGCCTTGGCTTGATCAGAATGAGAGATTGGATTTCTATCTACATGAAAATTGTCCTCCTCTATCCGAAGCCGGACAATCAAATCTTCCATTTTCATTTCCATTCATTTGTGCTTGAGATAGCTCTTAAATTCCCTCCACGAAGGAGGTAGCTTCTCAATCATAGCCGCAACTTGGAAAGGTACACTGAGCGTCATGCCCTCCTCTTCCATTTCAGATACCAACATCTGTATTTCTTCAACTTGCGAAATTACAGTTTTGGAATCTAGCATTTTATATTCCAGAAATTTACCGACTATTAATTTTTTCGTTCCAGCACCTTCTGGGCGATATGTTGTATCTCAAGCAACCACAATGTTTTTGCAGTTTTAAAAGCACAAAACACGCCATAGATAGTGTTATCTAGGCAACTCAAAATGAGATTCAAACAACAGAAATTACTGTATAGCCATGCTTCAGCACTCAAGCCATTTTGCATGTTCTGATTCTGATCTTTCACAGGTTCCACCACTGGTGGATCCTCGCTCAGAATTCTGGCCAAGCCTAGTGCGGTGAGATAGAACAGCATCTTTTGCTGCCACCTCTTAAATAAACTACCTGCAAATTTCTCAGGCTTCTCCACGTGTGCAGCTGTGGTAGCAAGATTCATCTGAGGCCCTCCATTAGGCGCCAGGGGAACTGTCTTAAACGGCACATTGTTCTGGGCAGTGGCAGCAACATTATTGGTCCCGTCATGTGCAGACACAGAGTGTGCACTGTTAAAGCTGTGAACAGAGTTCGAACTTTCATTTTCCATTCCGGTTCAGTTGATCATAACGTATAGATCATAACAGTTTTGTATAGAAGAAATGGGTAGAAACAGCCTGCAAATCAGTATGATCACTGCTTTGCGTACAGAATTCGAAGAACAATACAAAAATAATTGAATCAGAATACGTCTTAAGATTTTTTGAGACAATCAATCCTGTAGGAAGACGCAATCGTTCGGTGTGTGCGTATGAAAACAGTAAACAAAAGAGCAAACATGGGGCGAGTCAAGGACTCTCTCCTGAAGACATATTGCTGTGATATACTGTCCCCAACCGGCATTAGCAATCGTCTCATAGGATACAACGGGTACCTGTTCAGTTCAGCGGCACCGCTGAACTTGAACTGCAGCGAACATTCGAGTATCCTGACTTCTCTTGGACATGATGCAGAAAGTAGAAAACGATGAAAGCAAAAGAGGAGTGTGTGTTCTGATCGCACACCCTGCCTCTGTTTATATAGAGGAGTCGGTTGGAGAATCGGTTATGCAGATGGATTTGTGATCGTCGGATCAAAACCGTAGATGAGCCAGAACCGTCGGATGTAAATTGACACATCATCTGTTGGGTGATTTTGAAAAGTTCAAATCTCAACCATCAGATGGAACCAGAATTACATGATTTCTCTTGGAGCGTTGGGTGAAAACTATATTCGGTTAGGCGGTTAGGTTAGTTTGAATTTCAGCCGTTGGATCAAAGCTGTCTTTTCCGCCACCGTTAGATCAAAATGTTTTGATCTTATAGATTAGGAGACCATTTGATTTAAATCATTTAATCGAAATCGATCGTTTGATTTAAACCATTTAATCAAAACCGATAGATCGTTTAAATAATTGATAACAACTGTTTTGATACTGGATCGGACAGCCCGTATGAGAGCGTTTAGGCCATTGCGCATCTAGGCCTGAAGCCTTTAACTATTTACAAAAAATAATTAATCCAAAAGCCCAAATAAATTTTCTCCAAAACGACAGGGCCCGACCCCTGAGCCCAAGCCCGAACCTGCCGGACGGCGGCGGCACGCGCGTGGCACGTTCTAGGTCTTTCCTCCGGTCAAAAACTTCTCATGCTCCAAGAGCACATCTAAAGTGTCCATTCTAGCCATTTATAAGTCGGCTAAATTAGTTCAATTGTCCAATGTGGTATTCCTCCATAAGGGTGATGTGACCTCTTAAGAATAGGACACATCACCCACTAAATCATGTTTTCCATCTACTTTGAGCATTAATTTCTCATTCACCCGGATCGTAATTGAGTGATTCCAAAGCCTGAAATTAACTACTTGCTACGTAGATCATTAAGGGCATATTAGTTTCCATTTTTGATTAACAATAACTAATTTTAATTAAGATCAAAATATGTTGCTTAACCAAGTTTGCAACTTGTCTTAATGGTCCAAAGCCCAAACTTTCAATTCCTCCAACACAATCAACTTCTCTGGATGAGATATCCCACCATCTAATAGTGTAATTTTTGATCAGAAACCGAATTTGTAAACAACATGTCAAACAGACAAAAAAATATAATGGAGTTTATATTTCTATGATTGGATCGGGAGATTGATTCTCTTATCTAGAAAGATAAAATTGATCTTTCATGGTTACACATCATTGAAGGGATTGTGAACAAGAATTAACAACCTAAGGTAAAAGAAGTTGTTTTTAATATTTCTTTCCTATTTTTTTGCCTTGATGATAAGTAATGGAGGTTATTATAATGAATTGGTAATGCATATGTAGTTCTAGTGGGTGATCTGATGCATTCTTGATGGTGATTTTATTGAAGCTTTAAATCATATTGAGTTGGTACTTTAAGATTGGATGAATTGGATTTGTAAACATGTCTATAGACATGAAAAGATGGTTTTTCATAGTTTAGTTTGACGCAAAAATGTTTCGGAGTTTAGAAAAGCCATAAAATGGAAAGGTTGAATGTTCAGGGCAGAAAGGATATCTTCCGGTACAAGGTGATGGAGAAAGTTTAAGGATCTTGTGGAATGTTCATCAATCCAAATTTCGTAAGTTTCGGTATCTGTTGGAATGGGGCCGAACGATAAACTGGGTTGGTTGAAAGTTCAGCGTGTCACGTACAACCACTTAATTCTGTTTTAGTCCTATTTTAAAATTTAGAATTCGGATTCAGGTGATTCTAGTTGCGTTATTAAGAACCATTTAAGTGGTGAATTATGAGTCCCTCTAAATTCGATCGCATTCATCTCCGTGTGTTCTTCGGCCAATATTTGTCCCTCTTTAGTCGCTCCTTCTGGTGAGACAAGAACGTACGTTAGGTGATGTTATATACTATATGGTGAAGAAAAAAATAATAAGTGAACCTATTAAAATTATCTAACCTTAGGATAGCATAGAGAAAATATAACATAAAGCACTTGTACAATATATGAGAATGAAGGAATAATTGCTTAACCTTCATTTCTCAGCAAGACATACATATGTACAAAGTGTGAGCAACAGCTAGATAAGCCGTGAGAATGACAGCCAACGGCTAGTCTTGGCCGGGTAAAAACTAACGTGTAATCCTACCTTTAATCACCGAAATGATGATTATCCTGTAGTTCTATGATTAAATAACAATTATATACAATCAACTAATGATCTTGACTGAAATTAACGAAGATATAGGCTAATGAAGAGGTGCGACACTTTAACAGAACTGCTCGATGAAATGCCTGAAAGAAGAACACAGCAACTGAAAACACTTGCTTCCCTCTGTCATTCCTGTTCTGATTCTTTTTCTGATATGCTTTGTATTCCAACACTCTTTCAAGCTAGAGTTGTAGATATTGATACAACCTAACTTGTCCAGTAAAGATTTGAATGTCTAAACGCTTATAGGTTCGGTCAGTACATCAGCAATTTAATCGTATGATCGGATGAAGGAGAAAATCTCACTTATTAGCCTAAGGGTTGGCCCATTACTCAGTTAGCAGCCTAACGTTGATGAAACTCACTTAACAACAACTCTTTTGCCGAAATGTCTCACTTGTAGCCAGGTGACCGTTGACCAGCCGTTGACTTTCTCAGACCAACCAGAAGTTGACACGTGGCACCCTTTTTTAAATAAAAAAAAAATTGTATTTTTGAATAAAGTGATTTAAAAGAAATTTAAAAATTCTGAAAAATTGTAAAAATTAATTAAAAAATTGTATTTTCCTAATTTTTCGATTTTTAAAATATTTTTTAATTAATTTTTACAATTTTTTAGAATTTTTAAATTTCTTTTAAATCACTTTATTCAAAAATACAATTTTATTTTTTTAATTAAAAAAAGGGTGCCACGTGTCAACTTCTGGTTGGTCTGAGAAAGTCAACGTTTTGTCAACGGTTGGTCAACGGTCACCTGGCTACAGGTGAGACATTTCGGCAAAAGAGTTGTTGTTAAGTGAGTTTCATCAACGTTAGGCTGCTAACTGAGTAATGGGCCAAACCTTAGGCTAATAAGTGAGATTTTCTCTCGGATGAAGTGTAGTTTGAGCAATTTATCCTCCAATTGGTCTCTTAAGAAGTGTCTGCCAATCTCAATGTGCTTGGATTTGTTGTGTTGTACTGGATTTTCAGTCATATGAATAGCGAATATGTTCTCACAATATACATGTATAGGAAGCTGGACATCAATCTTCAAATCCTTCATTACTTTAATGAACCACATACCCTCATATACACCAAGAGACAGCACCTTAATTCAGCCTCAACTCTGGTCCTGGATACAACATGCTGCTTTTTTCCTCTCCATGTAACTAAATTTTCCCATAAATAGGAGGCATAGCAAGAAGTTGATCTCATATCTGATTTTGATCCATTCCAATCAGCATCAGTGTACACCTTGATGTCCCTGTCTTGATTCCTTTTGAAAAATAGTCCTTGACCAGGGGAATAGTTCAAATACCTCGGCATTTTTAAAGCATAATTGAATGTTCAACAGTAGGATTATGCATAAATTGGCTTATAAAACTTACCCTAAACATATGTCTGGTGTGGTATGTGACAGATAAATTAACTTACCTTTTAACCTCTAATACCTTTGTTTATCAGTATAGCCTGAGTCCAATGTCTCTTTTGGTCTGAATTCTGGTTCAATTGGGTACTTGCAGGCTTACAGGTGATCATCAATGTGTCCTGCATCAGGTCTAGTACATACTTCCTTTGGGGTATATATATATATATATATATATATATATATATATATATATATATATATATATATATATATATATATATATATATATATGCCCCTTGATGATCTGAGTACCTCCATACCTCCGAAGTACCTCATCTACCTAAGTCTTTCTCCTCAAATTAATGTGATAATAGTTTATTAGTTTCTAATATGTCATTGTAGTGATTTCCAGTAAAAATGATATCATCAACATATACAAGAATAATGATATAGTTAACAGTATCAACGGACTTAATAAATAAGGTGTGATCACTTAGACACTGAGAGAAGCCACGGGAAGAAACAGTTGAGTGAAAACATTTGAACCATGATCTTGTGGACTGTTTTAATCCATAGAGAGACTTTTTAAGTTTATATACCATATTTTTAGTGGACTTAGAAGTGAATCCATGAAGGATATGCATGCAAACCTCCTCTTCCAAGTCACTATTAAGAAATGCATTTATAATATCCAGTTGAATGAGTGGTCAATCTTAGTTAACAGCCAGGGAAAAATAGAAACCTTACAGTGTTTAGTTTTGCAACTGGTGCAAACGTTTCTTCGTCGTCAATTGCAAAGGTTTGACTGAAACCCTTAGCAACCAGCCTTGCCTTGTACCTATTGATAGATCCATCTAAATTGCAATTGATGGAGAAGATCCATTTAAATCCTAGTGGGTTTATCCCCTCCTTAGCAGGTACCACATCCATGTTTCATTCTTGATTAGAGCATCCATCTCCTCAGACACAGCTTTCTTCCATTCTGGTTTAGTCAAAGCTTCCTGAACGATCTTTGGGAACTACAGATTATCAACAGAAAAGACAAATACCTTGCATTTTCCCTACAGAGAATCATACGATACATAGTTGCCAATAGGATACAGTTTCTTCACACATGTCCTGACTCCTTTTCTGATGGCAATTGGTCTATCATCCACTGGAATAATTTCTCTGAAGGTGGATGATTCACTTCTTGATTCTTCAGCAGGCACATGGTGATCAGGCTTAATGTGACTTCTTTGTGGTGAGGGCTGATTCTCCCCCTCACCTGTACTACTTCCTTTCTTTCCAGAGGTTGAGCTAGGTAGATCAACAATGCTCTAGGTGTTGCATTCTTTTTCATGTTCAGACTCAGAGACACCTTCATATAGAAAGCATTAGATTCATCAAATGCAACATCAAGAGACACATACATCTTCCTTGTTGTGGGAGAGTAGCACTTGTACTTTTTCTGGGTATGAGAATATCCAAGAAAGATACATCTCTTAGCTCTCATATCTAATTTACTTTGAAATTGTTCAGGAATATGTCTATACACAACACATCCAAATACTTTCACATGTAATTCTGAGAAGAGGTTGTAGTGAGGAAAATGTTGAGACATGGCATTTTTAGGGGTGACATAGTTTAAAACCTTAGAGGGCATCCTATAATGAGGTGTGTAGCTGTAAGTACACTCTAACCCTAGTAATGCTTAGGTACCTTCACAGACATTATAATTGCCCTTGTAACTTCAAGAAGATGTCTATTTTTCCTTTCCACAACTCTATTTTGCTGTGGAGTGTATGTGCAGGAAGTCTGATGATGATTACCTCTAGCATTTAGATATTCCCTTACTGAGGATTCAAGTTATTCCAGTCCATTGTCAGTTCTTAACATTTTCATTACGGTGTAAAACTGTGTTTGAATCATACATATAAATCTCTTAAGGATGTTACCAACCTTATATTTATGCTTCACAGAATAAGTCTAATCGATTTATATTGTTAAACAAGGCTGGTATAAGCCTTTTGAGGTACAAGAAGTTAGGATGTCCTAATCTCTTATGCCATAAACAAAATAATCTCAGCATTCCTACTAGTATCCATACATGATCCTATACTAGTTTGATTACTGAGAGGACTTGACTCTTCTGCTTGAAGCAGGAAGAGACTATTCACCTTGTTAGCATTGCCAATCAGCCTCTTGGAGATAATGTCCTGAAAATAACATTTAGAGGGTGAGAATCCTACTTCACAGAAATTATCCTCAGCAAGTTTGCTTGCAGAGATCAAATTAAAACTCACCTCAGGCATAAAAAAGACATTTTTTAATTTTAAGTTCCTAGATAGCTCTACACTTCCATTTCCAAGTATGCTAACTCCTGCACCGTCAGCTACCTTAACTTTCGTAGGATTATAAATGTAGCGCCCGGTACTAGGCCTCCCCGGGTGCGGTGCACCTGCCGTACTTCGCTACGGAAACTACAATCGTCAATGCTTAACATATCACAGTCCATGCCAAAATCGTGGGCTAAATGTCATCATCTTAACACGTAAGCAAAATTTAGACATAATAAGAACTTTTAAAGGAAACCATTCCGAATATCCGACATAAAGTTTACAACCATGTCCGCAAAATAAAGGTAAATCCGAAATTCATGTCCTCAAAATAAGCCCACAAAGCTTAAGCCCATCATAAAAATCCTTAAGCTGCCATCCACTCCCTCATCTATGGATGCGGAACTCGAGGCTCATCCTCAATCCATTCTACATCATTTCCTGTAGGCTCTCGGGAAAAATAAAAGGGTGAGTGACAAAGTCACCAGCAAGTACACCATAAACAATCAAGAATTAAATGTAAAATATACACAAGAACCAAATCCCAAGAATCTCAATTTTCCACATACCTGACCTTCAATCCATTGACCACAAAGGTAATAGGATCATGACTTAAGTGACAGAAGAAAATAAGATCATAACTTAAATGACAGATGTAACTAAGATTATAACCTAAGTGACATTAGATTTAGCATCCTACTCGCAGTTATATGCAATGTGTATGACTATGCAAATGTAGTGCAACATGATGAGATGAAAGCCAATTTCGATCATTCTTTCTTTCAAAACTTAATCGTCATAAAACGAAGAGTAGAGAGGGTTCAGATCTATTATCTCCAGATCTGAAGCGGTCATACCATTTCCTTTAAATCTATTATTTCCGGATCTGAAAACGGTCATACAATCAATCATCATCATCAGGTCTATTATCTCCGAGCCTGGACGGTCATAAATCATCATTCTTAGGTCTATTATCTCTGGGCCTAGATAGTCATAAATCATCATTCTCAGGTCTATTATCTCTGGGCCCGGATGGTCATACTCATCATCAGATCAATTAACCCCGAGTCTGGAGCGGGCTGTGCTGGTCAGGAAATAAATGGTACCGAAGTCTTATCTTCAAAACAACCCCGAAGTCTTATCTTCAAAAACCGAAGTCTTATCTTCAAAACAGCTTTTGTTAAATTTCTTTGGCATAAAAATCAGTCTCATAAATCATATAAACATGGACAATGCAGTGCATGATATGCAACATGCAATTCATGATTAGATACATCATATAAAGCATATACGGACTTGTCTCTTAAACTGGAAAAACAGTCCAGCAGTAATGCCCTGTTCGCACGGCCTTAAAATCATCAATTCAGAGCCTATTTCCATAAACCCTTGCTGTAACATGCATAATGGAATCTTAGCTACATGCTATAAAAATTTCATAACATTTTAAGGTGTCTAAGACATTCAAAACATTAAATTACTATCAAGGAGTACTGCACAATTATGCGGAGCAGTACCCGCCTTACCTCTGTTTCAAGGGCCATAAAACCATATTCAATTAGGACCATCACCTAGAAAACATAGCAATTATAATAAGAAACAATATTCATATGCCCAAACTTTACATACAAGTCTAAATAAACAAGATCAAGGCCTCATAACACATGCCATCCAACTGCCATTTTTTCCAGTTTTGCACTGTGCCCTTCATCTCAGTTGTTAACCCTCAAAACAGTGGTTCCAAGACAATTTCCTTGCATAGACGTATACATCTATGTCTTAGCTAAATATCATAAAAATTTCAAGGCACACCGACATGTTCAAGAGGGTCATTAAATTATCTTTCTTAGTCTAGGTAACTGCAGAATCTGCAGTGACCCTTTCTTACTAAAAATCCCATTGAGGTCAAACCACAAGTTCTTTTATAGAGTTTCCACCTCAAACATTTACTACACATATCAAGCTACCAACATACCAAAATTTAGCTAAATTGCACGCTCCTAAGATTCATTTTAAGGCCAAACAAATTGCTACTCAAAACTGTCCAGTTTCAGAGAACCTTTCATTTCATCACTTTTATTTTTCAAGCATTTTCCCAACTAACTTCATCCCCTAAAATAACTTGCTAACCACCAAGTGCAAATTTTAACATGCATCTCAAGTCTCATAATACTCTTTAAGCTACACCATATCCCACGCCAAACCCCGTAACTACACATAGAACATGACGTTTTTGTACATTTTATGCCTCATAAAGTTTATTCTTAACAAAACCAATTCACTCTTCAACTAATAACCCAAAACAGCCCGTTTTATGGAGAGTAGATCTTATATCATGTTCAAGTTAGGCACATAACATATCCCTATAGTGAATCATTCAACATGCCAACACTTTCCTTTATAACAACTAATTTCTCATGCTTTGTGCTTTCTACTTCAACTAAGATTCATGGGTTAAGAATAGCTGGTCATTCAAGCATACACTTTCACAAATAAGTCAAGATTGTCTAGAGTATGCTTGCCTCTTTTGAGTTTAGAAACTTTCCCTAGCTTGAGCCTTGGTTGAAATGCATTGATGTTTTCCTCCAACTTCACTACATAGCACACGGTTTTGGGGAGGGAATGAAGGTGAATATTAGCTACCATTTGAATGTATAAAAGAGCGAGATTGAGGCTAGATTGTCTTACCAAACTAGAGCTCAAATAGGGATTGAAAGAATTCCAACCCACCAAGATGCTAGCACCACCTAGTAACTTGAAGAATATTCACCTAGTGACCATTTGGGGGTCACGGTTTTTTTGCAAGGAGAAAAGGACAAAATGTGAGCTTTACAATTTAAAAAGTGGAATTCACTTTAAAAGCTATAAGGCAACTTACATAGATGGAATTTAGAGCTTGAAGATGGTCTTGAGTCTTCTAAACCCAAGCTAGCCGTATGAAATGAGATGGTGGAATATTTGCCTAAGTGTGCAAGAGGCCTTTAGTGATTGTCTTGAGAGGAATCCTTGAGAGTATTGTGAGTTAGGGATGAAAAGAAGCTTCTAGGACAACTTTGAAGAAGGTCTCATGGAGTACCAAGAAGTTACTCGGCGGTTAAGATAAAGATGAGGAGGAGGGACCTTCATATGCATGGACATAATCATGGAGTGTATTTAGTGGTGTTATCGATTTACTACTTGTTGCTTTTGGGTATTGAATTAAAGAAAAGTAACTAAAGTAAAGGTGGTTAGTTGGGATATTATGGTAAAGGTGATCTCATGGATCTCCCTATTGTTGCATCCGGCGAGTTCTAAAGGAAAAAGAGGGAATTTTCTTTAAAATCCTTGGAACATAATTAGTAGGCTACTTAACTGCATGTGTAAGCTTTTTAGGCTTACTTTAAGAAGGCTACTAAAGGGGTTAGTTGTCTAAGAGGGAAGATTGTTCTAGAGTCTCCAAGACTCCTTATGGCCGAATTTTACTAAAACTTTTTGGAGGGTAAAATGGTCATTTCACTTGCTTCATGAGACATACTCATATAATTGTACCATTTCTTATAATATTTACTTTAAGAAATTTATTTGAAGAAGCAATAATAAGAAAACTTAATAACATGCACTTGGAAGAACTAATGTTTTATTAAACCACTTCTTAAGAGTCGGGGATACAATGTGATTTCCCTTAGGTACAACATCCTCCCCCCTTATCACAAGTTTCGTCCTCGAAACTTACGAGCACTAGTCAAAGAGATGTGGGTACGAGCTCCTCATGCTTTCTTTAGTTTTCCAAGTGGCTTCATCAACAGAGTGGTGCTTCCATTGCACCTTAACCATGGGAATAGATCGCTTTCTTAGAGCCTTTTCTTTCCGATCAATGATCCTCTCAGGCTCTTCTTCATGAGACACATCGGCTTCAATTTTCAGTGGCTGCTCCTTGATGATATGACTGGACTCGTGCACATACTGTCGAAGCTGGGATACATGAAATACATCGTGCAACTGAGACAGCGATAGCGGTAGTGCTAACCACTAGGCAACTTCTCCAATCCTTTCAAGAATTTCATACGGCCCGATGAATCTTGGACTCAGTTTATCCTTAATGCCAAATCTTTTCACGCCCTTCGATGGCGAAACCTTTAAGAATACTTTCTCACCTACCAGGAATTCTAATGGTCGACGCTTTTCGTTGGCCCAAACTTTGCTTCTATCTTGGGCCGCCTTCAACCTGTGCTTGACAATCATCACTTTTTCGCATGTTTGCTCCACTAGGTCGGGTCCTACAAAAATCTTGTCTCCAATTTCATCCGAATAAAGTGGAGATCGGCATTTCCTTCCATACAGCGCTTCATAAGGGACCATTCCAATGGATCGGTGATAGCTATTATTATAAGAAAACTCCACCAACTTAAGACTTTTGTCACAACTTCCTCCAAAATCAAGGATACAAGCTCGTAACATGTCCTCCAATGTTTGGATGGTCCTTTCCGATTGACCATCAGTTTGAGGATGAAACGCTGAACTCATCCGAATTTCAGTGCCCATCGCTTTCTGAAAGGCTGTCAAAAATCTAGAAGTGAAACGAGGGTCGCGGTCACAGACTATACGCATAGGTACTCCGTGCAAGCATACAATCTAATCAATATACATGGAGGCCAATTTCTCAACAGAGGCTTTGATTGACGTGGCCATGAAATGGGCGGTCTTCGTCAAACGATCCACCACAACCCAAATTGCATCATATCCATTCTTTGTCCTTGGTAGGTCAGTCACAAAGTCCATAGTGACATGATCCCATTTCCACTCAGGAACTTCGAGGGGCTGCAACAATTTTGCGGGTCTTTGATGCTCTGCTTTCACCCTCTTGAAAATGAGACATTTCTCCACGAATTCAGTAATTTGCTTCTTCATGCCATGCCACCATAACTTTTAATCTTGATACATCTTGTTAGCTCCTGGATGAATGGATAGGCGAGAACTATGAGCTTCCTGAAGGACTTCATTCTTTATGACGTCATCATTGGGTATGCATAACCGACCCCTGAACCATATGCTATCATCATTTTGGACCTCAAAATCTTCAGATGGCTTCATTTTCAACTTATCATTGACCTTCCTCAAAGCTTCATCCTTTCCTTGACCCTCTTTAATTTTATCGATTAATGAAGGAATCAAAACCAACTCAGCAAGAACATCATCAATGGAATCAACTACCTCAAGGTCAAACTCTTCCACATCGCACTGCAAAGGTTGTTGACGGGGATGGCTTGTCTTTCGACTCAAAGCGTCGGCAACTCTATTGGCTTTTCCTAGATGGTACTGGATTGAGAGATCGTAATCCTTTATCAGCTCTAGCCATCAGTGTTGGCGCATATTTAACTCGTTTTGGGTGAAAAGGTACTTAAGGCTTTTGTGATCTGTAAAGATTTCACGCCTTTCACCATATAGATAATGCCTTCATATCATTAGGGCAAAAACTACGTCTGCAAGCTCAAGATCATGTACTGGATAATTCTACTCAAACGGCTTCAGCTAACGAGATGCATATGCAATCACCCAATCTTTCTGTATTAACATGCATCTGAGGCCGTTTTTCAAGGCATCGCTATATACCACAAAATCTCACCAGAAATAGGTTGAGCCAAAACTGGAGCAGATGTCAACATCTCTTTCAACTCTGCAAACCTTCTTTCGCAGTCCGAAGTCCATTCGAACTTTTTCTTCTTCTGTGTAAGTCGGGTTAGAGGCATAGCAATCTTGGAAAATCCTTCAACGAATTTGCGATAGTAGCCAGCGAGTCCAAGAAAACTCCGCACTTCTGTGACGTTCCTTGGCCTTGGCCATTCTGTGATAGCTTCAATCTTTTTGGGATCCATCGATATTCCATCCTCTGATATGACATGGCCAAGAAAGGATACACTACGCAGCCAAAATTTGCATTTACTGAATTTGGCGTACAACTGTTTCTTTCATAAGATATCAAGAACGATCCTTAAATGGGCTGTTGTGACTCTTCATCCGGTAAATAAATCAAGATATCATGAATGAAAATCACAACGAACTTATCTAGTTGCTCTTGAAATACTCAATTCATAAGGTCCATGAATGTCGCAGTGGCGTTTGTCAATCCGAAGGGCATCACAAGGAATTCGTAATGCCCACAACGCATCCTGAACGTGGTTTTTGGAATATTCTCGGCTTTGATCTTCAATTGAAAATATCCAGAGCGTAGATCAACTTTACTAAATATTCGTGCTCCTTGTACCAAGATGCCTTTAAACAGGGTTCAGAACAAAATTTTTATTGAAGGAAAAACTTATTAATAACTTACCCGAAGCTGGTCAAACAGATTATCGATCCTTGGGAGTGGGTACTTGTTCTTTATTGTAATCTTATTGAGCTCTCTATAATCTATGCACAGACGCATGCTTCCATCCCTTTTCTTTATAAATAACACAGGAGCACCCCAAGGCGAGACACTTGGGCGGATAAGTTTCTTTCCTAAAAGCTCACGCAACTGTTCTTTTAATTCCTTCAATTCAGTAGGTGACATTCGGTAAGGTGCCTTTGATATAGGCTCCCGGAATTAGATTAATTTCAAACGTGATCTCACGATCTGGAGGAAGGCCTGGTGATTCCTTTGGAAAAACATCAGGATACTCTTGAACTACCAGGATTTGAGAAAGATCAGATGGCGCTTGATCGACACTTAAAGCATAAACTAGGAATCCGTCATGCCCTTTCTTTAATGCACTACGGGCACGAGCCGCATTCACATAGACTTTCTTAGGGAATTTCCTGCAGATTAGCTTTTTACCACTGATTTGCTTCTCCAAGCAAAAATGGTCTAAAAGCTTGTGTTTTCATTTCTTCGGGTGCACGGATCAATTCAAAGCAGTTCTCCACTTTATCAAGCCACTTTTCTGCAATGTCGAGATCTGATTTTCCTTCAAATGGTGGTACACTAGCTCTCTTCAATTTCTCAAAATAATATTGTGCATCCCTAACTGGCTCATGTGGTTGAGGAGGGGAATTTTGTTGCATCATAACTTGGCCAATCAGAGTCACAGTTTGGCAGAAAGCCTGAAAGGCGTGGATATCAGGAATCATCTGAGGTAAAGGCCCCTAAGGTGGAGGATTATTCTGAGCAGGAGGTGAGTTCTGATCTTGCGGTGGTGGTGGCGGAGGGACCTGAGCGGGTGGAGGAGGAACGGGCTCCTGAGGCTATGGAGGAACCGGCTCCTGTGCAGCAAGCCGGGCTCTAGCGGGTCTCTCACGAGATCGAGCCATCTGCACTACGGAGTGTCAAAATTTATTCAAAGTGCAATATCAAGATATGTGACAAAAAATCAATTCATAATTTAGCGGAAACTTAAACGATTATGAGAGAAGATAAGATTCAGATTAGATGTTGAGGCATTTAGAATCTCATGGACTAGGATTTATCATTAGGTTAAGGCCCTAATTCCAGTCTATGTCATCCTATTCTAAGGTAAACACTCTTCTAAGATCATAACTTAGGTCTACAATCAAACTAAAACTTTCTAGAATAATAACTTAGTTCTATATTCTGCTCGAATCGAGCCTAGGCTCTGATACCACCTGTAGCACCCCATACTCGGCCTCCCCGGGTACGGTGCACCCCCTTTACTTCTCTACGAAAAGTAGCAGGAGTCAATTATTAACATATCACAGTCCATGCCAAAATCGTGGACTACAATGTCATCATCTCAACACTTAAGCAAAATTTAGGCAGAATAAAAACTTTTAAAGGAAACTATTCAGAATATCCGACATAAAGTTTACAACCATGTTCGTAAAATAAAAGTAAATCCGAAATTCATGTCCTCAAAATAAGCCCACAAAACTTAAGCCCATCATAAAAATCCTCAAGCTGTCATCCACTCCCTCATCTACGGATACGGAACTCGAGGCTCATCGTCAATCCATTCTACATCATTTCCTGCAGGCTCTGGGGAAAAATAAAAGGGTCAGTGACAAAGTCACCAGAAAGTACACCATAAACAATCAAGAATTAAATAGAAAGTATACACAAGAACCAAATCAAGAGAATCTCAATTTTCCACATACCGACCTTCAATCCATTGACCACAAAGGTAATAGGATCATGACTTAAGTGGCAGAAGAAAATAAGATCATAACTTAAATGACATAAGTAACTAAGATCATAACCTAAGTGACATTAGATTTAGCATTCTACTTGCAGTTATATGCAATGTGTATGACTATGCAAATGTAGTGCAACATGATGAGATGAAAGCTAATTTCGATCATTATTTCTTTCAAAACGTAATCGTCATAAAACAAAGAGTAGAGAGGGTTCAGATCTATTATCTCCGGATCTGAAGCGGTCATACCATTCCCTTCAGATCCATTATTTCCGGATCTGAAAACAGTCATACAATCAATCATCATAATCTGGTCTATTCTCTCCGGGCCTGGATGGTCATAAATCATCATTCTCACGTCTATTATCCCGGATCTGGAGAGGGTTTTGCTGGCCAGGAAATAAATGATACCATAGGAGTCTTTCTTTCAAAAACCGAAGTCTTATCTTCAAAAGAGCTTTTCTTAAAAATTCTTTGGCATAAAAGTCAGTGTCATAAATCGTATAAACATGGACAATGCAATGCATGATATGCAACATGCAATTCATGATTACATACATCATATAAAGCATATACGGACTTGTCTCTCAAGCTGGAAAAACAGGCCAGCAGTAATGCCCTGTTTGCAAAACATCAAAATCATCAATTCAGAGCCTATTTCCATAAACCCTTTCTGTAACATGCATAATGGGATCTTAGCTACACGCCATAAAAATTTCATAACATTTCAAGGTGTCTAAGACCTTCAAAACATTAAATTACTATCAAGGAGTACTGCAGAATTCTGCTGCGCAGTACCCGCCTTACCTCAGTTTTAAGGGCCATAAAACCATATTCGATTTGGTCTATCACCTAGAAAACATAGCCAACATACTAAGAAACAATATTCATATGCCCAAACATTACATACAAGTCTAAATAAACAAGATCAAGGCCTCACAACACATGCCATCCGACTGCCCTGTTTTCCAGTTTTGCACCGTGCCCTTCATCTCAGTTGTTAGCCCTTAAAACAGTGGTTCCAAGCCAATTTCCTCACATTGACGTGTACATCTATGTCTTAACTAAATATCATAAAAATTTCAAGGCATACCGACATGTTTAAGAGGGCCATTAAATTATCTTTCTTAGTCTAGGTACCTGCAGAATCTGTAGTGACCCTTTCTTATTAAAAATCCCATTGAGGTCAAACCACAAGTTCTTTTATAGAGCTTCCACCTCACACATTTACTACACATATCAAGCTACCAACATACCAAAATTTATCTAAATTGCACACTACTAAGGTTTATTGTAAGGGCAAACAAATTGCTACTCAAAACTGTCCAGTTTCAGAGAACCTTTCATTTCATCACTTTTATTGTTCAAGCATTTTCCCAACTAACTTCATCCCCTAAAATAACTTGCTAACCACCAAGTAAAAATTTTTAACATGCATTTCAAGTCTCATAATACTCTTTAAGCTACACCATAACCCATGCCAAACAGCCCCGTAACTACACATAGAACATGACGTTTTTGTACATTTTATGCCTCATAAAGTTTATTCTTAACAAAACTAATTCACTTTTCAACTAATAACCCAATACAGCCCGTTTTATGGAGAGTAGATCTTATATCATGTTCAAGTTAGGCACATAACATATCCACATAGTGAATCATTCAACATGTTAACACTTTCCTTTGTAACAACTAATTTCTCTTGCTTTGTACTTTGTACTTCAACTAAGATTCATGGCTTAAAAATAGCTAGTCATTCAAACATACACTTTCACAAATAAGTCAATATTGTCTAGAGTATACTTGCGTCTTTTGAGTTTAGAAGCTTTCCCTAGCATGAGCCTTGGTTGAAATGGATTGAAGTTTTCCTCCAACTTCACTACATAGCACACGGTTTTGGGGAGGAAATGAAGGTGAATATTAGCAACCATTTGAATGTATAAAAGAGCTAGATTGAGGCTAGATTGTCTTACCAAACTAGAGCTCAAATGGGGATTGAAAGATATCCAACCCACTAAGGTGCTAGCAACACCTATTAACTTGAAGAATCTTCACCTAGTGACCATTTGGGCGTCACGGTTTTTTTGCAAGGAGAAAAGGGAAAAATGTGATCTTTACAATTTAAAAAGTGGAATTCAATTTAGAAGCTAGAATGCAACTTACCTAGATGGAATTTAGAGCTTGAAGATGGTCTTGAGTCTTCTAAACCCAAGCTAGCCATATGAAATGAGATTGTGAAATATTTGCCTAAGTGTGCAAGAGGCCTTTAGTGATTGTCTTGAGAGGAACCCTTGAGAGTGTTGTAAGTTAGGGATGAAAGGAAGCGTCTAGGACAACTTTGAAGAAGGTCTCATGGAGTACCAAGAAGTTACTCGGCGGTTAAGATAAAGATGAGGAGGAGGGACCTTCATATGCATGGACATAATCATGGAGTGTATTTAGTGGTGTTATCTATTTACTACTTGTTGCTTTTGAGGATTGAATTAAATAAAAGTAACTAAAGTAAAGGTGGTTAGTTGGGATATTAAGGTAAAGGTGATCTTATGGATCTCACTATTGTTGCATCCGGCGGGTTCTAAAGTAAAAAGAGGGAATTTTCTTTAAAATCCTTGGAACACAATTAATAGGCTACTTAACTCCATGTGTAAGCTTTTTAGGCGTACTTTAAGAAGGCTACTAAAGGGGTTAGTTGGCTTTTAAGAGGGAAGATTGTTCTAGGGTCTCAAAGAATCATTATGGCCGAATTTTACTAAGCATTTTGGGAGGGTAAAATGGTCATTTCACTTGCTTCATGAGACATACTCATATAACTGTACCATTTCTTATAATATTTACTTTAAGGAAATTTAATTGAAGAAGCAATAATAAGAAAACTTAATAACATGCACTTGGAAGAACTAATGTTTTATTAAAACACTTCATAAGACTCGGGGATACAGTGTGATGTTCGTTGGGTACAACAATAAAATACCATATAGTCAGTTAGCTTTTCTTTATTCCATAGCATATGATGAGTAGCACAAGAATCAACAATCCAAGTAGAAACAAGTCTATATTCCTTACCATAGCTGGCCATGATGGACTAAATAGCTTCTTGTTAAGTATCCAGAGGCAGTTTTAGTGACTGATGCTGTTTCATGAACTGGAAGATTGCATTTAGTTGGTTCTGAAGTGGGTCATTAGTTAGTCTTATGACATAGTTACTAGATGCATTATGAGCAATTCCTCTCTAGTCTCCAGCATTAGTAGCTTGAGACTTCCATGGCTCAGGATTTCTCTACTGCTCATTAAATTTGGCTGGTGGTCTACCATGCTTGGCATAACACCTGTCTTTAGTGTGCCCAGATTTCTTAAAGAATTTGCAAAATACTTTAGAGTCCTCAGTCCTCCTGTTATAATTTTGGGGAGGCATGTACCTTCTAGTTACAGAGTTTGCAACAATTTAGTCTTGAGTACTTCTTGGTGCAGAGGCACTCATTGCAGTGCCTTCAGTATTGGAAGAGGAGATCATCATAATTTTGATTCTGCTCTTTTCTTGTCTAAATTCAGAGAATATAGTGTTCATTGAAGAAAAGGGTTTTGTTCAAAGAATTCTTTACTTCACAGCATCAAATTCTTTATCCAATCCAGCAAAGAATTTGAAAATTCTCCCAGTCTCAGTAATGGACAGCTTGTCTGCCTCTTGATTAGGCCATTTATAAGAATCATAAACATCAATCTCTTGCAAGATTCTTTTCAACTGTCAAAAATATACATTCACAGGGATTCTTCCTGTTTAATGTCATGAAGCATAACATCCAGCTCATAAAACTCAGATATATTATCTATTTAAGAATACATATATTGAGCTGCCTTCTAGATATCTGTAGTAGTGTCATATAAAATGAAATTGTCACTTATGTCCATGGTCATTTACCCAATTATCCATGACATGACATGGAATTCTCAGCATTTCTTGTTTTGAATTGAGCATCATTCTTATTAGGTATCTCACAGTCAGGCTTAAGGTAATCTTCCTTACCCTTGCATGTGATAAACATTTTGACAGCTCTGGACCATGCCAAATAATTGTTCCCATTCAGTTTGTGATGGGTTATAGTTATAGGCGTTGAATCAACACTATGACTTGAACTTACCACAGTTGAATTTGTGGGAACCACAGCTAGGCTTGGATGTGAAGGGGCATCACTTCCAACTGATTCCATATCTCACTCTAAGTAAGTAGCATGCTTGAAGAAGGAGGAAGAAGATGAAAAGTAGAAAATTTGAATTTCACTCTCATGAATAGAGCCTTAGCTTTGATACCATATAGAGAAAATGTAACAGAAGCACTTGTACAACACATGAAAATGAAGAAACAATCGCTTAACCTTCATTTCTCAACAAGACATACATATATACAAAGTGTGTGCAACGGCTAGATAAACCATGAAAATGACAGCCAATGGCTAGTTTTGGCCGGGTAAAAGCTAACGTGTAATCCTACCTTTAATTTCCTAAATGATGATTATCCTGCAGTCCTATGATTAAATGACAATTATATACAATCAACTAATGATCTTGATATAAATTAAAAACGATATATGCTAATGAAGAGGTGTTCGACTCTTTAGCAGAACTTCTCGATGAAATGCCTAAGAGAAGAACGCATCAGTTAATCACACTTTCTTCCCCCCGTCATTCTTGTTCTTATTCTTTTTTTGATATGCTTTGTATTCCAACAGATAGGATTCTCCCAACTAGTTAAATAGAAACCAAATTTCAAATTGGGATTAGTTTTACTAAATCAAACTACATCTACAAGGAATATACCTTTCAAACCTATCTTGCTCTCTATCTATATATACATAACATAAATAAACTAAACCCTAATCCTACATTACTCTATCTGGCCGTCCCAACAGAAAAGAAGAAAAAAATAATAACCAAACCCTCATCACTACCGGCTGCACCTAGGAAGAGCAAGGAGCAGAAAATTTGTTCCCAACCAACCCTAGTCCCAAAAATGGTATAGTATAGACGAATTAAGGTAAGTAACCTAATTATATTTGCTATGAATTTGCGAAAGATATGTATTAATTTTGGTATAAATCCATGGTCATGCATGGTTATAATTGGCTTCATAGATGTATGAATTTATGTATGCGTATACATGTGCCATTATATATGTCTATATATATATATATGTATATATATATATGTATATATATATATGTATATATATATGTATATATATATATACATTATCAAATTTTCAGCACGTTGACACCGTGTCTTTCCTTGCACCATGTATATCTGCAAATGAAATATTCTTGCAACTCGCTAATGGCGATGAGAAATGGAGTGGGTGTCAAGGCTACCTGTTGCTATCAACTATCAAAGACGACTCAGGCACTCGGTAGTTTCCTGGTTGGCCACAGGGGTTGGCTTGTCACATGTATCTCTGCCGGGACTTCAGTTTGTGCCGGCAGCACAGGTTGGATCTATGCTCAGCTTTCTCACCATTTTCGTTGGTTTGGATTTATGATATACTTACACTCTTCTCTTCATGGTGTGTTGGCGAGACAATTGATCGTGATTCATCTCAGCAAATTATCCGCGCTCACGGCATGGTACTGGTTGATTATTGTACATATACTGGTTGACGCCGCTGTTGCTCCTTGTCTGGCTTGCCAAAATACCGACATCATGCTCCTTGACATCGAAAGGCGCTTGAGAAGATTGCGGGATACCCTTCATGTTTTGATATTCATCCAGACTGATATCTCTTTCCATTTGTCTAGTACAGGGTTCATTTCTTGTAACTTTTTATACACTTGCGTCTATCACCATTCCAGGTATATAAATATGTACGCTTTTTCCTTCGCCGGGGTTTTATCCAGAAGGGTGGTTTTACTCGGCAAGGTTTTAATGCGGCATATCATATATATCCTGGATGTTGATAATCACTTACTCCTGAATTACTTTTGTCACATTTTGCTGTAATATGGTTTTCCTCCGCCACAAGTGAGGGAATTACGTAATAAAAGACATGTTTTCATAAAAAAAAATAAGATGATGAATATGGCGAATTTTGGTTGAGGGCCAACAGTAAGTGTGGGAAAAGAAAGTATTGCAGTCGGCGGATTGTGTGTTGGCATATGTATAAATTCTGTCTAGTGCATGTGTTATTTATATATTATAGGATAGTTAGTTGTGTGCTAAAATTATATGCATATATGTGCATGTATTACCCATGTTATGTTTGAATGATGTGTGACGGTCGGATTGAGGAATTTGCAATTGAGGGATTTACAGCTTGGTTGGGGAACTGGGATGGCCATTGGTGTTACATAATTGTTGGCCAGAGGATTAGAAATGGTGTTAGATATATATGATTTTATGTGGAAAAAAATTAGGTGTTTTGAGTGAATTTGGACAAAATTGGACTTCTGAAAAATGGGCTTTTACACATATTGAGGGTGAAAAAGATTGGAATTGGGGAGAGGAGAATTATGGTGGTTGGAGGGTGCAACCAGCGACGCACCGGCCAACTAACGGCACGTGGTGGGCGTTAGGTGTGGACTGTGCTTGCTGTCTATGGGGTTAGATGTGAAAAAATGTGAGTAGTGTGGAGTATGGAGGGAGGCTGAGGGGTTTAGAGGGAGAAGGAGTGAAATTAGGGTTTGTGTAGTGGGGAGGGGGTACTCAATGGGCAGTAGGGCAATGGCGTGTGCTGGAGGGGTAGGACGTGAGGTGAGGTGAGTTGGATAGAGGGTTGGGGGAAAAGTGGGTTGATGGAGGTACGTGTACGTATATACGAATATATGCATATGTATGGGCGTGGGCATATGTGTATATATATGTATGAGGCTGGGTGAGCAACTTGGTATTGTTGCTTGTTTGATTATTTTAGCCCATTTTTATTTGATAATTGGAATATTGGAAGTTTTTGGAAAATATTGAAATTTTAGAAAATATTTGGATTGGAAATTATTGGAAATTGCATTCATATTACGAAATTCACCCTGGATATCTAGTATAAGACAGGGTGCACGGACAAATTGGCTGCCATTAGAGTGCCACAAACGTAATGACCTAGTCTGAGACAGGATGTCTGTGGCATATTGACTATTGGGAGATCAATTCGTAAGTCTTACGGTATAAGTCACTTTTAAGGATAGTGCTCTAACCATTGCATTGAATTTGGAATTTTGGTTATTTGTCTTTTGACCGGTTAAACCGGATTGGATATTGAATTTGGTTTTGGAACTTTGGAAATTTTGTTTTTGACTTGGCATTGCATTATTTTGAGAAATTGAATCATGATTTGGCTTGAATTAACATCTTATTGAATTGTGACATGTTGACTTTGTTGACTATTACGAAGCAAAATTTCGTCACGTCAGAACATGTTACAATATTGTATTTAGTAACATCAAATATGTTAGAGTGCTAAATTATTCGGTATATTGGTATACGATTAAACTAGGAAACAACTTAGGTCACTTAAAGAAAACTAAATCAAAAGAAAGGCATGACACAAGAATTTAGTACCACTTAAATAAAAGGAAAAAGAAAATAGGGCATAAGAAGATATATCGAAATGAAGAAAATAAATAATAATAATAATAATAACAACAAAATAATAATAATATATTTATATATAGCGCGGTCATTATAGGAAGAAAAAGGAAGAAAAAATTTTGGTTAAATTGATACCCCAATAAAATGCCAAATGTGAAAATTGTGTATGAATCAAATGATGAAATTTTGTCTTATTCTACCTATTCCCACCTCCATGGCCGTCCAACACAACAAGAAGGAAGAAAAGGTTTTCTTCTCTTTTGTCTTCAACCCACAAGGACCATTATGACCTTTTACCAAAAAAATCGTCCATCCCTTACACAATTTCTTACAACTCCTTACAACCTTCAACAAACCAAAACCACTCCCTCTTACACCCATATGGCTGGCCACCCTAGTCCAAGAGGGAAGAGATTTTTCCTCTTCAAACACTCCATTGTCTTACACTTCCAAGACATGTCTTCTTCATGTCTTCTTCGTAACCCTCCAAGACTTCATGATGAAGTATTTGTTCCACCCCACTCATCTCTAACCTGCCCCTCTCTATAGAAAGAGAGGGAACTCTCTTTCCTTCTCATTTTACACTTAGCAAAATTTTCATCTTCAGGAACAACTCTCTTCCCTCTCCAAGAAGGAAAACCAAGTCTTCCAACTTCCCCTCCATCCTCTTTGGCAGAGAGTAGCAATGGAGAAAGGGAGAGGAATAATGTAAGAACTTCATAAATAATGAGTTTAAGTTCTTCACTTTATCAATTTCTACAGTTGCTCACTAACCTGTCTTTTTTGGCACCCAAAACCGTGGCCACTTCTAGGAGGAAAGAGAGAGTTTTCTTCAAGCCAAGTGAGGAAATCTTCACTTAAAATAAGTGAGAAACACAAGTACTCTACCTAGTTCTTTCATGGATTTCCAAAGATTAAAGTATATATGTTCATATTAAAGTTTGATCATTCATGAAATACTTTCAATGTTTTAGTAGCAAGAATAGGAAGAAGCTATGTTTTTATGTGATTTATAAGATATGATTCATAAATCCACATGAATATGTTCAAATGATAAAGAATATGGCCTCATATGTATAAATAAAAATGAATGACTCTCTTATGTGATTGCATATAGGAATTAGTGAAAGAATATGGAATCATGAGATGTGTTAAGAAAAGTGTACTAAGAGCCTAACTTTGTGACATTTGTTTTTGTATTTTTCATGATGATCATCATATATGTATTTGCAATGTGTTCTCAGTTTTTGAGGGTTTTTGGTGGTCTTGATTTAGCATGTTTATGATGCATCATATTCATGACTATAATGCCAGATCACAAATGTTGTTTCTTGATGAGCATTATACCTTTATGCATGCATATATATACCTCACGGCGAAGGGCTGTTTTGGTCTCTTTTACTTGAGCTTGATCATCCATATTATGATGATTTAAAAGCTTGATGATCATAGTTCAAGAGGGTATGTTTTCATGGTTTCCATCATCCTTATGTTGCATGTTTTTTTCATCGTGATCTTAAACAAGAAAGGCCTCAATTGATGAGACTAATATGCATATAGTTAAGTTGATATAAGAACATAAGAGCGTATGATGGCGGCGGCTCTGGAGAAATCGCATTGATCCGACAATGTCGGACGCTCCACCGTTTAAGAAATCCTTTGCGGAGGCTTTGGCTCCGACTCATATGGAGACCGCCGCAACGATCAGGCCAATATCACGCTATAAAGGTTGTGGGTACGGAGGTTATCTTCTGGTTCACACCAGTCTATGGAATGCATACCGTAACTGAGCGTCGTAGACTATGGCACTCATTACAGCATCACCATGACACTAATAACGAGCCATGGTTAATTGGGGGAGATTTTAACACGTTTTTATCACTAGCAGAGCATGATGGACTCTCTTCCCCATCTATGTCTTCGTTGGAGGATTTTAGCGACTGTGTTACTTCTTGTGAATTAGTAGATTTACCATATGAAGGCTCGGCGTATACTTGGACAAGTGGTCATGGACTGGGCATAGTTCGAAGGCGGTTGGATCGCATGCTTTGCTCAGAGTCATATAACAGTCTGTTCCCCAGTCTGCGAGTTAAGCATCTTCCACGTTTAACATCTGATCATGCACCATTACTTCTGCGATATACGCAAACAACCATCAATGGGCCAAAATGTTTTCGTTTTCAGAATATGTGGGTAGAGCATAAGGAATTTCATACATTTGTGAAGGCAGCGTGGGAGTCATATCCTAAACCTGGTGGAATGTGTGGGTTGTACAATAAGCTACAACAACTGAAAAAAGACTTGCAAGCATGGAACAAAAATATGTTTGGAAATATTTTTGATCAACAGTCCCATTTGGAGCAGGAACTTAAACGCAGCGAAGAAACCTTTGATGCAAATCCTTCACCAGAAACCCGCATGAACTATCACGCAGTACAGGCTCAATACAAATTAGCGGAGCGCAAGACACTTTTGTTTTGGGCTCAGAAAGCGAGACAGAAATGGATAGCAGAAGGCGACGCAAACACCTCCTTTTTCCACAACATAGTAAAGGATCGACATTCAAGGCAAACCATCACTCAAATACACGATCCAAATGGTACTATTATTGACACACAGCAAGGAATCCAACAGGCAGCTGAAGCATACTACAAAAAGCTATTCACAGCGGAACCAACATCTGAGGATGACGCCATTCTAGAGCATATTCCACAACTTGTAACTGCGACGGATAATCAACAGTTAACAATTTTGCCAACATAGGCAGAGATAAAGGAAGCAGCATGGTCGCTTGATCCAAAAAGTGCGCCTGTACCAGATGGATATAATGGTTATTTTTTTCGCACTTGCTGGGACATAGTTCAATGGATGTTCACAAAGCCATGCAGTAATTTTTTCTTGGCCTCCCTATGCCAAAGGCAATGGGTAGTACATTAATTATACTGCTGCCAAAGACTCCTACGCCACGCACATTTTCTGATTACAGGCCAATCAGTCTAGCTAACTTCATATCTAAATTGGCAACACGCATTATTGCAACTCGCATACAGCCGCTCCTACAAAAGCTCATCACAGAAGAACAAGCAGGTTTTGTGAAGGGTAGAGACAGATCAGACCAGATTGTTATGGCTCGCGAAATGGTGCACTTACAACACACGAAAGTACGAGGATCCAATGTAATAATCAAGCTTGACATGATGAAAGCATTTGATAGAGTCAACTGGACTTTTCTTGCCAAACTGCTAGCAAAATTTGGCTTTGCAGACAGCTTTATCAATCTTATATTTAACCATCTCAAAGGAACATACATCTCAATATTGATCAACGACGTGCCTGCTGGTTTTTTTAGCCATCAAGAGGGGTTAAGCAAGGAGATCCACTGTCACCCATATTATTCATTCTAGCTTCAGAGGCTTTTTCAAAGGGCATTAATAATTTAATAGCACAGGATGCCATTATGCCTTTTACTGCAGGAAGAGCCAAAACAATTACCCATTTGGCATTTGCGGATGACCTTCTGGTGTTTATCAATGGAGGCCTGCGGAATTTAGCAAAGTTCAAAAAATTCTTGGAGCTATATCAAGCAGCATCGGGTCAAGCGGTAAATTTCCAAAAGAGTCACTTTGTTTTAGCAACATACTTATCACATGTGCAGATTAGCAGAACGGAACATAAGCTACACATGACGGCAGTATCCTTGCCAATAAAATATTTAGGTGTACAGTTGCACAGAGGAAAAGAAAGAACATCACATTTTGCTAACCTCCTCTCGTCAATACAAGCGAAATTAACAATGTGGCAGAATAAATTCCTCAACCATTCCGAAAGATTGATCTTAATCAAACATGTCTTAGCCTCAATGCCATTACACATACTATCTGCATGTAAGTTGCCTCAGAGCCTAATTAGAACTATTACAAGATTGATGATCAAATTCTTTTGGGGAAGTACACACACACAGACTTGTCACTCTTGGGTTTCAAGCGATACACTATTTGGACCCACAGCTGAGGGCGGCCTTGGCCTAAGGAAATTAGAAGGTCTCCAGGCCGCTTACTCTTGAAGATTATGGTGGAAGTATCAACAAAACAAATCTTTGTGGAGCAAATTCTTCCATGCACGTTACGCCAACCGAAATTCTTATGACATACGGATCACTGACTCCCCAGTTTGGAAGCGAATATGTAGAGTGCACTCGTTTTGTCTTAATAATCTGGATGCAGATCAATACACTATTCGAAGAGCTTATGACCAGTTCCGTCTTGTGAGGAACTCTCGCCTTTCATACAAATTTATATGGAACAAACATATCCCTCCAAACATTCGACTTTTCTTATGGCGTCTATATCGAAATGCAGTACCACTTCCTGCGAATCTGCAAAAGTTTGTCTACAATCATCCTACTCAATGTCCCTTCTGCCTTGTAGCACAAATTACAATGGATCATATATTCTTGGAATGCTCAGAAATTGCAGACATTTGGAAAATATATGCCGCTTATTTGGATGGACCATGTACTACTGTTCGTACAATACAACAGCAGCTAATTCAATGGTGGATGTCAACCAATGGTAATACACTTAAAGGTATATTGCGAATCGTAGCCCCATCTTACATTGTTTGGGAATTATGGAAATCCTACACATCGATTATGTATGGGGAGGGACGATGGAGAAAGACAGCTGTGATGGAAAGCATACGACGTGGAATATATGATTGGACATCAGCTCAAAAAGGGAAAAATTGGCGCACTCAGACTGTAGCTTAATAGATCTCGGATTAAGCCCACACCTCAGCATTCCTAGATGTAGGATTGTTAAATGGAACCACCCTCCACCGGGAAGATTGAAACTGAACACGGATGCGGCACATGGAAGACACTCAGCAGCAGCAGGAGCAATCTTACGCGACAGCAATGGTACATTCTTAGGGGCAATCGCATATCATCTTCCACTATCTTCACCAGCCATGGCGGAGTTTCAAGCAGCCTATTTCGGTTATTTATATTTTGCAACACAGTGGGGACCAATTGATGTTGAAGTGGATGCGCAAGAAGTCCTTTCAATGATTCATAACAATAGTCATCAACATGCTTCATTTTTCTGAGCTCTATTACATTCGACAACATCTGAGATAACACAAATACCTCGTGAGGCAAATCAACCAGCTCACTTTCTAGCTCAATATGGTCAATTCCATCCACATCTTACACTTTTCACAACAGTAGCTGCACTACCGCCGCTAGTACAGGCATGTTACCAGACTGAAAACACCCCACATCTTTGACATGGATACAGCTCTTGATCAATATTGTTGCCCGTATCATACGATATTGGCAACGCGGGTACGCATCATTTTCCCCATGACACTGCTATATTATGTTATATGCATTGCACAACCAACATTGCTAAAATTAACGTTACCCATATCATCGGATATGGGTAACCAGGGTAACTTTTTCAACAATAATTTTTGCTACAATTCGCATGATACTGCTGCTGATTTCCACCGCTTTTCTGAGTTGGCTAACTTTCATTTCTGTTTGTGCATGCAATCCTTGTCGCAACAACAACTATGGAGACACATACTATGGAAGATCAAGCATATACCGCACCACACTCAACTTCTGCAAATTACAGCCATTATACGGATATTTTCTTTATATTCATGTACTCATTCCAATCATATAAATATGTACGCTTTTCCCTTCGCCAAGGTTTTATCCACAAGGGTGGTTTTACTTGGCAAGGTTTTAATGTGGCATATCATATATGATTGGAGACTTCAAATTATATGTTCATTATACTATTATTTTGCTTTCATTGACAAACTTTGTAATATGGTTTTCCTCCGCCATAAGTGAGGCATAATAAAACATAACTTTTCTTGCAAAAAAAAAGAACATAAGAATGATGCATGATTTAGTGATGAACGAAATAATAAGTCACTTAAAGGCATTATATGTTAGAAGAATAAATATCAAACTCAAGATATATGTATGATATGTTAAAAGAGGAGATTTAGGTGTTGTGCGTGAGTATGTATACCCGCGGCCTAAGGCCAAATTATTGAAGGAATAATTTTTGTTACATTTTAGAAATGTATACATATGTATGCATATAGTATTCAGCCTTAAGGCCAAAATATAGAAAAAATAAGTGTGTTACATGTTTATGGAAGCCGTAAGGCCTTTTTGACTGGAACAAATAGTTTTGTTACGTGTTCATGGACATATATATGTAGAAAATATAGATGATATGAATTATGAGTATTTTATATACTCTCATATGATATGTTGAAGTAATTATGAAATATGTATACTAAGTGCCTTAGTGATGTGTCATGAAAATATATGTAGGATGTATGATTTAAGAAGGTGTGCATAGATGAATTAAAATAAAAAGGGGGCTGTTTAGGGTTGTTTGGCCAAGAGCTATAGGGAAGCAAAAGATGGTTTATTTTCATGATTGAAGGCATGGATTAGGTGCATATATTTGGAGTTTCTAATGACATGATGATATGAAAATATTTGAGAACCTATAGATATGAAATGGACCAGGGGACCGAGTGCATGTGCATCCATTTTGTATCTCATGACATGTTTTAAAAGTTCACCCTTGTATGTCGAATCATATCGTATAGTCGGATATCTCATGACATGTTTGTCGTATGTATGTGATCATTTGGAGGCCGTCATGAAACCATGACCGATGTGGTTGGTGTCATGGGCACATAGTATGTTATCAATGATTGGAGGTCGTCATGGCATCGGAACCTATGGAGGTTGATGTCATGGGCATATAGCATATTTTTTTTATGGGCACGAGTGTAACACCTTGTCTAGGACAAGGGATCTCTGGCATATCGAGTCACCGTTAGTTTATGTACTTATGATGTAACATCATGTTTGAAACATTGGGATTCATATTTCTACATGTGACCATATGGTGGATTATTCCGGTACTATAACAATATCATTCGCATGCAAGGTAAAATGCTATAGCTATCATATGAAAATGTCATGTTTACGGATATGTTATGTTTTGAAATGTTATGATAAAAAGGATATGGATATCATGATTTATCTTCCATCGCTAAGAAAATTTTTATGGCATCATTTTAAAGACATCGCATCGTAAGAATATAGTGTTTACATTGTTCATGTAGGACTTGATGCATATAGAAAATAAGATTAAGTATGATGTGATCTTAGACCTTGACTTGAGATATTAAATATGGATATGTATGTACAGGTGGCGTTTCTTGACCTTGATAGTGGAAGAATGTTTCCTTCGACGATGATGATAATTATATATGTATTACATGTTATAAGATTACACTTATGTTATGCCACTTATTTGTTAAAATTGGAGACGTGATATATTATGTTCTTTATTCGTGTGTTATTATTTATCACCCCACTTTTGAGAAATCGGGGTTTGAATAATTTCAAAATGCATTATTTAAATGTTACGTAATTTGAAAATGAATGATTTAACTGTTAGATTATATGCGTGCATGATAAATATGTCTTATATGTTTATATATATCGATGTTGTACTAACGTGCCATGAAGCGCTAAGGCTTAAATCATATGGCAAACATTTTTTGTGTTTACACTATTTTCAGGTGCCAGGTTAAATAAACTAAACTAGTTCATTCAATGAAGTGCTGGAGGAGATAAACTAAACTAGTTCATCGAATGAAGTGCTTAAGGAGATATTTGAAAATGCCTATTCTTCAACAAATCTCAACATGGAAAAATCTTCTCTACATCATATACGCATACACGCCATATATATAGACACACACACACACACACACACACATATATATATATATATATATTAATTCTTTAGTTATATATAGGAAAAATGGCGTTTCTTCCTTCTTGCGACTGCAGGCGATCGGTGACCTAGGGCCGCTGCTGCTTCCCTTCTCCGCTTTAGCACTCCGATCTCCTCCTTCCATCTACATCCAGCCGGCGATCATCACACATGGAAACCGTTGCCGCAAAACGGCCGCCACAGCCGGCTTCTACGAAACTGGTATTGGGGAAATATTTTGCCTTATTATTTTCTTCATCTTCCAAACCCATAATTGCCCCGAAACCAAGTCAGAGATATAAAGGAAGTCCCATGTTTGAAATCACGGACGATGAGATCATCTCCCTTGCGGGTCCTTATCGATTCGCGTTGGTAGGAATGTTTTGGTATGGAAGACCCTCAATGGCCACCATTCGATTGGGCATTGATCGTATAGGCTTCACAGGTTTAGTCCAGGTCGGACTACTTGATCCTACACATGTATTGCTACATTTTGGACAAGATGCGGATTATCTTCGTTGTTTTGCTCGACAAAGCTAGACAATTGCAGGGAAATATATGCGGATGACAAAATGGACACCTGATTATGATCCAAAAGTGGATGTTCCGATTGTTCCTGTTTGGGTTTTGCTGCCGGGATCGCCAATCCATTTTCATCAGCAGGACGCCTTGTTTCAGATAGGCCGCATGCTTGGAACACCAATGAAATTAGATGCGGCTACAGTGGAGGTTCTCAGGCCATTGGTGGAGCATTTATGTGTGGAAGTTGATATTTCCTACGATTTGCCTATGCGAGTTTTTCGCTGCCGAGATTGCCAATCCATTGTTACATCTCATGACAAAATTTTCTACACCTTTTGGAGCTGAGATTATACATTTTATTATGTATATTATATGGTGTATATCACATTTTACATGTCTAAGGGATTCATGATCAATTGGAGAAAAATTGCGCAAATGACGGAACTCGAAAAATTTACTTTTCTACATCATCTATAAGGGGAGGTTTTTTTCTTACATGTGTGACATGTATCTAGACGTGTCTTACACATCCAAGACATATCTTGAAATGTTCTAGAAGACAAACTTAAATGGTGATTGAAATTTACCATGTTTATGAAGATACTACATTGTTGTCATTCAAAATGTCAAAAACTATTTTCAACACATGCATGCTGAGGTGGACGGCTGATTTGAGCTGATTTGGAGCCTAGTTGCAGCTCATCTTGAACTATGATTGGTGGAAAATGATCCAAAAAAGAATGCAAGTATCGATGGAGATCAAGACACACAAGGTAACGTTTCAAAATTCAAAAAAATGCTAAAGTTTCAGAATGTGTGGTCGAGTTTGTGGCAAGCCTTCAAGGCTCAAAATCATTCCAAAAATGAGAAACAATCACACTTATGATTGATTGGCAATCAAGATATTTGAAATTCAAATTATTTTCATATTTGTTGGGTAATTTCCATGTCATATATTATGTGCCAAAGATGCTTAATGAAGACATAATTATAGAGTGACAACAAGGCGAAGACACATCACTTGTCCAATCATATCACGCCAAGTAAGCAAAGGTACGTCCCAAGGCTTTGCAAGACTTCTTACAACGGCATTTAAGACATTTCTTCAAGATATTTCTCAGCCCTAGGGGTGTGCACCATGCTACAAAAGGGGGAAAGATGATCAAGCACAAGACAAGACCCATATTTTACATTCTATCAAGTGAAATGCAAAAATTCTCTTAATCTCTTATCTTGTTATCTTGAACAAAGCCTTAAGCCTATCAAATATACATTCCATAATCCGTATAGGCTTCATATATACCACTCATACACGTTACATACTTGTAAAAGATTCATCAAGGTGCGATCAAACCTTCATTAGTGAGGTGGTAGTGATTTTGTTTATTGTTGTGGTGATTCAATGTAAAAGGGTTGTTATTTAAAGGAGTTCGTGTATAACTCTAGCCACCATTGTTCTAAAGTTACTTTGGTGATTAGTGAATACCGAGAAAGGTGTCCTCAAAGACTAGAGTAGGTCACATTGACCGAACCAGTATGAAAATCTGTGTGTTCTTACTTTTCTGCACTTTTGCTTTCAGTTCTTTTTTTTTCAACATTTTCAAAGCAACCAAAAAAGTAGCAAACGATTTTCAAAAATCATCAAAGTTTTCAGAGAGATAGATAAAGGTCTTAGGTTTAATTTAAGACAAGTTTCATCGAATTTGGATAAGTATAAGCCATCCAAACATTCAATGTTCCGAGACTAATGCAATATGATTTTCAGATTGGCAAAGGTTGAGAACATCAACGTGGTTGACATACTTTCTAAAGGAATTTTGAAAATAATATTTCAACCAATTTAAATAAACATCTTGAGAGACACCTTATCAAAATTTCAGATCATTTGGAGTTGTCATTGATTAGGAAATAATATTTCATTATAAGGGAAAGTTTTTCATTTATTGACAGAGTTCAGAGCTTTAGACTTTGAATTTTGATCTGAAATTTTCATGACATATAGATAACGTCTTAAAATACAGTGTCACAAAATTTCACGAATTTTGAGTGCCCAGAACATAGTCATTCAATTAATCAAAAACAGGCTCTGAAAAAAAAAATTTGTTTTCAGAAGTGAGTATTATACACCAAACATTTTTAAAAACCAATTTTTCTGCACTCACTATTCAACCCCCCCATTCTAGTGGTGCTATAAAGGTCGGACAAGTGGTATCAGAGCGAGGTTGACTCACAACAAGAAGATCTAACAATCTTTGTTAGATGGCATCCACCAGCCACAAAACCTAACAAGAAGGTATGTCAAGCCAAAGGCCTCCACTTTTTGATGGTGATATAAATTCCGATTCTGATTCTGATTTTGATTATAAACCATCTTATAGTGATTTGTATGTTCAATATCTTCAGTTACATAAGTTTGCTAAGACTCTTGCAAAAGGAAAGAAACGCTTAATTGAAGATAAGAAATTGTTAGAATCTTCTAACACAAATCTCGTATCTCAAGTAAACGATTCAAAAGAGGAGTCGTCTAGTCTGATTAACTCATTGAGATCTGAAATTTGAATTTTTGACATCCAAAAATGATGTAATAAAGCCGAAATCTCAGATTTGAGATCAACAAACACAGATATAGAAAAGACGGTAAAACAATTCGATACAGGAACTTGCATGTTAGATTGTCTCATCTCTTCTCAAAAGCATGAATCTAACAAAACCGGATTAGGATACATTGAAGATAATCCAGTACAAATCAAATCTACAGACTTTGTTTCATCTTCTTTTCTCTCGTCTTTTGTAAGACCAATAAACATTGCCTAAGTTTGGGTACCTGAAGGTAATCATTAACCCTTTAGGACCCAAAATAAAGGGTACCTAAATGATTGTTACACTTTGTAGGGATCATATAAGCCAAAAGATGTAGCGAACAAGTGGTTTCTTGAGAGTGGTTGTTCAAGACACATGACAGGTGATCCAACCATATTCTTGAAATTAAAGAAGGTTACAAAAGGAGGATATGTAACCTTTGGAGATGACAACGAAGGTAAAATAATTGGAAAGGAAACAAATTGAAAACCAAGTACACTTCAGATTTATGGTAAGCAACTTATCTTATAACTTGCTTAGTATTTCACAATTTTTTGATAGTGGTTTTGATGTGAATTTTTCTAACCCATACTTCAATATTGTTAATAAAAATGGGGAAATTGTATTAACAGGAAAAAAAAGAAGGAAATGCTTTTACATTATCTATGGATGATATGTTAGATGCAAAAGTAAAGTGTTCTTTGTCAAATGAATCGAATGTGAATTTACGGCATAGACATTTAGGACACATTGTTATTTCCACTCATGAAATACTTCAAGGAAGAATGTAGTACGAGGAATGCCTGAACTTGATTTAGACAACTTTAAGTTGTGTGAATCTTGTATTAAGGGCAAACAAACACATGAATCACTTAAGCCCAAGAATGAGATTAGTCACATCTAGAATCTTGGAATTATTACATATTGAATAGTTTTGTCCTAATCATACTAAAAGCCTTGGAGGGCGACAATATGCATGTGTTATTTTTGATGATTTTTATCGTTATATATGGACTTTATTTATTGCAAATAAAGATGATAGTGCCGTTGAGGTTACTAAATTGATAAAAAACTTGAAATTAATACGGTGTGAATGTGAAAAAGATTAGGAGCGATAGAGGCGGTGAATTGAAAAATAAAGATATGATTGTGTTTTGTGAAGAAAAAGGTATTAAGCATGATTTTTTCAACACCTAGAACGCCACAATTAAATGCTGTAGTTAAAAGAAAGAATAGGATGTTGCAAGAAATTGCAAGAACCATGCTTTGTGAAATTCGATTTTCTAGATTTTTGTGGACTGAAGCCGTTAATTGTGCATGTTAGATAATTAACCGTTTATCCATTAGGAAGAAAATTAACATAACTCCATATTTGATTTAAAATGATCGCGTGCCAAAGATTGATTATATTTGGTTTTTTGGATCTAAATGTTTTGTATTAAACAAAGGATAATTTAGACAAATTTGAGTCCAAATCTATTAAATGCATTTTTGTTAGATATTTTGTGAATTCTAAGGTATATAGATGCTATGATCCCGTCACAAGATAAATGTTGGAATCTATACATGTGAAATTCAAGAAATTGGGTGAACTTGAAACAAATAAGGAATATGATGATGATTTTGAGTTGAAACCCGTGATGGATGACAAAGAAGAAAAAATCATACAAGATGTGCATGACACACTAGAAATGCATGAACACTTAGAACCGCATGAGAACTTAGAAAATAATCAACTAAGATGACATAGAGATCACCCACACGACCTCATAATAGGCGACATATCTCAAGGCGTACGACCACATAGAAGAATAGATCAAGATGAAATTAATAAATTCCATGCTATGATTTATGAATAGAACCAAAGAATGTGCATGATGCTTTGAATAATTCTAATTGGATTGATATGCTATAAATTGCTGTTGCTTTTGCTTCTGATTGAGTTTTTATGATGTGATTTACAAAATAAAGAGGGAGAAAAGCATGATTTAAGGGGGAGCATGACTTAAGGAGGAGTGTTGAAATTCAAATTTTCGAAATACTAGTTATGAATGCATGATTGCAGGGGAAGTGATTATGACACATTTAAATCATGACTAGAGGTTATTTAGCAAATCATCAAAAGGGAGAGATAGTTGAGAAAACAGGGTTTGAATGATCTCAAAATGCATGATTTAAATGTTTCATGATTTCAAAATGCATGATTTAATTGTTACACGATATGAGCGCATGATAAATATGTCTTATATGTTTATATATATCGATGTTGTACTAATGTGCCATGAAGCGCTAAGGCTTAAATCATATGGCAAACATTTATTGTGCTTACACTATTTTAAGGTGCCAGGTTAAATGAGATAAACTATATAAAATGAAATGCTTAAGGAGATGAACTAGACTAGCTCATCAAATCCCAACATGGAAAGATCTTCTCTACATTTGAAAATGCCTATTCTTCAACAAATCTCAACATGGAAAGATCTTCTCTACATCATATACACATACACGACATTTTTTTAGTTGAAGGACGGGTGGTACTGTCTGGGGTTTTATTTATGTAATTAGCCCTCAGTTATGACAGAGGAATACCGTAGTTACATAGAAGCCCTATAACTACAAGAGACTCTCCCAAATTGAAAATGCAAAAGTAAATACATGAGTCTATAAGCAAATGTACAAGAAATAATAAATGCTGAGAAACTCTATAAATTTGTTGTATGCTGATTTGTCTTCATTGTGTTGTCGCATAATCCGGCTATGTCTTGGCCGAATGTACGAGATGCTCCGTGCAGCAAAGCGAATGAAAAGGTGGTTAAACAGGATATGTTCATAATGGAAATGATGAAACTGTACGAGAAAAAAGCAACGTACCCACGTCGCCTTAGTCAGAGAAACCAAGGCAACCATCCAATGTAATGCGCCAACCCAAATGGGAGACATCGAAGGTATGTGCATCCATATGATAATAACATCAAAACAAGCAAGAAGATTAATTGGTGGAAATAAAAGCAAATTGGAACTAGTGAAACTGCAAAGAAATATATGCGTACCCATGTTTCTGTAGTCAAGTAGGCTACGAGCAACATAGAATTATGAAGGCCAACTCGTGTGGGAGTCAGTAGTTTGTGATAGCAATCATGGAGGTCGTAGTCCATTATGTATGGCGGGATCATGCTGTCGGAATGTTGGGAGTGTTGCATCCGCAAGGATGATACTCATGATGTGTGCTGGTAAGGAAGCCACCAAGTCATAGGATGCGAAGTGCTGTGTGGTGAGCGCTAGCTGCGCCAAGAGATGAGCAGGAATATTTGTTTCTCTCGGTGTATGGACAATTGTGAAAGACGATGATTGGAGCAATGTACACAACCTTGCTAAATCTGGGGCCAATGAAAGAGCTGATTGTGTCATAAGTCGAAGTAACTCAGCACAGTCAACCTGCACTATGGAATCTCCGTAGTGTGGAAGATAATACAAAATCGAAAGGAGAGCATCTTGAGCTTCCACACGCAAGGCATATCCAATCGTAGTGGATAGGATATCCCATGTATAAAAGTCCCAGTAGAATCACGGAGCAGCGCTCCGCCACTGGCATGTGACCGTCCAACTGATGCATCTGTATTTAGCTTGAATCGTTCAATCGGTGGAGTTGTCCAACGCAGCACACGTGGACAAAAGAGGCATTATGGGGGTGAGAGTCTGGAAGTGCCTAACTGTGATACCGTAGAAGCAATACGTGTTCCGGACGTGCTGGATGCCCAAGTGTATAAATCTTGCCGAATGAGGCGAATAAGTAAGCGAGGAGACCACTCTTGATCATCAAATATAATAGACGCATATTGTTTCAAAATATTCCAGAGTATGACCTGGAGGAAGATTGTTTACATAGCACCCAAAAAATCAGGTGATGCCGAGCACCATATGTAGAGGAGGTAATGACGCCATGAGCCGGATATGAATGAATGAATATCCAATAAAGTGGCGAAATAGGACCATACAATGTGAACCTCAGGACAAGCAAAAAATAGATGCAAATTAGACGCTTGAGCAGCGCTGCAAAATGGACAGATAGACGGCATAACTGTCGTAAAGTGTAAGAGATTATCTGGTAGAGGAAGAGCTCGATTATAATACCACCATAAGAATAAATGAACAACAGGTCGTTGTGTGCGTTACCAAATGTAGTCATAGGAAAGAAGCATCGAACATGACAGCCAAAGCAAATTATAAATCTCACGTAGTGTAAATGCACCGGATGGTGTTGGCCATATCGGAGTAGAGGGAGTGGTAGTGAGGTCTGAGCATAAAGGATGTACAGCACATATGCGTTTCCAGCTGGGAGAATCATATAATCTCGGTCTGAAGTCAGCCCGAGCATCATATCGTGTCTGCATATATTGACCCCATAATGAGCCACTACACTTACAGGAATAAGCAGTCTGGATGGAAGATAAATCCCTAGTCCCCCTTCTTGGGTAGGCAAACAGATTTTCTGTCAAGATAGCCAATGACGTTTGTTGGGGCCCCAAAAGAACCGCAAAAATCTAACCTCAAGAGCACGGATAACACCCTTCGGAAGACGTGTACCAGCCATAAGATGCAGTGGTAAGGAAGATAGAACTGATTTAATCAACACCACTCTGCCTGCTGCACCCAAAAGACGTTTTTGCCAACTTTGTAGTCGCTTGTCAACATAAGAGAGAAGGTCTACACAGTGTGATGTGTGCGTGATGCCTTTATGCAAATAAGACCCCAAGTATTTGATGAGTAAAGAAGACTAGTGCATACCTAAGATCCCAAGAAGGCCGCTTCGTCGATGATGGGAGATGGATGAAGAAAACACTACAGTGCCTTTATGATAATTAATACATTGCCCAGATGCATGCTCATATGAGGTCAAAAACGTTTTTACATGCAGCAAATTGCGTTGATTGGCAGCCACAAAAAGTAAGAGATCATCGGCGTACAATAATTTGTGATATTTGGAGTGTAAGGCGGTCCATAGGGAACGGACGTATATGACCGCGCAAGACATGTGAATGTAGAACACGGGTAAAAACTTCTGCCACAATCATGAAGAGCAACAGGGATAAGGGGTCTCCCTGCTTCACCCCCCCTAGTGGGCTGAAAAAGACCGCCAGATACGCCATTAATAAGTATAGAGAAAAATGTGCTACTAAGATGGTTATGTACTAGTTTGATGAAGAAATCCGAGAATCCAAATCTAGCCAAAACATTATGAAAAAAGCTCCAGTTTACGCAATCAAAGGCTTTTGCAACATCTAGTTTAATCAAGCAATTAGATGACTGGGGTGTGCGATCTAGCCAGTGAAGCATTTCGTTGGCGAGAAGCACATATTCTGTAATGCCCTTTCCCTTTTGGAAACCTGCTTGCTTAGCTGAGATAATAAGAGGTAGCGATGCGCTCAAGCGTGTGGCTAGAATGTGGGTCTGAATTTTGCTCAAAATGTACATAAGGCAATCGGCCTGTAGTCAGCAAAGGTTGTTTGAGTTGTACCTTTTGGGAGCAGAACAATCATAGTGTGTGTCGCCGCTTTTGGGAGTGGAAAGCCTAGAAAAAATTCTTGTATCCCCTTTTATAAGTCAGTACGAATAATATCCCAGCATGTACGATAAAAACATCCATTATATCCATCCAGACATGCAGCACTTTGTGGATCAAGGGCCCAAACTGCCTGCTGCACCTCCTCCTTAGTGGGCAAAGCCGTAAGGGAGGCATTGTTAGAATCCGTAAGTACATGAGGGATGGCATCAAGTAGAAAGGGATGAGAATGTGTACGTTGTGTTGTAAACATGTCAGAATAAAAATCAACATCAGCCTGCTGAATAGTTTGTGGAGTATCACAAAGAACACCATCCGGCCGATGCACCTAATGTATATATTGCCGCCGATGCCTGTCCCAGACAATTGCATGATAATACGCCGTATTAGCTTCTCCCTCTTTGAACCACTTAACTCGAGCTTTTTTGTTTCCAAAAGGTGGATTCTTGAGAGCAAGGAAGCCTGAAGTCAGCTTGAGCCTCATGGTAGGCCTGTCGGATTGTCTCCGTAGGGGATTGATCCTATGCCATCTCAGTCCGTTGCACCAGTGCCTCCGCATAAGTAACTTTTTTAAATATATTACCAAATACCTCTTTATTCCATATAGATAAATCATGCTTGAGTAAGCGAAGTTTATGATAAAACCCCCCCATACCACGGTGGTGGGGTACGAGGCCATTTGAGTCGAACAAATTTAAGAAATTGAGAGTGAGATGTCCATACCGAGAGAAATCGAAACTGTCTGGGCGAGGCAGTCATATCAGAATGACAGTGTAATAATAGAGGGTAGTGATCGGAGGTGACCCGACTTAAGTGACTGAGTTTAACCTGAGAAAACACATCATAGAATAGTGCATTACAGAAAACCCAATCTAAATGACGACGTACCTGACCCAATCCATGGCCTCCTAGCCATGTAAAACGAGTGCCTAAATGTGGAATAAGATGCCAAGACATTGAATCAACCCTGGCTATGAAGTCATCCAAAGACGATAGAGATGGCCGTCCTAGGCCCTTATGAACTTCCAAGGATAGAAAAGTATTAAAGTCGTTTGAGATCAGCCATGGAGTTTGCATATCAGTCCCAAATGAAAGCAGTTCAGCCCATAGATTGCGACGATATGATATTGTATGAAGGCCATAGACACAGGAATGCCTGTAATTTACATTTGTCAGAGCAACACGGAAATTAAAATGAGAGACTTGCTCTGTGAGACGAACGTCCTGCAGAAATAAAACATCGCTATGCCAAAAACACCAGACACGGTCAGCACATACTTAAAGGCATGATGTGAAACCGGGATGAACTTGTGCATGCTGCAGCCGAGAGGGAGGTTGCTGCGGTTCAATAATAACAAGAAAAGCTACTGAATACTACTGCAATAATAAACGTAGTCGAGAGACGGAGGTTCGTAGACCTCGAATATTCCAAGTAAGAAGATGCATTAAGAATTGTCAGTGACGGAACTTGAAGCCCGTGCACAACTGCGGGTAACAACTTGACGTGGGGGCCATATGACTTGTGCAGCTGGCCGTTAGCGATGCCTCTTGATATGCATCACAAATCCATGATCATCTGAGAGTGTAGGAGGCTGGAGCATTTGTTGGAATAGATTTGTATTCGAAGGGGGAGGGCATAAATGAGCCATACGACGTGCAATAGCATCAGATGCTAACTGGTAGGAAGCTCGCAGGTCCGAAAGATCCAAAGAACCAAAAGGTTGATGGGTACGTGGGCATACTTCTATATCTGAGTGTCCATAAACAAGATGTTTTGAGCTTGAAGATGATGTAGGATCTGCAAGGCACCACTAGAAGGGGGGGTTGAATAGATGGTGCGGAAAGTGTGCTTTTTAAAATTTCTTTAAACTTGAACAATTCAAGTTCTGAAAACAGATTCTGTTTTCAGGCCCTGTTTTAAAACGTTTTAAAACTAGGTTAGAGGTATCCAAAAATTATGAAATTTTGAGAGAACTTAGCCTCAGATGTTATGAGGGTCCCCTAAAAATTTCAAATCAAAATTCAACCTTTAACCCCTTCAAAAACCGTTGGTACTCAGATTGTGCAAATCTGCCAGAAACGGTAGATGGTTTTGAAAAATTAATTCCTATTTGTGTGAACGTCCAAACGCTCTGAAAATTTGACCAATAACTCCTTATATATTATATTTAAATGGGTTGAAACATTTTCGGAAAATTCTTTTGGGAAGTAGGTCAAATACAATCAAAGTCTCAACCTTTGCAAGTCTGAAAATCAGACTGCACTAGTCTCAGAACTTTTGATGTTTAGTTGACTTATACTTGTCCAAAAGGGTTGAAACTTGTGCCAAATTAACCCTAGAACGTGTAAGTATGTTTCTGGAAATTTTCGTAATTTTTGAAAATCGTTTATTATTTTTACGGATGCGAACAAGAAGGATAAACAGTGCAGTAACTGAAACGTAAATGCAGAAAGTAAATGGCACCAAGAATTTTATACTGGTTCGGTTATAAACAACCTACTCCAGTCTTCAAGGAACACCTTCCTTGGTTCACACTAATCACACACACGCAGTACACCTTACCGCAGGGTTGATAGAGTTACACCTAACTCCAACCCTTTACAAACCTTGTATGACGAGTACAATTCACACGAACACCACCACCTCGCTAGAATGAAGATTGATCACACCTTGATCAATCTTTTACAAAGATGTATGAATGGTGGTTTATCTTAAGCCTATTCAAGAATGAAAGATATGAATACAATAGGCTTACAAGAAGAAAGAAAGAAAGAGAGAATGTAGAAGAAGAAGAACTAGGCTTTTGATCACTTTGATTTTGCAATGCTTGGCCTTCTTTTGTTTGCTCTCTCCTCTTTCTTATTAACATGTGCAGCCGTCCCTTGTGTAGCCTTCCCCCTCTTGAAAATTATCTTTTAAGTCCTTGAGAGAGTGTAAGACATCATTGTGACAATGCCTTGCTTACTTGGCATCTTCCTATTGGATCATCATTTAGTCTTCGCTTACTTGGCACCTCCTTATTGGCTCAATGTTGTCAACATGATGACATGGAAAAAATCTGAGATTAACACTTTAAACATGTGCCAATATCAATCATAAAATTATTTCCATAATGCATAAGATTTTCACATAAATTGCAAGACAATATTTCTCCAAAAATGGGTAAGAAAATCGTCCATTATGATCATGCACATGCTGAAATTTCAGCATGTGTATCATTCATATTTTATTCAAATTATTGCCTATTTTGCATTGATTTAATCCAACAATTCAATCATCATTTAGTGTGCAATATTCTCATCTTTTATGGAATAAACATTAGACAATACTATGACTTAAATTTCGGCCATGCACACTCCTACACATGCTGAAATTTTCAGCATGTGTGATATTCAAATATATCACCACTTTAATTCCATAAAATATTTAAAACACTTCCATATTGTCTTCTAATTAATCCACCTTAATCAAGACATAAAATATGAGTCATATTAATGAAAAAATCGGCCAGCACTAATTCTACATGCTGAAATTTTCAGCATGTGTTTCAAATGAGACAAAGTTTGAAACCTTACCTTTTGTAGCTTCTTTCTTTAAGTCACCAACTTTGTATGATTGATTCTTGACCAATCAATATGCCAACAAGGCTCCACATATGCTCCATCTCAGCTGTAGGGGCGTGTATACATGTATATGCATGTGCTGAATTTCATTTTTGCTAACTTTGTAAAATAGTGCACATTTAATAATACACACATGTAATATTCCAATAAGCCCTTAATTTAATTTTCTAGAACACTTTAAGATGTATATCATATGTAAAAAGTGTCTAGATACGTGTCACATGACGTACAAGAAAAACGTTCCATGTTATGTGCGTAGAAAACCGAATTTTCGATATTTATCGATTACCCGATTTTTCTCTAATTTAAATTCCAACTTTTGCACATGTTATATATATTATGTTATACATAATATATATAATATATACCTTAAATCTCAGCACTTGGCTGGTCTAAAGTGGTACCATTAACATGTGACAAAATTAAACTTGGAATCTTCACATTTTGGCCTTAATGTGGAGTAATTTGTGTGTGCCAACATGGAAAGTATTTTTGGCTGAATATTCTATCATGTGCACGAAATTTTTATCACTTTTTGAAGTATAGGGGCTGGCCATTTATTTATGGCAAGTACGTGACACGTTGGCGAAGTTTCGGTATTCGCCCGATACGACAATTTTTGGTTTAGAACCTTTTATCGTGTCGTATTTAATTTGTCATCACCATATCTTATATCATATGATATAAGACCTGAATATACTCATAAATATGAGTTAAGTATAGTGGTGTGACGTTAACGTACGTACGTAAAATAAATAACGTGTCGGTAGTACGTTGGAATACATATGTATGTGCCTTTTTCAAAAAATCTGAAAATATATATTTATATATGTATAGGCGTGTATATATATTAATGAGGGGAGGAGGAGAGAACTTTCCTTCCTTAGCCTTGTTGCCTTTGTGTCTTTTCCAAATATGGCTTCCTTTAATGAACTACTTAGTTTATCAAACTAAGTACTTCACTTAATGAACTAGTTTAGTTCATTAATGGTGGCACCTGAAAATAGTGTAAACACAACAAATGTTTGCCATATGATGTAAGCTTTAATGCTTCATGGCTCGTTAGTACGGCAACATAATATATAAGCTAAATAAGGCAAGTAATAGCAATGTATGATGCATACATGTATATATATCATGCACGTTTATACTATGTTCGTTTTTGTGCACATTTAAATCATGTATTTGAAAATCACTCAAACCCCTTTTTCTCTACAGATGATTGCTGTAGGTCCTCCTTAGAACAACCCAAAATTCTTGTATCTTGTGAATAAGTCGGAGGCGGAATGTCCGCTGATGTTGGAATAGACTTCTGAGGCAGAGAATCAGCAGAGGGCACAACAATCAGATCTGTGGATGCTTTAATAGGCACTGAAGTTGTCCATTGGCATTTTCTAAATCATGTACCTGAGGCGAAGGTGCAACAGGCAACGTGGAAGGCTTTTCCTTCAAAACTTTGGTGGCTGTTTGGGGCGGCACAGTTTTCTCCTTGGGACAGCTGCCTGTTTTATGGCCTAATACACAACATATGGAACAGAATAATGGGACATCTTCATATATCACCTGTTTGAAAAATTAATGTGTCCGACATTGAATATGCAATTTAGCAGGCAATTCTTTGGAGGCATCTATCTCAAGGCACACACGGGCAACTGAAGGGCACTGCATTTTTTCAGTAGCTATGTCTAATCGAATTGTCGTGCCAATCATAGATGCAATTGCAAATAATGATGCTTGATGATGCATATAAACAGGAAGAGCAGGCAATGAGATCCAAACAGTAACAATATGTGTATCATACCTTGGATCAAAATCATATGTATATTTTGTAACACGCATCAGATATTCAAGATTTGTACAAGTACGACGGCAGAAGCATGTTGAGAAAAAGAGTTTGAGTGACTCACAAAAATGCATGATTTAAATAACGTGTGCTAAAGAAATACATGACACAATGTATGACTTGACACGTTTTTGCCATATATACTTTATATATAATGTTACCGTACTAACAAGCCATGAAGCTTTAAAGGTTACATCAAATGGCAAACATTTGTTTTGTTTGAACTATTTTCAGGTGCCACCATAAATGAACTAAACTAGTTCATTAAGTGAAGTACTTAGTTAAATGAACTAAGTAGTTCATTAAATGGAGATATATTTGGAGAAGGCATGATGGCAACAAACATGGAAATTGAAAGTGTCCTCCCACTCTAATCACACGTTTTTATATATATATATTCAGATTTTTTGAAAGGCACAATACATGTATATTCAAACGTACTACCGACACGTTATATATATTACGAACGTACGTCAACGTCACACCATTATACTTACCTCATATTTATAAGTATATTCAGGTCTTAAATCATATGATATAAGTCATGGTGATGACAAAATTATTACGACACATTACAAGGTTATAAACCAAAAAGTCGTATCGGGTGACTACTGAAACTTTGTTAACGTGTCATGTACTTGCCATATATAGATGGCCAGCCCCTACACTTAAAAAATGGCCACAAATTTTGTGGCTAACATGGTACACTAAGCCATAAAATCATTCCATTTTGGCACACACAAATCACCCCAAATTAAAGCCAAATTGTGGATATTCCAAATTCAATTTTCAAGCACATGTAGGCGCCACTTTAATCATCCATTAGAGCTGAATATTAAAGTTATTTTATGTATATTATGTGTGACATAATATATATAACATGTGCACAAAGTTGGAATTTAATCAGAAAAAAATCGCGTAATCGACAAAAGTCAAAAATTTGGTTTTCTACGAACAAAACACATGGAACGTTTTTGTCATGACATGTAACATGTATCTAGACACATTTTACATATTCAATATATACTAAAGTGTTGTAGAATATTCAAATTAGGGCTGAATGGAATATACCATATGTGTGTGCACTATTTTACAAAGTTTACAAAAGCAAAATTCAGCACATGGTCAAGCCTACATCACGCGCCTACTCAGCCTTGGTGGAGCTTATATGGAGCTTAGTTGGAATATTGATTGGTGAAGAATGGACTACACAAGGTTAGTGACTTAATAGAGGGAGCTACACAATGTAATATTTCAAACTCCTTAGCAAATGAAACACATGCTGAAAATTCAGCATTTAAGACGCTGGACGAATTCATGGTCTTAATGTGATCAATTTGCTTCTCAATATTCAAGGGATTGATGTGTAGTAATATGGTAACAATTTCAAAGTCTTGAGATTATTGCACATGCTGAAAATTCAGCATGTGATAGAAATGGTGCTGGCCGATTTTTTGGACATAATGGAGACTAATTTACTTTCCAAATTAGTAGGGATTGATAGTATGCTATTTGGAAAGGTTTTTACTACTATTTTTGCACGTGTTTTACATGATATTCTCAGATTTTTACAGTCATTAAGTGATGAAAAATCTCATCCAATCAAGGAGCGCCAAGTAAGCAAAGCCAAGACAATCATCCAATCAAGTTGTGCCAAGTAAGCAAGTTGATGTCACATCTATACAAGGCATTCTTCCAAGGACATAAAAGAGAATTCTCAATATGGAGGTGATGCCCTAGGGGGCGGCCACTTTCACATAAAAGGAGGAGAAGGAGAGCCATTCTAATGCAAGACAAGTCTCATATTCTCAAAAGTGCAAAAAGACTCTATACTCTCTTCTTCTACATTTCTTTCTTATCCTTCTCTGTTAAGCCTATTGTATCTATATCCGAACATATTGAATAGGCTTTATTCATACCACCATACACGTATCGTTGTTGTAAAAGGTTGATCAAGGTGTGATCAAACCTTCATCCGCTTGGTGGTGGTGTTCGTGATAGTTGTGATTGCTTGCATCGTTTGTAAAGGGTTGGAGTTGTTGTGTAACTCCAGCAACTCTTGTGGTAAGGTGTTAATTTTGTTTAGTGATAACCGAGGAAGGTGTCCTTGAAGACTGGAGTAGGTTGATTTAACTGAACCAGTATAAAATTCCTTATGCTCTTTACTTTACTGCACAGTATTTTCAGTTTCCAGCATTCTACATTCACTTCGTCGCAATCTTAATGATAGCAAACGAATTTCAAAAATTGTAAAATTTTGCATAAACATAGCCACACCTCTTAAGTTTCATTTGGTGCAAGTTTCAACTCATTTGGACAAGTATAAGTCATTCAATTGTTGCAAAACAGGATCTGAAAACAGAAACTGTTTTCAGAAGTTCTGTTTTTGGGTCAAAACATTTGAAAAACCAAATTTTCGCACCCACTATTCAACCACCCTTCTAGTGGTATTTTACAGGTCCTACAAGTGCTATCAGAGAGCAGGCACACTCACGACAAGGAGATCCAACAATCTAAGTGAGATGGCAACCACTAGCTTCAAAACCGAACAAGAAGGTATGTCGAGTCAAAGGCCTCCTCTTTTTGATGGTGAGTCCTTTATCCAATGGAAACTCAAAATGAAACTTTTTCTTATAGCTATTGATATTGATCTATGGTCTATTATAGAAGACGGTCCATTCATTCCCTCTAAATTATCTACTGTAGGTGGTGTCACACTAGAGGTTGTAAAACCAAAACAAGAGTACACTAGTGATGACAAAAAGGGACTAAGTATGAATGCTAAAGCCATGCAATTACTTTCAAATGTGCTAAGTAAAAGTGAATCTAGTTACGTATCAAATTGCTCTAGTGCTTAAGAGATGTGGAGAACTTTTTAGATGAAACATGAAGGGACTAGCCATGTAAAGGAGTCCAAGATTAATATGCTTATGTCCACACTTGTGTGTTTTAAATTATTGCCAAATGAGTCTATTGTTGATATGGATTTACGACTGACTAACATTTATAACTCTCTTGAGTCTCTTGGCAAAGCTTTCTCTATGCAAGAAAAGGTCCAAAAGGTATTAAGAATCCTTCCGTCCGAATGGGACCCTAAAGTCACAGTAATAGAGGAGTGTAAAGAAACAAAATCAATAAAAATGGAGGAACTAATCGGATTGCTAAAGGTATACGAAAACAAACTCACATTAAGGAAATCGAAATCAACGTCAAAACAAGGTAAGACCATTGCTTTTAAATCAAATGAATACGTCTCTACTTCTTCAAATCACGTAGATGATAGTGATTCCGAATCAGACAATGATGATTTAATACTATTGGCTAACGGTTTGGTTAAATTCATGAGAAAGACATTTAAAAACAAACCTGAGGCCACTTCCACTAAAAGAAATAAAAATAAAAATAAATGACAAGGACGTAAAGTGCTATGAATGCGGGAAACTTGGACACTTGTCATATGAGTGCCCTAAGAAGGACAAACAAACAAACAAACACCTTGACAAGGATCAGACCAAAACTAGGCTCGTCTCAGAACCTAAACAAGGGAGAAGAGCGCTCAAGGCCTCCAGTTGGAGTGACAATCCGACTCTGAGACTGATACAGAAGAAGAGACAGCGCAAGTATGCTTTGCCTCCAAAGCATCAAACGAGGTATCTTCTGATTCTGAGTCTGATTCTGAACCTTCATATGATGATCTATTTAGTCAATATTTAGAATTACATAAATTCATAAAGACTCTAGCAAAAGAAAAGAAACAGTTAATTGAAGAAAAGAAGTTGTTAGAATCATCTAAAAATAACCTTGTTTCTCAATTAAACGATTCAAAAAAAGAGTCGTCTCGCATCATCAATGCATTAAAATCAGAGATCTCATCATTAAATGAAATGAAATCCGAGATTTCAAACTTGAAATCAAGGAATACGGATTTAGAGGAAATGGTGAAACAATTAGACACGAGAACTAACATGCTAGATCGCATCATTTCATCACAAAAGCATGATAGTGATAAAACCGAATTAGGATACACTGAGAAAAATGAGATATTGAATAAACCAACCAAATTCATTTTGTCTAAGAAAATATAAACACCCAAGACATATGTGGCGCCTAAGAAGATGCCTAGACCCCCTCTCCCTTCATCTCATCATGCTTCTTCTTCTTATCATACAAGATATAATTATGTGTTGTATAAATATGAGAAGAAACCATTAATGCATGCACGACATTAATTCCATGCATCTAGATCACGCACTATGCACACAAAAAAAGAACATATCAAAAACGACAACCATACAGGTGGCATAAGGGAATACTCGGCCAAAGGCCAAACATATTTTCACCCCATGTCTACTATGTTACTTCTTCATCTACATTCTCACTATTTGCTAGACCGAGAAAGATCACCCAAGTATGGGTACCGAAAGGTACTTTTACAAAGAGGTGAATAACTAACTCGTAAGGACTCAAAATAGAAGGGTACCTAAATCGTCGTTGTACATTGTAGGGAACCCATACATCTAAAGGCACATCAATCAAGTGGTTCCTTGACAGTGGTTGCTCGAGGCACATGACGGGTGACCCGAGCTTGTTCTCAAAGTTGAAGAAGGTTACAAAAGGTGGATCGGTGACCTTCGAAGACAACAATGAAGGAAGAATCATTGGAAAAGGTACAATCGGAAGCCCAAGTACTCTTCAAATCTCCAACGTCTTCCTGGTAAGTAATCTATCTATAATTTACTTAGCATCTCACAGTTTATTGACAACTATTTTGACGTGTGTTTCTGTGGCGCCCCGCACCCCGGCCCCACCGGAGTCGGTGCACCCGCCGTACTTCACTAAGGAGAGTACTAGGCGTTGTCCCATACGTGTCATGATCCATGGTATAACGCATGGATTTTTGCGCTTGCGCGCAAATAAGTAAGCGAAACCGTGGCAGAAATTAAAACTTCAAATCAAAATCATCCACACGACCATTCATAGTTTACATCTCCAATCAAAAGTATTGAGAGTCACAAGACAAATGTTTTCCATCTCAAATACATCATCAGTCATCAGTCATAGCTGGCCAGTCATGTCTCCTAGGTTCGTCCACTCCTCGCTGCGCTCGTGGGTAGGGGAACCCTAGGCTCATCCTCAATCTGCTCTACTTTATTCCTTTGCAGCCTCTGGGAGGAAAAAAAGGGGGGTTAGTGACAAAGTCACCAGCAAGTACACCATAAACAATCATGCATTAAATGGAAAGTACACCCAAGAACCAAATCCCCAAAAATTGGGTCTCTTACCATCATACCTGTCTTTCCATTCAAATGCCACCAAGGGAATAGACTCATCACTTAATCATAAATGGAATAAGATCATAGCTTACATAACAACAACAATAAGATCGTAACTTAGGTAACGAAAGATAACAAGGTCATAACCTAAGTACATTACATCTAGCATTTAGCTAGAATCTCACCCTTCCGTCAATAGCCACTAAGGCAACAAAATCATAACATAGTCACGAAGCACGTAAAGACACAACTCAGTGCATACAGACTCGACATCATGCTCATGACCATATGCAATGCGTATGATTATGCAAATGCAGTGCATGATAAAATTTGTTACATAGAACTGAATATAACATCAAAGGACTACAACTTATATTAGTGAACAGCATAACAAGAGTCATTACATAAGGACTACGAGATCATCATAACTTAGACATCATGTGTTCCTTCGTGAATAAAGCATGCATGCGTATGTGTGTGTAATGCGTCGAGATGAAAATAAAATATGATCTTTTCATGATTTTCTTCAAATCATCATCGTTGTAAAACAATAGAGTGTTCAGATCTATGTCCCGGATCTGAGGCGGTACGTCATCTCTTCTTGTCGGGTCTATTATGTCCGGGCCCGCACGACCTCTTATTTCTCTTCGTCGGGCCTATTGTATCCGGACCCGCACGGCCTCATATTTCTCTTCGTCGGGTCTATTATATCCGGACCCGCACGGCCTCATATTTCTCTTCGTCGGGTCTACTATATCCGGACCCGCACGGCTTCATATCAGATTACTTAACCCTGATCTGGTGGGTTCATACTGGCCAAGTTCATACTCACACACAGTACCGGTGGGGAATCATTCTTTTCAAAAATCATCTTTTGAAAATGCTCTTCATCTTTCTTTTTCATAAAAGACATACTGTAAATCATGTTCGTGACGATGATGCAATGCATGACATGCATTATGCGACTCGTAAACAAATGCATCATAACATGCATGCACGGGCTTGTCTTTTAAACTGAAAAAAACTGTCCAGCAATCATGTTCTTGTTCATACAGCCTCGTGCTCATATTCATAAACCCATGTCATACATATGCATAATGAAGGCTTAGACACATGCTATAAAAATTTCGTAACATTCAGAAATGTCTAACGACCTCAAAACACCATACTATCATCAAAGGAACTGCTGAAATCAGCAGGTCAGTACCGTCTTAACATAGTTTTATGGGTCATAAACCTTATTCATTTTGATTCATAACCTAGAAAACATATCTAACACACCAAGGAACAATATTCATAAGGCTAAACATCACATTTAAGCTTAAATGAGCAAGATCAAAGCCTTACAACTTATGACAATAAAATGTCCTGTTTTTCAGTTTTTTACACTAACTTCAACTCAGTTGTTAACCATCAAAATGGTAGTTTCATCATGGTTTCTTTACATGAACATGTATATCTATGCCTTAGGTAATTACCATAAGAATTCCAAGGCAATCCAATAAGTTTAAGGGGGTCATCTAGTTACTTTCCCAAAATGGGTACATGCAGATCCTGGAATGAACAGTTATATCACGAATTGAATTGTGACCAAACCACAACTTCTTTTACCAAAATTCCAACTCCCAGATGTCATACACACATCCGAATATCATCATGTCAAAAATTAGCTCATTTTCACATTTCTAAGGTTCATTTTCAAGCCACACAACTTACTACTCAAAACTGTCCAGTTCCAGCAACTCTGTTTGAGCAGTTTCACCAAAATTTTCATTAATAATAATTCACTACTCCTTTTATCAAAATTACACTTCTCACATTTCATGTATACATAAGGCTATCACCATACCAAAAAGTAGCCAATTTAACACTCCTAAGATTCATGCTCAGGTCGTTCAACATAACACATAAATCTGTCCAGTTCCAGTACTTCTGTTTGACCACTTCTTACTAAAAACTTCATTAAGGACAAACCACAACTCCTTTTATTGAAATTCCAACTCACACATTTCATATACATATGAGACTAACATCACACCAAAAATTAGCTAAGTTGAATACTCCTAACATTCATTTTCAGGTCATGCAAAACGTCACACTGTTCTGCCCAGTTCCAGTAATTTCTCCTTGAGCAGTTTTGCCAAAAGATTTATTAAAAATAAACCATAACTCTTTTTACTGAAATTCCAACTCTCACTTGTACCACACATACAGAGCTAGTGTCATGTCAAATTTTAGCGTAATTGGACACTTCTAAGGTTCGTTCTCAAGTCACACAATCAACAACACAAATCTGCCAGCTCCAGTAATTTCAGCACTTCTTCACCTTTTTATTGTTCAAGCATTCTTCAACCAACTTCATTTATTAAGATGACTTACTATATATCAAATACACATTTAAACATAGTTATTTCAAGTCTCGTAACTCATTTTAGGCTACACATAACTCATACCAACAGTCTTTCCATTTACGCTTAGAACATGTCACTTTTCATACCAATACTTTTCTTTACATCAACTAAGTTCATGTCTTGTCTTAGAATCTTCAACTAAGATTCATAACCTAAAAATGGCTAGTCATTCAAGCATGAACTTCACAAATAAGGCAAGATTGTCTAGAGTATACTTGCCTCTTTGGACCTTAGAGCTCTTCCTTAGCATGAGCCTTGGTTGGAATGGAATGAAGTCTTCCTCCAACTCCACTTATAGCCCACGGTTTTCGAGAGGAGAAAGAAGAATGACATTAGTTACTATCTTAATAAAGAAACAACTATATTGAGATTATGATTTTCTTACCAAATGAAGCTTGAAATGGATTCAAACCACCAAGATGTTGGCTCCTCATAGTAACTTGACAAATCTTCTCCTAGATGAAATCTTGAGGCTTGAAGATCTTGGATTTCCTTAGGCTCACTAGCCGTGTACTTTGATGAAGAAATAAGGGAGGCTCTTGCTCCTTGTAATTTCTTAAGTGTTGAATATTTGAGAGAAAGTTTTCTCCCCTTGGTTTATGGAGGCTGCCATGAGTAGTAGTAAGAGGGAAGGAGGTCTTCCATAGCTTATTTAGGCTAACTAGAATCAATTAGCCTTAGTTACTTTTACCCAACTATGGTTACTTTTAGTTCAACTATAGTTACTTTATGTCAACTATAGTTACTTTATGTCAACTATAGTTACTTTATGTCAACTATAGTTACTTTATGCCAACTATAGTTACTTTATGTCAACTATAGTTACTTTATGGCTAACCTAGGTTACTTTACCCAACTAGTGTTACATCCTTAACCTTGTAGTAAATTCTAAGTAACCATGGTAATCTCCTTGGTCAACCATTGGGGGGCGGTTTTAGGCTTGGGTTGACCCCTTTACCACGCTTAATTTTTCTTATATAAAGGGTTATGTGGATAATTGTCCCCTAATTAATTGATAATTTCCCCTTTTTCTTGCCTTAAAATAGAATTAGGAAATTCTTAATTCCTCATGACTAAAGGGCCGAAATTAGTAGTAGTTGGGGGGAAAAATTGTCCACTACTTGCAACTCTTTAATTTCCTTTTTGGGCTTATTTGAAGAAGGCCCTTAAGATTAAACTCCCCTATAATTTGGGAAAAACCCCTTTAAGGCCCTTTTTAAACCTTGTGGTCGAAATTTCTCTTAAGCCCCTTTAGGTGAATTTGAATTGGTCATGGTCCATATCTCATGCTTGAATAATTATATTGCTTATCATAAAAGAATTACTAAGGAAACTTAGTGAAATGCTCTTGAAGGATGCCACTTTATTAATTCACTTATACGAGTCTTCCAGTACTATATGGTTTTTCGGTGGGGTACAACATTCTCCCCCACTTAATATAAGTTTTGTCCTCGAAACTTCAGGCTAGTCAACAAAATGGGGCATCTACTCCTCATGTTGCCTTTCGTTTCCCATGTGGTTTCTTCTTTTGGGTAAATAAGATCGCATAAGCGTCTATTTAGTTCCTTCAGAACTGCTTTGTCCCATTCATCTTAGAGGTTTCATACACAGTGTCATACTTAGTCATGTTATCACTAATAATCTCACTTGCTTACTTGTGGTCTACTCATCATAACCTAAAGAAAACTATCATAATTACTCATACTTGGTTAATAGGAAGTAGAGCAGAGGACATAGGTACTTCACACTTATTAGGCGTACCTTGGTTGTTTATTTGTCATCCGCATAAACTAGCCTTAGATAGATACAGTTTCCACCTTCTACTTCGTTTGCTTGTTAAATCATTTCTTTCATTCTTTCGTTCCCTTACTATCGCATTCCGCTCCGTAGCGGTCCTCCAATAATTCACCAAAGGTCCTTGAATACGACTTAACTTAGTTTAATTTGATCTGGGGGTCTAGACCGCGCACAAATCTGATCAGCTTAAACCTTTCATCTCTCATAATCAAAGGAACATACTGTCCCAAAGTAATGAATGAGTATGGAGCTGCCTGACCCATGTCTTAGTGAGTCAAATTCCTCAACCCTTCTCATGTCTAAGTCCTGAGAGAGGAAGAACTCACAAAACTCCACTTGGAACTTTGCCCTTATCCTATCCAGTACTAGTATCATCATGGAGTTACTTTTTACTTAACCATCTTTCCGCCTACTATGAACTAAATTCCCTGCCAAACCTTGAATACGTGTTCTCATTAACTATTGCTAGTACAGTTTACTGCCTCTTGGGGTGACAGTGATGATGTCATCTTACTGAATTGTGGTGCCATCCGCACCACGAAATGTCGGAGTCTTACTTAAGGTATAAATATTCAGAATAAGCGACACCATTTAATTCGTAATCCATATACGATCTTATGGTCATGCAAGCAGACATGATTACATTCTATAGATTGCCATCGACTAGGGCTTTATCATTTAGTCAAAGCCCTAATTTCCAGTCTAAGTCATCCTGGTCTAAGGTCAACTCTCATCTAAGGTCAGAACTTAGGTCTAAGTTCAAACTTAGTTGACTATAATCATAACTTAGTTCTACATTCTGTCCGGATCTGGAGCCTTAGCTCTGATACCACCTGTGGTGCCCCGCACCCCGGCTCCGCCGGAGTCGGTGCACCCGCCATACTTCACTAAGGAGAGTACTAGGCGTCGTCCCATACGTGTCATGATCCATGGTATAACGCATGGATTTTCGCGCTTGCGGCAAATAAGTAAGCGAAACCGTGGCAGAATTTAAAACTTCAAATCAAAATCATCCACACGACCATTCATAGTTTACATCTCCAATCAAAAGTATTGAGAGTCACAAGACAAATGTTTTCCATCTCAAATACGTCATCATTCATCAGTCATAGCTGGCCAGTCATGTCTCCTAAGTTCGTCCACTCCTCGCTGCGCTCGTGGGTAGGGGAACCATAGGCTCATCCTCAATCCGCTCTACTTTATTCCTTTGCAGCCTCTGGGAGGGAAAATAGGGGGGTGAGTGACAAAGTCACCAGCAAGTACACCATAAACAATCATGCATTAAATGGAAAGTACACCCAAGAACAAAATCCCCAAAAATTGGGTCTCTTACCATCATACCTGTGTTTCCATTCAAGTGCCACCAAGGGAATAGACTCATCACTTAATCATAAAGGGAATAAGATCATAGCTTACATGACAACAACAATAAGATCGTAACTTAGGTAACGAAAGATAACAAGGTCATAACCTAAGTACATTACATCTAGCATTTAGCTAGCATCTCACCCTTCCGTCAATAGCCACTAAGGCAACAAAATCATAACTTAGTCACGAAGCATGTAAAGACACAACTCAGTGCATACAGACTCGACATCATGCTCATGACCATATGCAATGCGTATGATTATGCAAATGCAGTGCATGATAAAATTTGTTACATACAACTGAATATAACATCAAAGGACTACAACTTATATTAGTGAACAGCATAACAAGAGTCATTACATAAGGACTATGAGATCATCATAACTTAGACATCATGTGTTCCTTCGTGAATGCAGCATGCATGCGTATGTGTGTGCAATGCGTCGAGATGAAAATAAAATATGATCTTTTCATGCTTTTGTTCAAATCAACATCGTTGTAAAACAATAGAGTGTTCTGATCTATGTCCCGGATCTGAGGCGGTACGTCATCCCTTCTTGTCGGGTCTATTATGTCCGGGCCTGCACGGCCTCTTATTTCTCTTCGTCGGGCCTATTGTATCCGGACCCGCACGGCCTCATATTTCTCTTCGTCGGGTCTACTATATCCGGACCCGCACGGCCTCATATCAGATCACTTAAACCTGATCTGGTGGGTTCATACTGGCCAAGTTCATACTCACACACGGTACCGGTGGGGAATCATTCTTTTCAAAAATCATCTTTTGAAAATGCTCTTCATCTTTTTTTCTCATAAAAGACATGTTGTAAATCATGTTCGTGACGATGATGCAATGCATGACATGAATTATGCGACTCGTAAACAAATGCATCATAACGTGCATGCACGGGCTTGTCTTTTAAACTGAAAAAAACTGTCCAGCAATCACGTTCTTGTTCATACAGCCTCATGCTCATCAATTCGTGCTCATATTCATAAACCCATGTCATACATATGCATAATGAAGGCTTAGACACATGCTATAAAAATTTTGTAACATTCAGAAATGTCTAACGACCTCAAAACACCATACTATCATCAAAGGTACAGCGGAAATCAGCAGGGCAGTACCGTCTTACCACAGTTTCGTGGGTCATAAAACCTTATTCATTTTGATCCATCACCTAGAAAACATATCTAACACACCAAGGAACAATATTCATAAGGCTAAACATCACATTTAAGCTTAAATGAGCAAGATCAAAGCCTTACAATTTATGACAATAAAATGTCCTGTTTTTCAGTTTTGTACACTAACTTCAACTCAGTTGTTAACCATCAAAATGGTAGTTTCATAATGGTTTCTTTACATGAACATGTACATCTATGCCTTAGGTAATTACCATAAGAATTCCAAGCCAATCCAATAAGTTTAAGGGGGTCATCTAGTTACTTTCCCAAAATGGGTACATGCAGATCCTGGAATGAGCAGTTATATCACGAATTGAATTGTGACCAAACCACAACTCCTTTTACCAAAATTCCAACTCCCAGATGTCATACACACATCAAACTATCATCATGTCAAAAATTAGATCATTTGCACATTCCTAAGGTTCATTGTCAAGCCACACAACATACTACTCAAAACTGTCCTGTTCCAGCAACTCTGTTTGAGCAGTTTCACCAAAATTTTCATTAATAATAATTCACTACTCCTTTTATCAAAATTCCACTTCTCACATTTCATGTATACATAAGGCTATCATCATACCAAAAAGTAGCCAATTTTAACACTCCTAAGATTCATGCTCAGGTCGTTCAACATAACACATAAATCTGTCCAGTTCCAGTACTTCTGTTTGACTACTTCTTACTAAAAACTTCATTAAGGACAAACCACAACTCCTTTTATTGAAATTCCAACTCACACATTTCATATACATATGAGGCTAACATCACACCAAAAATTAGCCAATTTGAATACTCCTAAGATTCATTTTCAGGTCATTCAAGACGTCATACTGTTCTGCCCAGTTCCAGTAATTTCTCCTTGAGCAGTTTTGCCAAAAGATTTATTAAAAATAAACCATAACTCTTTTTACTGCAATTGCAACTCTTACTTGTACTACACACATAGAGCTAGTGTCATGTCAAATTTTAGCTTAATTGAACACTTCTAAGGTTCGTTCTCAAGTCACACAATCAACAACACAAATCTGCCAGCTCCAGTAATTTCAGCACTTCTTCACCTTTTTATTGTTCAAGCATTCTTCAACCAACTTCTTTTATTAAGATGACTTACTATATATCAAATACACATTTAAACATAGTTATTTCAAGTCTCGTAACTCATTTTAGGCTACACATAACTCATACCAACAGTCTTGCCATTTACGCTTAGAACATGTCACTTTTCATACCAATACTTTTCTTTACATCAACTAAGTTCATGTCTTGTTCTTAGAATCTTCAACTAAGATTCATAACCTAAAAATGGCTAGTCATTCAAGCATGCACTTCACAAATAAGGCAAGATTGGCTAGAGTATACTTGCCTCTTTGGACCTTAGAGCTCTTCCTTAGCATGAGCCTTGGTTGGAATGGAATGAAGTCTTCCTCCAACTCCACTTATAGCCCACGGTTTTTGAGAGGAGAAAGAAGAATGACATTAGTTACTATGTTAATAAAGAAACAATTATATTGAGATTATGATTTTCTTACCAAAATGAAGCTTGAAATGGATTCAAACCACCAAGATGTTGGCTCCTCATAGTAACTTGACAAATCTTCTCCTAGATGAATTCTTGAGGCTTGAAGATCTTGGATTTCCTTAGGCTCACTAGCCGTGTACTTTGATGAAGAAATAAGGGAGGCTCTTGCTCCTTGTAATTTCTTAAGTGTTGAATATTTGAGAGAAAGTTTTCTCCCCTTGGTTTATGGAGGCTGTCGTGAGTAGGAGTAAGAGGGAAGGAGGTCTTCCATAGCTTATTTAGGCTAACTAGAATCAATTAGCCTTAGTTACTTTTACCCAACTATGGTTACTTTTAGTTCAACTATAGTTACTTTATGTCAACTATAGTTACTTTATGCCAGCTATAGTTACTTTATGCCAACTATAGTTACTTTATGGCTAACCTAGGTTACTTTACCCAACTAGTGTTACTTCCTTAACCTTGTAGTAAATTCTAAGTAACCATGGTAATCTCCTTGGTCAACCGTTGGGGGGGCGGTTTTAGGCTTGGGTTGACCCCTTTACCATGCTTATTTTTCTTATATAAAGGGTTATGTGGATAATTGTCCCCTAATTAATTGATAATTTCCCCTTTTTCTTGCCTTAAAATAGAATTAGGAAATTCTTAATTCCTCATGACTAAAGGGCCGAAATTTGTAGTAGTTGGGGGGGGGG